>JACDOX010000004.1:9889018-9984198 GCA_014549065.1 Cardinalis cardinalis | reverse complement strand
TTCCTTCCTTCCTTCCTTCCTTCCTTCCCCCTTGCAGCTCTTCACTGTAGATTGTAGATTGATTGAATATTTCTTCATAGCCATCAGCAGTAACTTTCCCTATCTCTTTTATCTACAAAAAGAAAATTCCAATTGRCATGAATGATAAAAATTTGGGTCARAAAGAGGAACTTGTGGCATGATAAAACTGTAAAGCATGTCCTAATTTCATCCCTGACTGTCCACAATTTTCAAAATTCCCCTGAAGTCAAAACAGGGAGGAAATTTTTTCAGAGTGCAATAGAATAAGTGATTTGCCACAGTTTCTAGGCAAGAGGGAGGATGTATCTMTACACATGAAACTCAGGGTAATGTTTAGGCGTTGCTTGTATCATGCTATATCTTTGTCATAGGAAGTTGCAGAAGACTTGGTAGGAGAGAATTATTTTTAAAGCTTTGAAATTCTTTCAATGTGTACAAAACCTTGGTTTAGTACTGCCATTGGTATTCACATAAGAAATTGTCATTCAAATGCATAATCCTGCTTTGTTAATAGCCCAAATCCACTGCCAGACAAAGGTTTCATTGTTAGAAATGTTGATTGTGACACAATTCATTTTGGATTACAAACCTACAATGAATACCAATGTCTGTAAAGCCTTATTCCAAAGGTAATAAAAAAAATCTTCATATAATTTGTTCTGAAAAATGGCATTAATTTAAACTAAYATTCAGTAGTTACAAGCAGACAAATAAACAAAAGAAAATTTATTTGGGACAAAATAAAAATCCTTTCAAGAGTTACTAATTTAGTCTTAAGGACTAAGAGGTGTTGAAAGAAAAAGGGATTAATGCCCTTCAGGTCCCATTGATTCTAGCTCAGACTCAATATCTAAGTTTTTGTTGTTCCACTTTTGCTGTGTGGAAACAAGGTCCCCTGTCATTGAAATGAATTAATTTCTCATTTATTAATTTTCAATCATTTGTAGTAGTAGTAGTAGTAGTAGTAGTAGTAGTAGTGTTTGTACACAGGAGCTAAATTCTATTCCTTACTGCCATATAAATATTCAGCAGAAATAAGACATGTGCCTTGTGGCTTTTTTTTCATTGTACAGCAATAAAGAACTAGGAGAAGCTGATAAAGGAGTTTGAAGACAAAATTACTTGTGACACTCTAGCGTCACTATTTCTATAGCCAAATAGTTTCTAACTTTTTGGGTTTTGGATGGCCTGCCTAAACKGACTAAAAAGTTTTGAAGAGAAATTTTAAAGAAAATAAGGTGATACTAGATTATTATTTTTTTACTGGAAGATTTTAGCCTGTCCAGAATTAAAGCAATGTGGAAGAGAGAAAAGAACAATTTTTATGAAYTCAATATAGAGTATGGCAACATTTGCTGATCATATTTAGTAGCTAGCCTGCTCAAACTGAAGAAAGAYGATGGGAATAGACTACAAATTTGAAAGAGAGTGGTGATGTTTGATACAAGGGGTAAGAGGGAGTAGATGAATTCTAAAAAGTGATTGAGGCAAAGCAGAAAACTCAGGAAACCAAGTGTTTTGAATGGATTTGAGTAGTAAGGATTACTTATCAGGCTGAGAATTTTAGCTAGGCAAAACCAGAAAAGGGTCATCAAAATTTATTTGTGGGAAATGGAGGTATAAATTTAATAGGTGTTCATTCAAATCCATTGATAAGATGGAGACATTTTAGACACCCACAATCTAGAAATTTATCTCTGAGCTAATCATAGGACTATTTCACAGCCCATGGATGATATAGATAATAGATAACAGTTGAGGGCCATACCAGGCTAGAAAGCTTTTTCTTCCCTTCTTTATCCCAGGCCCCAAGRAGGCAGCAAACTTCCCTAAGTAGTTCCAGTCTGCATTTTGGACTTTTCCACTCAGCAGAGAGTCTCCTATGAGAATGAGCTGTCTTTTTCCTTCATGGAAGTGGTTTTATTGCAGGGTGTAGGTCATCCTTGGTGATGACCCTGAGTTAAATAAACCATTGTACTCATTATTGTTTGGTTCCATTTGCGGAGCCTGGTACTCACTATCATGCATGTTTGATAACTCATAGACAATGACATTACACTGCCACTACTGTGCTTTGTTGATGTGTTTTGTTAATGAATAATCATTCATTAACATTGTTAATAATTATTCATTCATCCATTGTTATGGATGCAGAAAGGGTAATTGCAGTAGTATATGTTTAAGATGTTTGTCAGTGTAAGGGAAAATTTATACCCATTAGCTGGTAGTTATAGAATTAGTTTGATTTAGTATTTGACGTATTTTATGTGAGTTCGAGCATCGCAGGCTGAATTGAATTAAGGATAAGTCTGGTCTTTTATTTGAACCATATCACCTCACAGGAACCTCAGCAGCTGTGTAAACTGAATTACGTGACACAATCTGGGAATTAAGGCAGAGTAATTACCTTGAACACAACAGATTAAGGTTGTCATTTTCCACTTTGTCTCCAAAAATGTTTACCAGTATCATCAGTTGTAAATAATTAAATCTGCTAATCTATGAGGGATGATTTAAAAGCAATATAAATTATAAAAAAATGTGGGTTTAATATGTAAATTGCTTACTTTTAGTTTCACATCTATCTGTGTTTTAATGAAACCCTTCTACTTCAGGGAGAATGTTAGATGGAGGATACTTTCCAGTGAAACTGAATAGCTGTGTCATTAGGGAAAAGAGTTTGAGTGACCACATATCCACCAGTGGTCTGATTAGCCTCTGAACACAGAACTCTCTCAGCTGCTCATTACTGGTTTTTTTAAATATCAGAAAAATGAACTGTCAATCAGACATGAAGGAAATTCACAAAAGAGTAAAGGAGAGGCAGGCTTTTTCTTCCTTCTCACTAAATTTCTGATACAAAAAGATTTTACCAACTATGTCAGACCTCTAAAACATTGTGTTCTCATTGTAGCAGAATACGAAAGAATACATAGAATTTTAATGCTCTAATGCACAATCTTTTCCTTTGGAAATATATGGCACCAGATTAAAGAATGTTGTAATTAGGGCATTCCTGCCTCTTGAAGGTTAGRGGTAACTCAAAACAAGCCAAGAAATAATATACCATTGCTCCTCAGTTATTTTAGTATCAGCAAAGTACCCTCACAGGGTGTTCAACACGATTCTTGGAAATACTTTCATATGTGGACAGTTCTGTGAATATTTACATATGGGAGGGAACCAAATGCCATGTTCGACCTCCTCCATAACACAGTCAGTGCAGCAGGTTTAACAGAACAAGAACTTTGGCATAAAAAACACTGGACATCAAAAGTACTAAGTTCATTTGTCGACAATATTTTTCAATAGAAAATTARAGCATTTACTATTATAATTCACAAGTTCATTAAAAACATGATYCAATAGAAAAAGTGAGTAATGGAAAAACTAAGTGTCTTTAATGAATACTTACTGAGTATTTCACTGAGACTTGATCCTGTTGGGATATCCATGACACAGCATGCTGGCTTTGGAGTCCTACCCTCCCTGATCCTTCCCATCTCTTTTTCTTCCCTATATTTAATGTTATTAGTTGCAAATTCATCAAAATTTGCAATAACAATATAAATATTTGAGAGATAATAACACAACATTACGTACTGTACATATTTTAATCCTTTGCTTCAGTTATCATGATAATGATGGTGAACTGTTATGCAAAGACATGCAAATGTAGAATCTTTCACATATATTTGATCTACAATCTCATGTCTTTCCAACTCTTTTGCTAGATCCTTTCCATAATTTTCTCATAATCATCCTTCCACTTAGTCTCACAGTCAGTAGTTACTTGCCTCTTTTCCATTTTGAGAGACCAGACTTTTATAATGGAAACAGGGTTTTGTCATTAAAATACCAAAAAAATTCAAATTCATAMTTCAAGTTTCTCAAAATAAATCTCTGGATCATTAAGTTGCCAAAACAACTGTATTTGTTTGTCTTGGCCATGATGATAATTACTAAGTAAACTCCATGTTTCTATCTCAGCCCATGAGCTTCTTCATCTTATTTTCTTTTCCTGTCCCGTCCTCTCATCCATACCACTGGGATGGAGTGAGCAAGCCATTGGGTAGTGTTTAACTGCTTACCTAGAGAGGGGGAGTGAGAGCAACAGCTTGGTGTGTGTTTGTCAGCTAGCCAAGGATAACCCATCACAAGAACCTATCAGAGGAAAGGTCAGCTGTTGCTCACTGTTTATACTTTTAAATATTACCTAGTAATTCAGTCCAGGATAAAAGTCTTGGGTGARTCCAGAAATTGAAAACAGACTGCAGACTCAAAATGCCACACTGAAGTCACAGTTATTTGATAACTGACATTTTCCTGTAAGTCAACTGTTTCTTTGACTCGAGAAAATCATTATTTGGGGAATTGTTTATTTTATCAAATTATGTTGGACATATTTTCTTGTTATATGGTCATCAAGTTTTTTGTTTTATATTTTTGAAGGCACATAGTACAGTACTGAAAGGAAGAATTTATAGCATACATATTAATTTTTTAAAATTTAATATTAATTCAAATACAATTATTATTTAAGAATAGCTTTACACTTCCTATGCTTTCTTGCATCATTCCTTAGTAATATGGTGCTTAACTTTGAGCTTAGAAAGAAAAAAACCCAAACAAAACAAAACAAAACAAAACAAAACAAAATCACATGCTGAAAAATCTGTTGATACAAGAAAGATATAGTTTCAGTCAGATAATGATTGGCTCTATCTGTGTTTAAAATTCCCATTTGAATTGTGATGCATATTCCAAAAGGTCAGTGTTACATTTTGACTTCTGGATGATACAACCTTTGGATTTTTGTTAATAACTACATAACATGTGAACATAACAAGGACATGTGAAAATGTCCTTGTTCATTGCAACGGGATTTGAACTTTGAGGTTCCTTTTCRATCCAAATTTATCTATTACTATGAAAGTGTTAATTCTGACCCTGTATAAACTTTCTCTGTACCTGTTCTGCCTTATTGTGGTTTAACCCCAACCAGCAACTAAGCACCACACAGCCGTTTGCTCATTTCCCCCTTTTGGTGACCAGCAAGATGGGAAATAGAATCAGAAATAGGTAGAATCCTGGGTTTATATAATGACAGTTTAATAATGATTTATTATTATTATTGACATAATTAGGAATACTTTGGTGTGAAAACTAAGCAGATAAATTCTTAAAATAAACTATTGACCTCACAAGTATAATTTGTTCATTCCTCATMATCTGAGAGATGATGACCTGAATCCTGAAAATACTATCTGTACAAGATGCTTCCAAGAATCTTGTATTTGTTACTCATTAACTTTATAAATGAAGGCAAGTGTTTTATTTTCTCATTTTCTGCAGGTAAAATACAGTACACTGAAGTTATAACAAGTGGATGTTGTGAGAGAAGCCTCAGGCACTGTTTCAGTATTGTATATTGTAAGCATTCCCTTTGAATTGTACAGATGCAGTTAGCTTATCAAAGACGTTTCTTGAATAAGCTTTTCAGGGTCTAGATATGTCTTAAAATTTGCACTGTATACTGCAAATTTTACTACTTTTAGAAATCTGTTTCCTGAATATCTCTTAAGCCCTCAGAAGTTGTCAAGACAGCAGAAATGTTAAGTRCAATGTCCCTTGTTTAGCTTTTCTGTGATGTCATGAACAGTTGTGGAGTTGAACAGCAAAATTTAGAAGCAGTATCATTATACAGAGTAATATAATGTTATGTGCAACTCACTTTTTTTTTTKAAGGACTGTCTGCAGCTGAAATGTGCAGCCTCACTTTCTCACATTATTGTTTAGACATCATCCAGTGGAAACCCAAAGGCAACCCTTTGCCTATATATTGGACATCTTTTGAACCTTATGTAGAGGAAACATAACATTTTTGTTGTTGTTGTTGGAGTTTTTATAAATTCCTTTTTGTTAGTTTGTCTGGGTTTTTTTGTTGTTGTTGTTTGTATTTAAAATTAATTCCTGTGAACGTAAAACTGCTTGCATTTCTTTATCCTTTAAAAGTATCACASTGTTGGTTGTTAGAGGACGTGGGAGGCAGACAATGGTGTGTGAGCTAACAACAAATCCCTGTAAGTACTAGGTTCAACACCTTGTACTTTGTTTTACTGTACCCACCGCTGAATAAGATCAAGTTATGTTTAAAATGCCCTGGCAATTTACAGTCAAACTACATTAAGGCTTTCACCAATGAAGCAACAGGTTGTAAGTAATTCCCTCCACTGTTGCCCATAGCTTTGTTTCTTCATGTTTCTGTTCACTGCKATCTCCATTGCGGAGTACAGTGCTTTGCGAGACAACATTGCAACTAAAATACTAAAATTGAGGACCATACGCTTCTATCTGGAAAAAAGAATGAGGTGGTATTATAAATTAACTTTCATTAATGTTTTAATAGAAATAAGCATGAACATCCAGGTTACCATTTCAACTTGAGATACAGAATTAAAGGGTAAGAAACTTCTAGAATGGTTTTGTTATTAGATGAAGATAATGTTCTCTCTTTGTGTGTCCATCTCAATAAGGAGAGATAGGAGCAGCAAATCACTTCCACTTTAGGGTTACAAAATATTCTATTTTCTTTGTACTGTCCTGATGAAATCACACCCCAGTTAGTATGTTGTATATGTGGCACATATAAAGTGAAGATGTATTTTTAGCATACATTAGAGGGTGAAGCACTTCCAGCAATCTCCAGACTTCACTGTAGAATTATATACGCAAATTAACAGCTGAAACCAAAATRTGAATAGAATTTAATTATGGCAGTTTGACCAGGAAGAATATTCCCTTTGGCATCAGTTTCTGAAGAAACTGCAGTGAGGCAAGTTCCTGATGCTGGTTGTATGATTCTGCCTTGTCACGAGTGTATCTCTGCAATAAGTTGTTGATGGATTGGAGCTTTTACTTATGGCAAGTGGAAAATGTGTTATGGATAATTCTCATTCTACTTTTTTTTTTTTTTATTGCAGAGCTACATCACTGCTTGCACATAAAAATGTTCTCGTCTTAATCACTATGTTTGAGAGCCCTTGAAATATAATGGCGATGACTCCTAGCTAGCAAGCTAGATGGATGTAAATGCAAAATGAGTCATTACAATTTAGGTATGACCTACTGCCTCACACATTCAAATAATTTGGAAGAGTGATATAAGCATGGTATACAAATCATATTATGTCTYTAACCAGTTTGAAATAGTGCACTCTATTTTCTCAATCATATTGAGGCAAAGCATGGTCTGRCAATCCATCTCACTGACCTTTCTTYTCTTTTGTGGGTCAGGCACATGAATTCTTTTAGCTCACAGACTTAAGTGTATACTACACATACACACTTCACCTATTAAGCAGTAAATATGGACCATTGAAAAAATAACTGAAATTACCCATTGAACTCCTTTAGACAAAAGTCATTAATTAGTACCATCACATTTTATATTTCCAGAAATTAGATTAAATTCTGTGTCCAATCTTCGGAAGATATGTGCTARTGGAAGACCACCACACCACATTGTTTTGTCTATACCACAGCTGGAAAATGTGTTGACATGATCTAAAAAGTTGGTAATCTGTAGAAATATACACAGTGATATCTATACAAACCAGCAGGATCAGAACATGATAGCGATTTTCAGCCATATATTGCTATGTAAATTGCATTTCTTGCTGTGTAATTATATATCTATGAATTAAAAAAAATGGAAAATGAGAGAAAATATGTTTTCTCACTGCATTTTTAAAAAATAACAAGTTCTATTTGACTTTTCATGTTCTTAATGTGATAGGGGAAAAAAAGGCAAGATAATATGCAGCATCATTGCTGCCTACTTTAAAGGATTATTAAGAACACTTCCTCAGTGCTCACTACATGACCATGTTATGATTTCCTTTAACCAATATCTAGACAGTTACTTACTGATTAATAAAAGTTTTGCCAAGAAATTKTTGAATCCCTGATTAATGGAAAGTGTCAAAATTTATATGGACAGAAACTTCTCATCACAATAAAAGAGATGAACAAGAGCAAAAGTGTAGGTTTAACTGGATTATTAATAACATATTTTCTGTTACTTGAGTTGCAAATGAAAAAAATAGTACAAGATGTTGTAGAATTTCTTTTAGAAATATTTATGTTTGCTCTTATCATGCAGAGACTATGATTGAAATAAGAATAAGCATGAGCAATTAAAAAATTTTAACTTRCTCAGGAGTTTATACCACTTTGATGCATTGAGCATATAAATATTCATAAAATCAATCATTTCTTTCTGCATCTAGAAATCAGCTTTGAATCGATTATGCCTAGTTATCTGTTGTGTTTGTGACAACATGAAAATGGGCACAATTTTCTTTCATTGATTTACTGTCCAATAAATAATTACTATTCATTATTTATTGATAGTAAAGTTACATAATCATTTTACTTCCTTCCTCTTTATGCTATCAGTGCCAGTTCTAAAGATAGAACAATCTTCTTGATCAAATTTTAAAATTGGTCATGCATACAGAAAAATGGTAATCCACAGAGCTGTTTAATTTCATGTGGGAATAATAGGTTTGCATACCTCAACCCATATACACCATTTTAGAGCCCTGCATTGAGGAGGACAGTAAAATCATAATCCAAGAGAAGCTGTCCACAGTTCACATTATGATAACTAAAGCAATGTAATCAATATTTCCTTTTCTTTTTTTTTTTTTTTTGAAGATACTAGAGAGAGGAGAATTTGTGTATCATTTTGTCACAAAAAATACCCAAGCCAGGTGCATGATGCAAATGATACATATCATTGCTACACATAAATTTTCACTATAATAACGGGCAAACCTTTACTAAAATAGAAACAACTTTTTAAAAGCTTTTTCCCCTCCCCCACCAGTTGTCTTTCATAAAGAAAATAAACTTCACACTTGAGAAAAGCAAAGTTTTCAAAATGAGTACCTAATAGACCAATTTGTAAATGAAAATAATTTTAGTTCTGTTGCATTTACTGTGAACTTCTTTAAACAACACAATCTCTGAAAGTACTTATTAGAAGTGTGCACTGTACTAAAAAGAGAACTTTCCTATAGGATGATTCTGRGCCTACAGTATTTTTGCGTTTTTTGGGTTTTAGTCTGTATCATTCTTCTCGAAGCTGTCAAAGCTCATCAAAGCTGTAGTGTTATCATTTATCAGCACCATAATGTATTTTACACATTCCCTGCTTTTGGTCCTTTAATTCTGAACTCTGAACACAAATGAAAGGTAAATGAACAGAAAAACAATCAGAACTGCTCAGTGAACAGATACATTTTTTATCTTCAAAGTACTTTTTTGACTTTGTGGTTTTACCACATGTGTTAAAAGAAAAGTCTCATTAATCTCAAACAAAAAGAAGCACATGAATTAAAGCTGTTCACAGGAATTTGCTTTATGACCCTACAGTTCAGTAACAATAAGTAATTCCCATAGAAACCCCTACTGCCATATGTCACCAAAGCCTACTCTCATACCCTTAGGAAAAGATCTTACCAGACTGAAAAACAATGTTTAAAAAAAAATAATTTGTAATTCTAAATTTTATCCAAGGGACAGTATGGTAAATTACCTTGCAAAGGAAAAGAGAGATTTTCATACTACATATTTCATAATGTTCCCCAAAGTATTTGGTTAGGAGAATAATCTTAAAATAGAGTCCTGCATTTTTATATTGCTCCTCTTCAAGTGATGATGAATTATGACAGTCATGGCAAGAAGCACAGCGCTTACCTTAATGTGAAGGAATGTATGCTGAAATGTTAAATCTGTCCTAGCCATGGGCTAAACCAAAACAACCATTTTAAGAAAAATTCCCCATTTGGCAAATAATGGAAAAAATGTGCTTTATGTAGAACATGATAATATGAAACAGCCATATTTATTCAAGGTATCTGCATCCTTGGTATGTACTTATGACATAGCAGAATAAGTAGCCCATCAAGCCTTGGAAGAACTGTCATGTCAAAAGGCAAATACTAAGATAACAATCATGTATCATCACAGGAACATAAAATTTGAGTTGCAAGGGGCAGCAGAAGGTTGGTAATCAAACCTCCAGTTCAAAGTGAGATAAGCTCTGACATCAGATCATGTAGAGGAGTCTATAAATAGTGCAAGACTAGAGTAGGAGTTTTTGCAGGACAGTGTGTCTTGCCATAATCTCAAGATTAAGCCAGAGAAAACAAGCCAACACGCATCCACATCCACCAGGATATCCTGCTGCCAAAACAAACCAAAGAGAGTCAGAAGCAGCCACCACAAAGCAAACTCCAAACCAAAGCAACTGTTAGTATCCTGGTTTTCCTGTTATTTTTATTACTATTTTAAGAAAATATGCAAATAAATTATTTTCCTCAGGCCTTTCAGTTACTTGAAGTCTGCTGAACGCCTTACACTCAATGTTATTCACATAAATATACATACACATGTATGTACCTGTCTGCCTACATGATTCTCTTTCTGTGGCAACCTAACCACTGTCTAGGTTGTTCTGTGGTTGAAAACATACAGGACAATCAGGACAGTGATGTCTTAAACACATTCTCTCGACCAAGGGGAACAGCTGCTAAGAAGATTGGAGGTGGAATAATGCTTTTTCAAATACAACTTCCCCCTTTTAATCATAAGACACACTGCATGGTCACCAGAGGTGGTGTCAAACAGCAGTGATATCCCCAAGGGGAGCTATGGACCACCAAGTACCCTCTCAAATCTTTTCAGGAGGCTRTGCATGCCCCCTGGTGTTACACCACACAGGAAGAATCCCCTYCCGGGGCAGGGATCTAGGCATTCCCATGCCAGCTTGAATGTATGTAAACTGACACATAGATCCTAAGTCTGCAACCATCACTTTCCTCACAGACATCAAAATTACATTCAAGTCAACATGTCAACAATCAAGACTCATTGCTGAATCCACAGGTGGTGGTATCTTTCCTCTCAACTATCTACTTTATACTTCTCTTTCTTTCTTTTCCCTGTATTTATAATTTTATGTTTTTGTTGTAAAGAAGTAAAACAGCTCCTTCACACTTTAATTAAATTGTTTTCAAATTGCCCTGCCTCATATGTATGCACCAGTCATTCAGTGTCATTTCACTCTGATTCCAGGGGATCCCAAGGGTTTTATTAACAGGAAMCTCATTTACTCTGCCTCAGAGATGGATCATAACATATCCATGTGTAGGAAATCACAATTCATAACCTGGGTATTCTGAAGGCTCTTGCACAGTGTAGCGTACAGCTATATATCTTCACCACTTCTTACTTTTGAGAACTTTAACAAGATGAATCTATATAATAGTGTGAAAGACAAATAGTAACAAACAGTAAAAGATAATATACCTATCCACATGTGAAAGTTGTAGAATGTGAAGATCAAAGAAAAGACATAAGAGTCTATAGCGGAAAATGTATATGTTGTTGATCTTGCTGGGTTGACATTCAATTGCCTTTTCTTCACAAATTACTCTTGCAGCATACTGATTAGTATCATCTTTTGAATTGAGTCTTTTTTCATCTGAATGYCAAGATCATTTGTTTAAGAAAACAGCTATTACACCTGCTTTTTATTCTCATTGCAGGGTACATATAAGTAATAGACTTGTATTCTTTTAATTTTTTTGAAATTTCTTTCCTTATCTGTTTTACTACATCCTCTAGACATGCAGTGAAGAACTGAGACCTAAAAAACCTGTGTGCCAACATTCCTACAATGAAGATCTCCTAAATTCTGTGCTGTCCTGCCTTGAAACCTGCCTTTAAGTGTATAATTTAGGCCCTCAAAGATACATAACTGTTGAGATATATAATGCAGGCTTACCATGAGTCTAAAATAAAATACCTTTTACTTAGGAAACAGAGTAAACTCACAATCATAACGTAAGAAACCCTGAGCTATTTTGTYTTCATTGTTCTTATAATCACCTTAAAATATGCTCTGTCCTAAGGTCATATTCCTTCAGCACTTCCAGATTCTGACTTTGCTTATTAACTATGTGTTCTAGCTGTGTTCTACGTTGACTTCCAGCCAAGCTGGTTTCACATTCTATGATAAATGTTATGGCTAAACTGTTCTTGTTTTCCAGACACACATGCCATTTTTCTTTTATTCTTCATTTAAAGTCAGTACATTTCCTAGCAATATTTGGTTCCAAATGTAAGATGTATTCATGCAGTGTTGACAAACAAAATCATCCTTCCAGGACTGAGCCATTTTTCCTTTGTTCTCTAACTCCATAAATATTTACAGTTAAAGAACAAATAATAGTTCTCATCAAAGCTGCTTAGTAAAAGATCAGTTCTATAAACTTTGACATTTTCCAGAATATTATCAGAGTTCCAATTGCCACCTTGATGAGGTATTCTAGGTGAGGGCTCCTATCACAAACACCAAAAATAATTTTGAAGCGGCATATAGGCAGATACTACAAAATCAGCACAGTCTGCCTCAATTGTTCAACCATCTGTAAAAGGAATGATAACATACAATAGAGAAATTACTACTTTTCTTTTTTTAAATATTTTTCCATGTAAAAATGATAGTATATAGAGGTGAATTTACAAGGGTTCTAATAGTTACCTAGAGAAAAAAACAGCACATTGTATCATTGGACTGAAGAAAAATAGCAGAATACACACTGGCAGAAGGGTCCAAAATTACAGAACACTGACAATAACAATAAAACCCTGAACTTCCTGCTGTTGGGAAGAACATTTTTGTTCAAATAAAAGACTTAAGTGAACATAGTGTTGCATCCACTGGCTGTTTTCAGTGGACCATTTTCAAAGATATGAGCATGAGAGTAAATAAAATGTGAACATTTTTTCAGGTAAGCACAAAAGCTGTTACTGCAACTATCTGAAAATAAAAAAATTCCAGCTATTGCTAGAGTAACTTAAATACCTGAGAGAATTCAGTTTTATTAAGGAACTTTTGCCTTAAATAAGTGTCTCCTTTGTTTAAAAGAAAAGTGTAAGCACTGTGTTATTTAATTCCTTGCATTTAGATATTAATATGTCCTATGGAAAAAGGAATCGTCTTTCTAATAGACCAACAGTTGCATAGAAAGGCTAGTCATTCCTAGACTCTGGATATGACTCAATAAACCATGGGTTTYGGCAGTTGCCACTTTAGTGCAACCAGAAAACCAGATTTTTAGAGTTCTGAACATGTGATCAAGCTGAAAAAATAGACCTAGGAAGAGTTTTGAACCAAATATTCAGGTAAAAAAAAATTTCATGTGATTCTACTAAGTTGAGCAAATATCTGAAGTGAAATCACTCTTTTTTTAGATAAAACAATTGGGACCATACTATATTGCACACTTAAGGTTTACTTAAAATATGAGTTTTAGGGCAAATATATATTTTTGACTCTATCTGGCATGAGTTTGATACCCAGTAACAGAAACTAGATCTATTCGAATCATTATCTTCCTTGTGAGACAATTCAAAGGCAGCTGACTGCAGTGACATGTTTYATGAGGTGCTTGCAACTAGATTTTTAGCCTATAAACTCTTTCCCTGAGAGTATCATTTAATATTMAGAGTAGTTTTTCAGGATGTTAATTTTGCCCTAGTATAAGCTGACAGTACAAAGATCCTTTCATGATTACTTTTGAAATGTTATTTAAAAGGGGAATGAAAATACACAAGATTAATATAGCAATTGTCTAAGCTGTCACAAGGTACAGGAAATAGAGAAAACGGAAAAAAATTATAAGCTTTCAATTTTTTAAGAGCAAGGTGATGTTATTGGATTTGAATAATAAATTCAACAATCTAGAATATGGGTTATTTACTATATAAATATGAAAATAATAAAAGAAAACCTCATATTTTTGCTGTTTAAGAGTAAACACAAACTTCCTCAAACACTGTTAAAGGATCGGAAAGATATTCAGCTATTTGGTGTTTTCCCCAAACAAGTCTCAAACAACAAAGGGGTTTGAAATGGGTCTGGAGTCATGAAAGAGTAGATCATGAATCATCTCAAAATTACCTTGTATACAGCTGTACTCTTTTTGTTAAATACATATATATACATGCCACAACATGATTTTAACAGATTAAACAAAACTTTCAAAGACTGCTGATGCCTTAAAGAGAGGTCCCTAAATTTTGACATAATGACTAAAAGAATACAAAATATTATGAATACTGCATTTAGTCTTTGGGAAGAATTGCCTGAAGTGTCATAAGCAAACCAATTATTAAAAAAGAAATTAAAAATATATTAGTAGAAAAAAACCCCATCGGTTTGAAATACATTGTTATTTTAATTTCAAATGCAATTAACCTCAATAGATACCTAAAATCCTAATATAGTAAAAAAAGCTCTGTATAACAACAAAGACTTTTCAGTTAGTATTTATTCAGTCAATATTGAGCTCTGCAAGTATCTTTACTAGCATTCTGTTTTCTTTAACAGCAGGGGAGTAAGATAAAATTAATTCCCTCAAGGACATTTTTCTTAAAATGTCTATTGTTCTCAAGGCAGAGAAGTTATGAAAACTGTCAGTTGCTTTTACAAATGCCCTTTATCAAAATGGCCTAAACCTTCCATCACTGTTAATAGGAGTAAGAGAAACTGCCTTTACAGAAGAGAGGCACTTCCTTAGTGCTTAGGAGTTTCCCTGATGCCTCACAATTAAAAGAAAAAGGAAAAATGAGTAGAACTTAATTTTGAGACCCAAAAAGCAGCCAGTTTTAATAGTAATTGTCAATGAGGATCCAAATGTGGCTATTCATTTCACCACCCACGTAGAATTGTGTACAATCTTTCTGTTTACTTCCTCATACAGCCAAATCTATATCTTCCTTTAAAATAATTAAAATTTATTTTATCTAATATTTAATGTTTTTAACAAGCTTTTCTTTTACCTAGAGTTTATTGAACAGCATGATTAACATTTATCACAGTCCTTTTGCCAGTATTAGGGCCTACATTTCTAAAATAAAGTGTGGATTATATTGTGAATATTTTATATGCAGTTCAATTTATCTTTGTTTTAAAATATTTAGATTTATGGAGACAAAGACAAAGGCAGTGGAAAGATGCAGTGTTTTCAATTAGCCACCCCCAGTCAAGACCTGCAAGATCTCTGTTTGTGGACACAGCTGTTAAAGTAATTTAAGATGGCTTTGTTCAGGCATCATTAGCTGGGCACAAAAAGTTTTCATGCAGAATATGTGTAACTCAGAAGTCTGAATCAATTATGTAGTAGATAATGCACATTAAAATTAGATCATATTTAGCAAACTATGAAGTTAACTGTACAGCACTTGGAGAGTCTTCACTAGCCAGATTGGTGAGGAGGGAAGGGTCATGGCTGCTGGAAGCCATCATCAAGGGCTGTCACCTTTTTCTAGCTYCACCAGCAGTGATAGCCCTGAAAGCCGGAACCCAGCATTGCTGATCCTGACTATCGTGGAACAGTCACTGTCCAGCCACCCTCTCTGCATTGTTTTATTTAAGWTTTTATCTTTTCCTGTCGGTGTTTTCTCTGTTGAATTTTTGGTCTAACAATTGCAGATCAGCAATCCTCTGTAATTTTGACTTTTCTTATCACTTTAGAAATGGTATCATGGCTTTGTCTCAGCAGTCTGAGTCAAGGTTCCACAGCTAGAACGTATCAAAGCTGGATCCCTGTAAAATGACAGCTAAATCATTTGGGGGAGAAATTACAGCAGGAACCACAGAGAAAAGAGTTACACTGTTTGACTTAAAGAATCACAATTTAAGAAAGAAGTGAAKAAATTATGAACAAGCAAAGGACAAGAATGATTAGAAGTATATGATCTCCTGGAAAATGTTTAAAGGTAAGGAAAGAGGATGGAAGGGAAGAGACTAGAGAAGAGGAAGAAGAGGTAACACAAAAGACTTCTAATATACAGATATATCTATAAAATGGACACGGTGCTGTTAGAAGATTAATTGCTGAAACAACAGATGGAGAATTTCAACATTTTCATGGGAAATTTTTCTACGGTGATAGTTAAATATTGCCCTGGGTTAAAATGCTATCAGTAATCTGTAAAACATTTCAAAATGTGATGGTGGTGCTCAACTAGTAGTCAGTGATAATCTCTTATTTCTATAGATGAGAAGTCCTAAGAAGAATCTACCTCTAAAAAGATGTTGTCTATTGTGTTAGAAGAGCCAAACTGTCAATCTTTATCTTGGAACTTCTGGTGGTCTTTCAGATACCTTGGACTAAAGCAACCATGTGTCATGAACATAATTTTATGGAAGCTATTACAGAAAATAGAGGACAGCTTTGATGTGTTTTTGGTGGTCTGTACTTCTGTATTTAGTTGGAGTTTCCTAAACACTCCAGGCTTCTTGCCCAGGTATATCACATTTCTGTAATCTGGCCAAGAAATTGATGAAAATGTGAGTAACAAAGGGCAAGGCTAACTCATCATATGCCAGAATCTTCTAGCCACATGGAAATGCTAGGAATACTTTTTTCTTTTTTTTTTTTTTTTTTTTGCTACTAGATGAGATCACTAACAGCTAAGTTCAGAGTGCGCATCAATTCCATCAGAAAATTTGTGTTACTCTTTGAACCTTGGAAGCCTCAAATGGGCTTCAAATTCTTCAACTTCTTTACCTGTGGTACTGGTGGATGAAAAAATAGAGAATGAGCCAGCAAAATCTGTTAGCAGCTCAGTATCCTGAACTGCATTAAAAGAAGTGTGGCCAACCGGTCAAGGGAGGGGATTCTCCCCATTCTCCCTCTCTCTCTCTCATGAGACCCAACCTGGTATCACATTCAGTCCTGTGGTCTCTATATCTTTCTGCTTCTGTTGTGTGGTCCTCCAGATATATTATGTTTCTTCAGAAAAACATTTTCAATGCGTTCAGTGCTGTCATATACACACAGTGTTCTGTATATGAAATGGAAGACTGTCCTCCTCTTTCCAAATTGAATCAATCACATGTGCCGTCGGTACAATTTCAGTTGACACTGACAATTGTGTCCATCACTAAAARCACAATTCAAGACTGGATTTCATAAAATTAATTTTGTCCTGATCTTATATTAGAAATTATTGCTTAAATTAATTTTTTTCTGAATGTTATATCCTAGTATAAGTTTTACAGAAACACTAGAAATATATTCAAACACAAAATAGCCCTTTCAGAGTTAAATTACAAATGAGTTCCAAAGTTGAGTGCTACTTTTATGCCATACTTAGAAAATCAGGCAGTTTCTAAGCCAAAATATAAGACTGATGTCTAATTCCCTTGCCTTCAGAAAAAAAATTAAAGTTTAAAGAAAAATAATAGCTGATATATTAAAATATAGAATAAAAATACTCCTTAAGTCCTCGAATAATACAAAATCTAAATCAAAGAATAATCCCATCTCCAACTTTCTTTTTCTTGACAGCTTACATCTTCATCCTCCTTACGTCTTCCTTCTTATTTCTTCCTTGGAAGAAAAATGAATGAGAAGCCTTACTGGCCTAGAAATGGACACAGGCCTTTTCATTTTCCGTAGCAATGTTTTTTCCTGAGTGGTTTGAGTCTATTGTAACTTTATACTTAAATGTTCTAGGAAAATGCAGAACACTGCTCTTTAAAAAGACATCTTATTGTGTTTTTTTCTCATAGCAAAAAGTTTTTAAAAAATAGAAAAATTACATCTAAGTCTTTCAAGCTCATCAGTTCAATGCATAATATTAACAAATATGTACCAAAACTGTATAACTGAACATTTATTTTAAGCTGTATATGTTTGAGATATATACACATTTATTTATASATATGTGTCTTTCCAAAGATGCTCTACAGTTCAAATGTCCACCTACGTACAACACAAGGCCGTACCTAATGTGATCATATCCCTTTTATTTTGGGATAAAATTTGACCTCATTTTTAATTTGAATTACCAGGCTAGATTTACCCATGCAAATATACATAACTTATGTGTCTTTGCTGCTGTCATGTCCAAGCTATCTCAATTATCTCAAGGTAATATAGCATGAAGGCACAGTGATGCAGACAACATTCATTTTGAAACATCATACTTCTTTCGGGTTCTGCCTTTAAAAATGGATTTTCTCTCTGTTATATATAGCCTTACATCTAGTGCTGGAAAGATTTACGTCATAACGCATGGTAGCTGAAGCATTTATCGATAATGTTAGAAACTCGTATTCATTGAACCTTTTATTCTGATTTGACATGGTATTTGAATCAGTCCTTACTTGTAACATTGTAACTGCTGAGCAGTTAAGAAACTATTTCTCTAGGTTTCCATCACAAAAGTTCTATTTTTTATGTGTGTTCTGATAGATATGAAACAGTAAGACAGTCTGAAAGACTGAAAGATGTTATAAGGACAGAATACCTAAGTCAGTTTGACTATGGTTTGATATTAAATTAGATGTAAATAGTTTTCAAAACCTCTCTATATAGGAACCCAGGTCAGTAATCTACTGCATAAAATAAAACTATTATGTTTCTTATTTCAGTATGAGTTATAGTGAAAGTAGTTGACATACTTGAAAGAAATTCCAGGATTATTAAAAAAAATGTTACTAGCAAATAGTTGTTTAAAATGTCCTTGCTTTTATTCACGTTTACAGCTCCAGCTTCAAGATATCTCTATATTCACATCAACATAAACCTTTCTGTAATTCTGAAAATCTCTGTTCRTGTCTGTCTCCATCTGGCAGAGAATCCAGACATGGACATATTACACGTAACACATYCTGTGCAGATATGGAAGTGATTACTTTCTGGCTGTTAATATTTCCTACAGGAATGTAAATAATGTAAATGTTGTTATGTCCATGGTGTTTTTAACTGTTATTAAAAAATGTAAGTAGCTATTTTATCTATGAGAATTTTTCTAAGTTTCAAAACCAGATCTTACAACCTTGAAAGTCACTAAATATATTTCCCATGCTTTGTACAGTTCCAGTGTGGACAAAGTCACAAAAAATTTGCTTTTAAACAAGTGTGAAAGTTTCTTTCCTTGTTTCTTTTAAGAAGTGGGCTTTAAGAAGTGGGCTTTAAGAAGAAAATTTGAACTATCCCACCCGAAATCAGCAGAAGCAGCTATTGTGTTGTTATGCCTGGCATGGAGTGGTGGTCCTTTCCATCTCCACCAGATCTTTCAATACATTGAGGAAAGATTAATTCCTCTGGACAAATATTACTTATATGAATGCTAGAGATATACAACATATTCTGCTTCAAATGGAGAAAGCACATCTTAAGAGTAGCTCACTTTTCTTTGTCAGGCTGTTATTTCTTGTCAAAGTGGTTTTTCACATCTAACAGTGACTCATGCTGAGAAAACAGCTTTGTATAGAAAAGTATTTGCCTATTGCGATTAAGGTTCATTTAACTAATGGTTTCCARTGGTACTGGGTTTAGATCAGGCAGAAGGAATACTCTGGGAAATATACAGAAGATCTATTCAGGCTGATTTTAGTAATTTTTATTCTCATTTTGAGTATGTTGCTTAAGAGAAAAAATTTAACAATGTATTTATATGATTGCTCATAAAAATGTAATTATATTCATTGTCTTCAAGCTCTACATTTTCCTGTCCCATTAAAGAAATTCATGGTCATTATGCTTCTCTCCCCCCTTAAACCACTATGTTGCCATAAGCAAAATAAGATAAGTAGGAAATTTATCTGACAAACGCATGGTGAAATTTCTGTCTACCAAACGATTTTCAAATCAGAAACAAAAGCAGCCTTGGGAGATAAATCTACAGAAATTGAAACAGCCGTACAGAAATTGCCAAAATAATCCCCTGCATTGCCCAAAGCAAGATATAAATTAAGAAGCAATACACTATGAGTGTAATGGAGCAKTTACCTTTCATGCTTCCATTCATCTCATATAAACAGCTTGTACACTGCACCTCACAGGAATAATTACAAAATCATAGAATATCTGAAATCATACATATTAAGACAGAAAATAAACAGACAACACAGACAACATTTTTTTTATTTTTCTAATTATTTTAAGACTTTTTGTAATTTTAAAAAGTTGCTATCTTGTTTTCTAATTATTAACTTACACAGGTAAAAAGTGAAAAGAATGAAAAAGGCTTTAGGCAAAATCAGCAGGGAAGTTATGCATCCTTTCTGTTGAAAACAGGTGTGAACTTACTGGCTGATATGTTGGCAGTATTCTGCCTTTTTATATAGGAAAAGACCTCAGAAGAAAAGAATTGCCAGTTTTTAAAATCCCAAGGACAGAGTGGGTTATAGAGTTATAGCTTGCTTCTTTTGGTGGAAGAGAAAATGAGTTAAAGATATACCATATGCAAGATACATTAAAATGGGTATCAAGGAATTTTTCAAATCAAGAAATTTTTCGAATTTCAAATTCAAATTTCTGCGTCAGAAGATCATCTCTACTACTACAGTTTGATCTCAATAATTGCACAAAACAAGAACAAAGAAGTGACAACTACACTGCTACTGCTTCTGCAAATCTGTCCCACTCCACAAGTTCATTCTCTACTGTGTCACCATTACTTTTGTACTTAATACTTTTCACTTCCATTTAACAAATTGATCATAGAACAATAAGTGGAAACCAATAACTAAATGACATTAGGGACATCAGCTGCAAGCATCTGATGTCATATCCAAATGGTGAGATGAAAAATTATAGTTAACTGAGTAACACATTGTGCCTTTTCAACTTAATCAAGCAGTTTAACATAAAGGGTACAGTATCATATGGATAATTTCCCAGAATAAAATACACAAGACATAGCACTCAGAAAGCATTGTGTGTTTTCTTTGAAATTCTGTGACAGTTACTGAAAGCAAATGCCTGCCAAATGAGAAAATGGCCCAACTAAGCAAAGGCATTGATAAACCTGGTCTGATTATATGACTGGCTCCATTTTGAGGTCTTTCCCAACCTCAATTATTATGCAAGCCTATCCTGTAATTTTAATACTGATAAAATTACCTTTTGGACTTTTATTTGTTTGGCTGTTTGCTGAAATGGCTAATGATTGTATGGTTGGAGACAATATAAAACTAAATAGAAGTAAAAACCAATTTTTCTAGCAGCAGAGCAAGTTTCCCAGAGAGGTTGTGCCACCTCTGTCCTTGAGGATTTTCAAAATGCAACTGGACAAAACCCTGAGCAAACTGATCTGAACCTGTAGTGGACATTGTTTTGAGCAGGAGATTGGTTTATACACTGAAGTACATTCCAACATGAACTATWCTATGATTTGTAGTGTATAAGAGGTCCGCTGGACAACTTTTGAGTTTCAGACTCACCTGCAAAAGTGCCCTTATTTTTTCAGTGCCAATTTTTTGCAACAGATGGGTATTATGTAAAAGCTGTTTATTTACCCAATATTCCATTGGGTCCACTGCACTGTTGTTATCAGTAYAGCAGGACTGAAAGCCTTCAGTCTGAGAAATTAAATTTTCTCTGCTCCTCTACCTAATGAATGACAACAAGAAGTGGCTTCATGTAAGCTTGGCAGTAAGTAGTCAAGGGATCCTAAAGGAGGCACTCTTATCCTCTTTCTTTTCAGTGGTTTCTGACTTTATTTTCATCTTTGCCCACGCAATTAAACAAATGCCCTGGTAAGGAGACAAATTAAAAATAGGTAGTAATAAGACAAACATAAGGATAATACATGAGGCAAGAAAACTACTAAATGGAGTTTTAACTTCATTAGACTTAAGAATAGGGACATTACACTTGTAGTTAAAAAGTTAGAAGATTCTTGTGCCAGGTAATTCTATGGAGCTTCATAATTTTGAATTATGACCATTTGATCCCARCAAATAACTAAAAATTTATTTCCAGTCAGTTTGAGTTTACAAAATACCTAGATTATTTTAAAAGGCAATGTTTATGTTTTTAATTGTATATTTGTTTATGACAGTGGGTATGATCACACAATGTCTAGATCATAAGGACAGATAAACACTTATCCATATAAATTAGAGGAAATTTGGTAAAATATCATGCATCAAATTTTATGCACTTTACTCACTCTCACTATATCTGAAAGTGATATGAAAAATTTTATGTGTTCAGGTTAGTGTGCATCTCCTATGGGTAGTGCCATTYAAAAATTAAAAACTCTATTGGTTGAAAAGAAGCTAAACCAATTTTTCCCTTAAAAAACAAAACAAAACAGAGAAAGTTAAACTCTAAGCTAAACACTCARAAAATTAAGGCTTTCACCTGAGATGTATAAGGGATTCATGTAAACTATAGGTATAATTCAGCCGGTTAGTCATAATGTGAAACTCAATATAGGCTTCAAGTTTTGACAATTATTTTCCCATGTGTTTTCACATTTCGGTTTTTGTGTAAACACACATATCCAGATCTTTAGAAAGTTTTAGAATTCATGAAATACATAAGTACAATGAGAATAGAAGAGTTTGTGATTTCTCCAAATACTTTCCATAACTGCTCAGTATATTGTGATGTACATACAGCTCAAAAAATCATTGTCTCTTCCCTTTCTGGAGCACAACTGGGAGAAAGAGTCACATGTGCTCTACCCAAAATATGTTCCCATATACACATATTGGCAGAGACATAATAATCAGTAAGGAGAAGGTTCAACGTCACATCCAAGCCTCTCAACTTGATATCTGGGCTGTAGGCTATACTGGGGCTAAGAATATTTTTTCCTCTTCTTTTTGAAGCTKTTTCACTGTGCAGAAAATAATTAAAATTTATAGGATCAGTAAGAGAGCTAGCATAATGACAACTCAGTAGCCTACTGGTTCAAAATTTCACTTGAGAAAAGAGATTTGGAATTCTGTTCTGTATTCCAAAGACTATACATTTTACATGAGGCAGACACTGGATAATATGTATATGTAGCTCTTGAGGCAGCCTAGACTTTTCTCATCCCGAGTGAATACCTTAACCCACTGACATGAGACCCTTACTAACTGCTGGACTTTCCACTGCCTTCCATGAATATTGCATTGTAAAACATCTCACAATCACTAAGACTTAACATGCAATCTCATGTTTAAAATGAAYGCCTGGATTTTTTGTTTGATATCATGCAGTAAAAAAACAACAAAAAAATCTAACAACTATGGTAACTAAGTTATGAGAAGTTCTACATAGCCATCAAGTACCCATAATGCAGTGTTCCCTTTAAGATCTTTCCGCTCTGCTCACTTGAAGAAGGTTCAGTCACCCCCAGCTGAAATTTCTAGGATTATTAATTTCCTAAAAAGATAAGGATTAATAACATTCCCAACTTAGATTAGAAAATCTGAAATAAATATTTTGCAATTTATTCTTTGTTATTTTMTCAATGACTATTAGGTTGGGTTGTAACAATTTGCCAGATTCTAGTGTTGTTGACACAGCATACCAATTTTTTTTTAGAAGTTTGTAGCATTCTATTTCTGTGACTGAGAAATAAACCCCTAAAATGGGAAAACATCAGAGGAGATAAGCAAGAGAGATGTATCCATGAAGAGCAGAAAGTTATGCAGGGTAGGACTGACCACAGTTGTTGAAAGGAAGCTGACTTCATCTCATCACAAAGGGGACCAAAGGGTGCCCTTTTTTTAGATGAGCACCTAGCAACAGTTCAGCAGATATGCTGGCTCTAAAAATGTTTCTCCCAAGTTCACTAAAACTTTGATTGTTTCCCTGGGCGAGCCAGATCAGCACGGGGGTAATGAATATGTGGCTCAGCTAAACATAGAGTATAAAACAAGACAAGCGTCAAAAGAATTTAAAAGACAGCAATAAGTTTGAGATGGCTTCAACCCACATTTTCGTTTCCAGCAGCTGGGGACTCCCAGCATCCTGACAGTACAAGTATTATAGATACCAATAATGGAGAACACATTGGYGCTCTGATCCAACTCTCTATTGATATCTCTTTATTTTGTTAAATTTAACTAATATTTGTATTCATTTTTGCAGTATATTTTAATCACTCTGATAAATCAAAAATCCTATGCAATACCGACTATCTTAATAACAAAATTTGATAATAAATATTAGACCTTCCACATGTGGAATATATAAAAGAACCTGGCCAGAGAGTGTCAGATTAAAAAATTCACTGTTCTATCAATAAATGCAATTTTTAATAAATTCACCACTATGTAAAGGTATTTCTTAGTAATATTTTTTCTTTTTTTTTCTAGAGATCCTGAAAGTTTATTTGCTTAATAAATTCAGCTTCTATGTGTATCACGAGGTTACTTTCCACAGATTCTTTCATTATTTCTGTGTATCTTTCTTTCTCTTTGGTTTCTTGATGGAATTTGTACATCACATATTTTCTCCAAAGTCTACARACATATCTATCTGGGTCAGAAGGGGTTCAAGCAGAACTTTTGTATTATTACCATAATTTTTAATTCCAGTTTCTTATTCTGCAGTCCAGATCCATGGAATGGGAAAGAAACTACTGCTACCTAGCTTCAGGAAGGTGGAGCAAACATCTGCTTGTTTGCAGATGAGTGGTTTGATTTCCTTACCGCATTTTTCTTTGTTAAGAGCAGAACGTGAGAAGTTGCAGGATCAAATGCCAGTGCCAGATTTCCTCCTTTGCCTTCCACATTCTGAAACACATTTTAGCTAATGAAAATGGACATCCTCATGACAGCAAAAGCTGATAGGCATGAGAAGGACTGTATGTGTAATTCAACCTTTGAGAGGGGGTTTGGGTCCTAATGCACACAACACAGTCTGTGTCCTTATAGTATTCTCTCATTCTTCTGATTCAAAAACGTATTTCCCACTCCTCCTAATACTTAATAGTTTCTTGATTTTTTTTCCTATTTCATTTTCCAAAACCTCCAAATCAGTAAAATTAGGAGGTTATGGCTTGTGAAATTTTATTGTGGATGWGGAAGGAAATACATGATGGTGTGAGAACAATTGTCATTTTATTGGAGCATTCATTAACAGGATATTAATATTTATTTCAGTGTAAGGGGTTATTTTCTTACCCTTGCTCAAAGTGACATGTATGCATGAAAGCTTATTGAGCCAGAGCCAACTATTCAGTGTGAAGAAAGTAAAATAAATCAGGAAAGCATATCAGTTTCACCATCACAGCTGTTCTCGCTTCGTGTCCTACTTGGTAGCTGGGCTACTGAGAAAAGCAAATATTTCTTTGTCTTATTTCTGCACTAAGTAAATGTCATAGCAACCTATTAGCATTGACAAGGTCCTTGTTCCTGAATATCAACTACTTTAACCCTTTCTCTTACATCAACTCTTTTTCCATTATATAAGACATAGCAATCAATGTCTTTTGTCTATGATTACATGCAGTCACAATATTTAATTTTTCAATAATAATGAAAAGATAATTTTATTCTGATTACACATTTCTGCTGGCTTTTGAAGAAGTTATGCATTCTTTAAAACATGATGCTTGTATTCTCAGTAGTTTGTCTTTAGCAGATTCTGAATAGAAAATTGTTACTTTTACACAAGACTGGTCAAAATAAATTTAATTTAATGAAAAGAGTGTGTGTGTTTTGTGGACTGATGGAGCTGCTTCTTAACTTACATCATAATTTGAAATGCACATCAAATGTGTTCCAAAACATATTGAAATTGGCGGTAAAACTTTACTTCAGTTAACTTTGTTGACTTGCATCAGATTAATAGAGTAAAAATTTTTAAGGTTTTTTGTTTCATTACCCATATACTCTTGCAATGAAAAACTGATATAATCTTTAATTACTTAACTCTCAAAAGTATCTAAGAAGTCCTTGGTGCTTTTTTAGGATCCCAAATATTTCTGTATGTTTACGTTAAACTTAGAAGTGTCCTTTTGTTACCTTCCTTCCCTATATTAATTTGAAGTTTCAAAAATTGAATCTTATCAGTGTATAAATAAATCATCAAGTCCAAGGTAGCAGGCAGTAATTGTCAAACCTGTCATGGTTGATACTCTCCCAGAAATCCTGATATACTCTTGATTCAGAGGCTAGTAAAGTCTTTGTTGGCTGCYGTAGAATAGCTACAGAGAATATGAAGATTTTCACTTATTTTTCTCTTCACTTTTCTAAAAATTTGTTTCTAAAATGAGAGAAGCAGAGTAAAATTACCATCTGGTTTTGGTTGCAGGAAACCTGAGTACATTTATTTTCATCTACTTGTTTTTCCAACTAATTAATAAATTATTACAGAGAAAGATGACAACTTAACTTGCTAGTCACACAGGACACAGATTTATGCTGTTCRGCAGTTTCTGACAGATTGAATTATTGGGTACAGTTAAGTTGATGGAAAAAAGCAAAGGGATGGGTTAGAAGTTCAGGATTCTTGCTGACTGCACTACCTTCTTATGGAATCATGCTAAAGGTTGAGTTCAGCAACATACATTAAATCCCTTTTCTTCCAATCAAGCAAAACATAGCTAATAAATCATATAATAGGACGTAGTACAAKACTGCCTTAGATTCAGGAGAGGAGTGACAAAGTAAGCTGAGCACGGGACTATACCATGCTGGTATAAAAACACTTCCAAATTATTTCCACCAATGTCAGCATTTACCTTATGTAAGCTTATTTTACAAACAGAAATAAATCCTAAATGCATGTAGTGTGGGGAATTTCTTTTACTTTCACCTAACACAATTTACAACTATTAATACTGATCCTTGGAGAAAACTGGGTCCTTATTCCTGTCATGTAAACAGGCCTGCTCTTAACGGTTTTGTAATTATTTTATAGTTGTCTATATATGCTTAAGCTTTTGAGTTAGTAAATATGCTCTTAGAGTATCCATTGAGGTGAGATGGCTTTAATCTTTATTTTTCTAATTAATTTCTGTTATTTTTCTGACACATTTCTGTCATTGATATATGCATTAAAGAAATATGTACTATGAATGTACAGAGACAACTTATTAAAATGGGGCTTAGATCCTTATCTGGATGCAAAATCAAGATTAATACATTTTGTCTAATCAGTGGTTAATAATGCACTACTTCACTAGGTAACAAAGAAATTGTTTTAAACTACACTGTATTTGTTTCAGATAAGATTTCATTTAGAAAAAAATATCTGTTTCACTTCCTTAGACATATGTTTTATATAGAATGGCTGTGTGAAAATTTAGTATTCAGACTGCTTTGCTTAATTTAATTTTTAGCACTAAAAAGCATAGAATTTTAATTTTTATGACTACTATGACACTATATGTACTGTCCTACCTGTTAATACAATAATGACTTATATATCAAATGATAAAAGTGTACAGTAATCTGTTACACCAAAATCTTATTGTGGCCAGAAAGGGAAAAAAAACCCCACATATACTGATCTATAAAATTGTTAGTCTGTGCAGAGTTTTAACAAGCTAGTCTAACTTGCCAGGATAATGCATGAAAAGTTTATTATTAATGCACTTAAAATTGACCAGAGGACCAAAGGGTCATCTCTGCTTTAGGTAAAGGGCTGAACAGGTTGACTGGGATCAGGCAGCTCTGTACATAGCCTTCCCTCGATTAATCAAAGTGTGAAAGTTTCCTGAGTGAGCCAGATCAGCATGGAGGAACTGGTTCAGTCCAACATAGAGTATAAAACTGAGCAATCAGCAGGAACAATTTTTAAAAGGAGAGTGAGTTTGAGCTGACTTCAACCATGTATTCTTTCCTAGTGATTGAATCACCCAGAATCATGACCACTAATGAGAATCAAGTTTCTGTTGTGATCAAATGATGTATTGAAAGACTGTGTTGTCCTCGTTTTCTTTGTTTTTTTTTGTTTTAAATTTCAGTGAACTGCTGTATGGTTAAATCAAAATCCCAGTAAACACATTTAATATTAAAACAAAAACTCCTTGTGTAGAATATCTTCTGACAATGGAAAATGTGAATACAAAGTTGAACCTGGCTTCTTCAGGCTCCATGACAAATATTTACTTTTTATTTAGTATTCTCAATATTATGTGGAAAGTGGCAATGACTTTCTGTAGAAAATTAGTCTCTTATAGAAGAAGTAGGCATTTTAGGAAATCTATTAAAAAATCATTATTATCTTCTAAGGTTTTGAACATCAAAAATGAAATCAGGACCTAGAATCTGGTTTTGACTGTTAAACTAATTCTAATGAAGAGTTAATATTAATATGACCATTGCAATAGCTCAGGGTATATCACCTGCTTTGACATCTATAGTAAACCACAGTATAGCAAGCTTGCAATGCCTTGGATCTGGCTTACTTATACTTATACTTGGGTTCTGATATAGCTTGAGAGCCTGTGCTGCAGAGGTCATGTTCTGGTAAATATGCTAAAACACTTTGGCCACATCAAAGAGAAAAGAACAGTTATTGAAGAGTCACAGGTATTTACTGACTGGAAGTGTTACTGAAATTATGTCATACCTAGCAAAACAACATAGTCCTAATGTTTTTAATAAAAAATTGTTGCCCAAGCTCTACAGTGGGGAAGTTCATAAAATGTAAAAATTCAAAAATTGGAGGGGCCATTTGCACAAAGACCCAGGTAGGCAACAGTGTATGGAATTAACCTTGTGGAAGGTGGGAAGCCACATCATCTACAGCATGTTATGGAATGCACTCATTCCCACCACATATTTTAATCTGGCTTTTATTTGCCTTCCTCCAATTTTGTTCCAAAAGCACTGTTCATCAGTTCTAAACACAGTCACAATTTTATCCCATGGCAGTATTTCTTGTATCCTCACAGCACTCCAAGGAAACCATTCCTGCATTTGCCTTGATGTGCCACAGAAAGACCATCTTGTCTTGGTGTCCAGTGTTCTCCCCTCCTTTTGACACCTGTTTGCTGTGACTGACAATTTTCYCCTGTGAGCACTGACAAATTTCAGCTCGACCATACTGTGGCTGTCAGACAGATTGGCATAATACACCAGCATTAACAATATCCATGTAACAACATCACACCATTTTTTACATCCTGTCACATAAGCATGCAAGTAATGCATATTCCTATCTTATACTTGTACTTCCTATCTTACACTTTACTTTTTTTTTTTCACTTTTTTAGTCACTATAAAATATCTTCATTACTACAAAAGTGTTAAAAATCTCAAGACTTAAAAAATCGCCCGTAAGGAGGAGAGAAAGAAAAAAACATCTTTGCTGAAGGAAGTATCTAAAAATAATGTAAAAACCTTAAAAGTCATATTATGCAAAAAAATAAAAATAAGAARAGGAAAAACACATGCAATGAATTTCAATATGCACACTCAAAACATACCACTAGAATCTAGTTTTCATTAATCATAGGCACAGACTTGGATTCAAAGAAAATATTTTTTCTGAAGAATTTTAAAGAGTTAATACTAAATAAACTCTTTTATGAGACAAAGATCTAGTTTCTCAGTAAAACTTAATGTCAATGGAAAAAGAACTAAGAATAAAAACGTGTTTGCATACTGTCCTAGCACATATTTTTTCATCAAAATCCAGCTACTGGGACTGTACTAGTATGTACTTCCAGTGCTAGAGGTTGGCACACTGAACTGCAGACAGAATGGGGTTTTCCAAAGAGCATTTCTTAATGAGCAAAAGACCTTTGGAAATTTATAAGCATATAAGAATTTTTGTTTCTAAGACWTTTCCTTTCTCCCAGCTCTATTAAAATTGTGTAATTCTATAAAAAGAAAAGAAAAAAAAAATCTCCTTATGAGAATAATGTTTWAAAATTTACAACTAGTTTCACTAGCTCTTGGTAACAAAGTTTAATTCAAAACAACTGTGGAAGATATGAGTCTTAAATAATAGGATTCTTTTACTTAAGAGTTACCCTGCAAAACAACAGATAGCATAGGTTCATAAGTCAACACTACTTTTCTGGCAAATTAGCATATTTATGCATTATTTGCTGCATCATTGTTGKAATCCTGTTCTGGAAAACTTCATTCTCCGTGCCTGATTTTGTGGAAGTTCTCATTACAGGCATTAGCTTCTTTTCCAATAAGCTGGTACCATAAAGAGCTCCTAGCAACCTTGTGTGATCTGTAGTATTAATGGTTGAGATGCTAACTTTAAAAAAAAAATAATAAGGTCAGTAATGATTTTTGCCCTTGCTTTGGAGTGTGAGGTCAGACTGGAGCTCTTAGGTCCTATTAAGGACTCATGTGGACATACAGAAGAGTAGGCCTGTAAGGATACTGGTTCCTATTCTGCTAGATTCTAAGGCCTTATCAGTGTTAGATAATCCGTGTTTAGTTATGAGCTTCTAATATTTTATGAGTTTATTTTTGCTTGTATCATTGCACTTTGCACAAAGCACCAGATTTTTCCAAGCAAGGGTCCCACCAGTCTTGCAATGCCGTTCCAAATAGCCAGCAGCTATTTGTTGCCTTAGCTAAGAAGGTAGATGTGTAAATCTTTAGCAACACCCACAACCAGATAATTAACATGCAAATGACCTTAAATCTACCCTCAAGAATGGATGTCAGATTAAGGAGAACATGAAACTTCACTTTGAGTGTTCAGGCTTAGAAAAACATATCTTACTTCTACCCTCTGCTTCTTCACTTTAGCTTAATGGAAATAAAATAACAGTTTATCCTCTAGCACATCTGCTTCTAATATATATAGTATGGAAACACATTGTTCAGACAATTACTCAGACCTATAGCATCAGAGAAAAAATCTTCTYCCTGATGCAAACTCCATACATTTATGCTAGAGAAGGAGGAGCTCAGCATTATACAACAGAGATCTGACCTTTTGCTGAGGGCTATTGGCAAAAATAGGTGTAGACTGATGACWTGGCTTGCAATGAAAATTTATCACAGACAGCAGTAAATTAGAAGCTGGCTTTAATGTAAGCATTTTTATATAATAGAGAGGCAATCCCTTTCTTTGAATAATCTGTGTACTCATAATTTAACATGATAATTGCTATACAAACCATTAACTTCCTAATTCCATGAGGTTCTTTTAAATGTAYTATTGTGCATGTTTTGATAACTTTATTTTAAAACATGAAATTTTCGTCAGTTCTCTCTCCAACTGAACAAGAGCTGAACAACAGAAAAAATATATACAGATACAGGAAAAAAAAATTAACTCCTTTTTATTTCAGGCAGCCTGCTAGAATGCTACCAAAGCAATAGCAAGCTTCCTAAAAGAGAAGAGACATGCATATATGTACTGGACTTCAAAGGCAATGTCATTGCTCTTATCTTCCTTTAGCAATACAAACTTTGTTTATGGCATTACACCACCAAAACATTTTAAAATGCAGAAATAAGAAGAAGGTCAAGCTATTTGCTGGTTTTGGCCAGGATACAGTTAAGTTTCCTCACAGTAGCTGGTATGGGATAATGCTTTATGTTTTTGCTGAGCACAGGGTTGATAATATAGAGGGGTTTTTTATTGCTGAGCAGGACTGACACAGAGGCAAAGCCTTTTCTGCTTTTCTTACTGCTACTCTGTCAGGGAGGTTGGGAATAATGGGAGGCTGGGGAGGAGACAGAGCTAGGAGAGGTGACCCAAACTSACCAAAAGAATATTCCATACTATATGACATCATGCTCAGTATTTAAAGTGGGGGAAGAAGGAAGAAGGGCAAATGTTTGGAGTGAYGGAGTTTGTCTTCCCAAGTCACTGTTACACATGATGGGGAGTTTGTCTTCCCAAGTCACTGTTACACATRATGGGGCCCTGCTGTCCTGAASATGGCTGAACACCTGYCTGCCCTTGGGAAGCAGTGAATTAATTTTTTTGCAAGTGAGGTTTTGCTTTCCTTATTAAAGTATCTCGATCTCAATCCATAGGATTGCCAGCTTTTACCCTTGTGATTCTCCCTGTCTCACATTCCACTGGCAAAGGAGGGAGTGAGGCAGCTGTGTAGTATTTGGTTGCTGGATGGGGTTAGACTATGACACTTCYGAAATATTTTAAAAATTTTACCTAAAGAAAAGTATGTAATATGACTCTTGAGCAAACATGGAGCAAAATCTTTTGACCAGTATATTTTTTTTAGACATGCATAGCAATTTTTTTTTTCTTAGAAAACTGGAATTTATTATGATAAAAAAGTTGAGCATAAACTGTTGAAAAAGTTGAGTTTTAGCTCTATATAGAAGAAAGGCCACTTTATAGTGCTTGTTTGTTCTACCGAGTACTTTTGACTCAAATCTTTAACRTATTAACTAAGCAAAAAGTAGAAATGGAGTGGGAAAATACATACTATATTCTACATCAGTCAGAAACAATGACTCAGTGACCCTGGAGGTATAGTAACTTTATTAATTTCAGTAAAATCAAGTAGTATGAGGCCACCATAATGTCAGATAAATTAAGGTTTACAGTATGTCATTTCTGGAAAGCAGCTGCAGTCAGAGCAGCTATTAAAAAGTGTCTTTTTTAAATGAGTGGCATTAACCGGAGTTTCTTGATAGTTAGTCAAACTCATGAAAAGAAAAAACAACTGAAAAAGGCTCTAAAGAACATATAACCAATGTGTCAATGCTGTAAAGCAGTAACAACCACTTTTGTGGGAGAAAAAACTTCCATTTGCTCATAAATTCAAGAATACATTTTGTATGACAATTATTTACAGAACTAAAGCTGGCTTCCTCTGTTATACACCTTGAGACATTCTGATAAAAATTGCTGTTATAAGATGTAACATTGTAACCACTACAGATGAAAAGGATTACTGGATTTCAAGGTTTTATATGGTACATGAACTCCTATGTCAGGTTATAAATGACAACTGAAGTTCTGAAGGTAGTTTAAGTGTTTTTGTCATGTACTTGAGAAAAGTTATCATAAATCTCAAAATACCCAAGAAGCTTATTTTGGGGAATGAGTTCTGCAAAATAATGGTAAATWATTGTTCTATCTAAAAGAGTTATTATGGATATGTTATAACCATTAACAAATACAATTAGCATACCTTAGGTCTAGGATGCCATTTACCTTTCTTGTTCCAGCAAGAATTAACACAATCAAGACTACTACTGCTGCTACTGTTTTTCATTTTGCTTCATATATTTCTATGCTCAATGATCTTTAAGTTTTCCTCAAAAACCATTAAGGTTTTCTACAACATTTTGTCAATGATCTTTAGACATATAGAAATCACTAAGACTATCTGTGTTCATAGAGAGTGCATTAATGCCTGAGTTTAGTAAAATGACAGGGAAAATACCTTTTTAGACTAGATTACTTAGAGCTAGATTGTCAGGAATATTCAGACCTAATTTGTACCAATTCTTAGCATTCTGCAAAGTAACTACTTTATTCAGATGTATCACTAAATACTAAGACATATTTAAAAGAATGTAGACTTCAGAGGTTTAAGATGKAATATGAATCCTCTGTTTTGCAAGAGGTTTTCTTCACACCTTTTCCTCTAAAATCTATRTATTTAGGTATGCAATGTATAAGAATTTAATAAATCCTTATAATTATTAAATTTCAATTACATTGATATTTGCAAAATACATATATTATAAAGAATATTTTAATATAATTTCACATCTTAAATTATTACTATGAACTTTTTTATAAAGAAATTTATTTACATTTGGGATTCATAGTCAATCCATGTTGGAATGACCAGTCTTACACTGTGAAGATATTCTCTTGAAAAAAACACTGTCAGATCTCCGACAGTCTTCTGTGAACTCAGGCAGTGGTGCCACCACGGACTGTAATCCTATCAGACCTAACAAGCTAAGCACATTCAGGCTGAATTAATAGAAGAGTGGGAGACCTCTAAGGAACACTTCAGTGTTGCAGCAAGTTTTTTAGTGCTACTGACTCAGTGGGAGACATTCTTCTATGCAAGTTAGTGCTGAAATAATGCCCCAGCCAAGGAATTTTGAAAGACACTAAAATTAGGATGCATTTGGCTAAAATGCTCAGAAATAGAGAATGTGAGACAGTCTGACTGATGTCATGGCAAGTGTCTTAATGCATGAACTGGAGAAAAGCAACTGCTAGAAGGAAAACAAACCCTAGAAAATGTTAGCAAAGAATATAAAATATATCTTATAGTTGGATAGTAAAATATAAAAGCAGTAGAAAGCCTGGTTTGATGTGATCAGCTCGAGACCATTTTACTGATGCATATGATGAATTTACAAGACYATATACAGGAAAAATACCTTGCAACAAAAAAGAGARAGATAAAATTAATTCTCAATCAGTTTTAGCTGACGTGTTGCTCACTATATGTTAAAAATGGCCTTCCACAAACTAGTCCTCCCGGGGTCTTTACACAATCATAAAAGAAGTAACATTCTGCTATAAAACTCCTAATACACAATACAGCTATGAATATTTAATAAATACTGAAGTAAAGAATAAATTCTACAGAAAAGCTAGTCTAATATTTTTAAGTACTGGGTAATCATTCAAATATTTCTATTTTCATGCATGGTTACTCCTTCACAGAGCAAAAAGTCTTACCTCTCTTCTCATAATATTATCTTAGAAAGAAAGTAAAGAAAGGTGAACTCTGTATCACAAAATATGTTCTTAGTTTTATCAGTCAGGCAATATTTGTCCATCTGTCTCAAAATCAATTCAGTTCCCCTTTATGCAACATGATCAACAAGCAGCCATAGTAATCTCAAAGCAGATATATCACATTGACATTACTTTTCAGTTAAATTTAAAATAAAGTAAGCAGTGATCACMAAAATTTGCAGTAGTTTCTGCAGTCTGTGAATTAAATGCACAGACTGCCAGGATATGACTCTCTCTAGACCCTGACAAGTAATGTGTTGTGGGAAATTCTGGGAAAATTGCTAAGCAAGTGTAACTCTAATAGATGAACATAAAAAATGGGAGATAAAACAATAAAAATAATTGATGTGRCAGTCCCTGAAGGGCAGTAGGTCAAATTAGTAGATAGAGCTTCCATTAATGTTTTAATAGAAGCCTTCTACTTTAGGAATTCCTAAATTAGGGATTTTCTCCATAACTTTTTAACACTAAATTCCATTGGTCAACTTTCCAATCACTCAGACAATAAATAAAGTTAACAGAATACATAGCTGCTCATATAAATTATTAGATACTTGATGACTGTATTCAGTAAAGAGCATATGAGAAGCTAGAAGTGCAGTGAATATTCTAAGTTTTAGTTCTTAGAACAACTTCTCAATATGTACTGAAGTTATAGGGAAGATAATATTTTCAAAACGCTGCTATGGAACATCTTAGAAGTTTTCTATAAATGCTGAAGAAGTATGTTAGAACTTAATTTCCTGAAGGCAGGAAGAAGACTCTAGAATCAAACCCTTACTCAGAAAAATACTAAAAAACAAAAMAATATGACAGATTATTTTTCTGATTTTCATGCTATTGGAGACCTAACAGATGTGCATCTGTTTGGGCATATTTCCTTGATGTTCCCATAGGCCATTATAAAAAATAGTCTTGTGTTTTTGCAATATTTTTGTTTTTAAAAGTAGAAGCATAAAAAKTTTCCATGTATGAATGTAATCTCAGAATCAGGAATAAACCATTATTCAGTTCAGCACAATGGTAAACTTAAACATCAGCCAAAGGCAGCAGTATTGCTTCTGGCAAATGAAAAAAGGAGGTAGATGAAATGGGAAAAGGTTCTGTCTTGGTGGGTGCTACTTCAGTGCATTCATCTATTCAGAGAGAATAAGAGAAGAAATTTACTGTTATAATAACACTAAAGGTGAAGTTGTAAGGCGTTATATATTTTAAAAAATGTTAAAAAGTTATTCTGTTTAAGAAGATTACTCAAAGTCCCATAATACATTTTCAAAATTAGTTGTCTAACTAACCACATTTTCTTTGGACAATTTTACTTTGCCCACCAGAAATTTTGATTCTTTATTTCAGCATATTTTACTCATCTGGAAATTAATACTCTAAGAAGATTTTTTCCAGGACTTGTGTTCAGTGATATTTTATTTTTCACTCTCCCAAATACAGAGAACATTTTTTCCCTTTTCTCTAAAGGCCTCTAAGTCTGTATACTTAATTCCAAAATTCAGACTTTTTTTTCTTTTCAGTCCTGATTTTCAGATTAGGATCTGAAAAAAATAATGTGAAGAAAAATTCAGATTCAAATTATTAGCAGCCTCTCTTATCTGTGTGTGGCACGTTGGTTATTGTATATACAAGTTATTTTAAATAGACAAGTTGCTTTAAAATCCTCAACCAGAGATGTTTCCCAAACCTAGGCTCTTATGGATTTTCAGTTTACAAATGTTATTTTATCTTTCCTGATTACAGGATATCTGCTATGCAATGTAGGCCATTTCCCTTTGTATTATAGTGAAAGGTACTCTGCAGACTAGAAAGCATTGCTTATTCAGGCAGACACAGCATTAAATACAGACTTTGTGCCTGAGTACAGCAGCTTGCCAGGCAGTAAAGTTCACCAGATTACTGCCTATTCAAAGGCTTTTCTCTGTCTTTTTCTTGTGAAATTAATATCCTTACATTTCTAACTGCTCCCTATGGCATTTATGCAGCTTTGGGTATGTTAGTCAGACAGAGATCTCTTAACAATGATCAGAAAAGCTGATATATGGAACAACAGAAGCTCTACTATGTATAGCGTCCTGTACATTTAACATTCTCTGAAAACACAAGAATTTTTTCCATTGACTCATGGGTGGGTGAAAGTGCCCATTGGAAAACACCAAAGGAATTAATATGATTTGCCTGTGCTAAGAGGTAGACAGTCCATTAGCGATATTTTCAGTTACTGTTTGAGAAGAAAAARAACAGTCTGTATCATAATAAGTTACTTCTCTGTCAGACTCTGTATAATACTTAACAAGACAGTTGCATTCTCCAGTAAAATCTATGGATCACAGGTGCTGGTTCTAAATCTTGGTACACATGCTCAGCTGTGAGGGATAGGTTACATCTCTAGCTAATCATTCAAATGTCTCCTGCAGGTAGCAGACCAAAGAACATGGAGAATCTGTAAAATTGGAAGAGACTTCTGTAGGTTATAAAAAACACAGATTGTTCTTGCTTCATCATCCACTGTGAACAAAATTAAATCATGTGCATTAGCTATCCAAGCTCAGCTGATTTTCTCAAACATTAAAGGTATTCAAGGCATCCCCATACTGCTGACAATGGATGAAAGACTTATGCCATTCTGAAGAGGAAGATTAAGCCCCACAGATGGCGTGTCAAGACAGTGTTGGGTGCTCATGAATGAACATCAACTCTATAAATCTGTATAACATCCTTCTTCTTGTGTGCAAAAAGATTTATAGTGAGAATGACTTTATAATTTCCTCATGGAAGTACAGTACTGGCATAAATTGTTTCAGAAGGAAATGCGATCACCTAGCAACAGTTCTGATCTCCAATTTCCTAAATCTCAGGATTAAGAACATATTTTTCAAGGATGTCACATATTTTCAAGTCACTCACATGGCTGTTCACTCTCTCTGTTGACTAAAGCACTTTTCCCCGCCTTTGCCCAATTTGTGTCATCATTGTTCACTTCTGTGTAAAGAGTGTTCATACACTTGTGCTGCAAGCAGGGCAACTCCATTGTGACAAGCAGTTTCCCCTTTGGCTCTGAGACTAAAATTAAAAATATATAGCTCTTTTTCACAGTTATTCATGATAAAGAGTATGTATTTTAGAATTTATACAAATGTACAAATATGTAAATGTATAAATTAATAGAAACCTTGCTTTGCATATGTCATTTCTCCTACTGCCTCACTAATTTGAGTGTTCACAGAAAATATAGTGCCAACATTTAGATCCCTTTTTCTCAGTAGGTTTAATTGTCAGTGAAGGAACCAAAGTTCTGTTGAATTTGCGTTTGAAAAGATACACTTAACATCCCTACAGTTCTCAAATAGATAATTACCTTACTACAGAGAATCCCTGAATCAGTAAGTTTTAACAGCAAATTCTCACAGACTTTTCTACCACATTGCACAATCTTGCTCTGCTCCTTGCAAAGATCTAATAATTTTCTGTTTTCAGACCTGCTTTTATAAAGCTGTTCTTTAAGAAGAAGAGTTTTCTCTCTTTCTTTCATGACTGAAATAACTCATTAATTGTGTTAGGACCAGACTCACAGATTGAGGCAGAACTATTGAAAACAGATTTAAGTTTCAGAGTTATRATAATTTCTTGGTATGGTTACAGTTCCAGATTCCTGACACGAAGACTGGAAAGCTGTGAGCATGTTCTATGCAGTATTTTGTCATGGGCTCTTTAGGAGTCTCTCAGCCAATGTCCAGACAGGGCTCAGGACAGGACAGATTTAATTCTCAAAAGCAGTTGAGATATAGTCACTCTCTTTTGGTTGGAAGGAGAGTTTAGCTGTGCAAACACAAGCAGATATGTGCCAGGTGGTTTCATATTTAGTGCCTGAAGTCTCTCATTTACTAGAGTCGGCAAAACCTGTGCATCTTAAAATTATGCATTGCTATGTACTGGAATAAATGGCTATTGATTACTTCTTATAGCTTCTTMCAGGATTGGTAGAATGTCACAAAAATACTAGTCTGTTTAAAAAAAATTAGGATCCTTAGCTCAATTAATAGGGCTAAACAAGGGAACAGAACAGTAATCTAAGAATGGCTGAACTATCTGAACCTGTCTTTGTGCTCCTGGGACATAAGGTATACTTGATCGTTGCAATGATGGAGGCTGTTAAGAGGAGATGCTCTTTTGCATTCATATTCCCCATGAACTCATTCAAGATATAATTTATCCATTCTAATGTGTTCATTAATCCAATATGACATATAAATCCTATTGTTCAACAACTATTTAAAATGAGGCRAATCTTCATTACTTTTTTAGGCAGCATGGTCCAATAAAGATTGAATAAAAGCTAATATAGATCTCATGAGCTGAAAACATGCTTCTCTTTACAGAACACTGTAGCTTCAGTATCAAAACATTAACTTCACAGTAGATTACAGCTTTGTGTTTCTAAAGATGCTCATTCATGTCAAGTCACCTGGCATCTGGTCTCCTACCAAAATTACAGACTCAGATGGCAGCATCAAAACAAAACGGGGTATAAGGATCATATACACAGGACTCAGATTGCTCACACTGAAATTTTTTTATACAACAAATGTTTCTTTAAAAGTCCAATACAAAACTTGTATTAGCAGAGGAAAGGCCTCATCTACTCAACTGACCTCTATGGAACTGCTGATTTACACTGACTATACCAACAATAAAAAAAMCTGTATTTTCACTAAGAGAACAAATCTTGAGCTATCTATTGTATTTTACAGATACAAGCACATTGTTTTTGTATTGACCATTTTAGATTTTTTTGTGTTCTCTTCTTTTTCTTAAGCTAACGTATTTATTGCTTTCAAACAGACAAAAATATCAGTTTATAGCCGTATTTCCTTTATATTTCAATAYTGAAGTGTTTTGTCCCTTTTCTAAGAATTGGGTAAGATTTAAATTTCATAGGACATCTAAATAATTAGTTCATAAACACCTTCAATATAAATATTCTGAAGGTGCTCTAGTATGATTTTCATTTTTTTCTAGTTATATCAGAGATAATTTTTTATGAAGATTACTGTTAACCCTACTACCAAGAAAGCTTTTACAGTGAACGAAAAACTGTAGAATAACTAACATCTTAGCACTTTATTTTTTTACTTATGACTACTAGATATTCCTCATTAATCTGAATCACCATCAATCTCTCCTTCTTCTTAAGAAATGTAATGAACATAAAATGGTCACCTGGTCTTCTGATTCTTTCCAGACCATTGATTAATACATGTCATTTCAGAAAAGAATGCCTTTAAATATTCMATTTTAAAAATGAAATAAAGAATTTTTATTTATTAAAAAATATTTTTAAGAAATAAACTAGACATATTTTTGTCATAMGTAAAACAAAATAGGTTGAATTAAGCTTTTCGTAAACATTATCATTGAGAAGTCACTTCAAAGAATTTTAAGAACAGAAGTGACTAGAATATTTTATGGAAGCCTTCTCCATCAGTCAAAATAAACAATCTACTTAGAAATTCTTGCTGCTGCAGTGTAYCAGGAAAAGGCTTGGTTGACATGAGATCTTTGCTTTCTTTAATCAACACAAATATCTTACCTCCAACCATATCTGAAATTTCAAGCATTAAACATAATACTGAATTTAAATCAGGGCACTAAAGCCAAAATTTCACTTCATGGGGACCCCCTTAAAGGGAAGTTATTAACATGAGAAAATATTTTGGTCTTAAGGCAAACCCAAAATARATGAATTGATGACAGAAGTGTTATTAAGATTTGGAATATGTTAACACAGTGTTCAGAGAGATATCTCCAGCAAAGTTTGAGTCCTAGAAAAACTGCAACAATGTGTTTTGTCTCTTCATAGACTAAAGCAGGACCTCAGCTGGTTACATTAATTTTGTGGAGATTGTAAATACTAGTGATGCTATGAATCTACATTTGCTYCTGTCATTTGGACTAACTTTTCTTCTCTCATTGGGCAGATAGATAATTTCATCTGGTTAAACTTGGAACAATTGCTCTTAACTTATGGTTCATTTTGAAGTTGGCCATTTCTCTTTCAAATCTGTTGGGATTCTCTTTCAAAACCATGGGATTATTTAAAGAGAAATGACTCTGGTTTTGCAAATATGTTAGCTAGTGTAATAAAAATTATTACTTCACCATGAAGAACTTGACTACTGGAATACAATCCTTAATTCTAGCAATGTTTTCTGTAGAGAATGTATAAATATTGACAATATGAACAGTGGATATCACCACATGCAAGTATGCCCCCAGATCTGGTCWCAGGAGCCCTTGCATGATTGAGTTGTTAATTGATATTGGATGATAAATAAATGTAATCTGACCAAGATGATTCACTAATATTCACCAAGGTACTGCTATTTTGGAAGTAAGCATTATTCCTGTGCTGCCTTTACCTTCACACAATATTGGATATAGTAATTTTCTAAGACTTAGGTTTCTTTGTGTTTTAATATGCATCAGTATTATGAAATGACAGCCTTAAAATCTTATTGGTTTATCAAGCTGTTTATGTGCAATTCAGTTTTAACTGTGTGCAATTTCTGTCATATTAAAACTAGAGTCACCAAAGACACTAAGAATACCTTAAATTAAATAGCCTGTTTTCATATAATGCTTTGTTTAAATCAGGATTCTGTGAAGCTCATTGGTATGATTAAGTTTCACTAATCAGAGATCTAGAAACMTCAAGGTGTTTGTTCTTAGCATTTATCCTTGTTTGTTATTCCCTAGAGAAATATTAATTTACACTAGAYGCTTTACTAATGACCTCTTAACTTGGAGATAAAAATACAGCACTGTGCTATGAGCATTTTTTTTTTCTATTAAAAAACCAAAACATGCCAAATTATCATAACAGAAAAATGATGATATTATGGTGCCTTTATAAATGCTCAATATGTACATTATACATATATTCCCATAATATTGTAAAGGCAATAATACACGTTTACATAATTTATTGCTTACTAAGACTTTACTGTATTTCATATTTATTCATGCTTGGATGAATCCATTCAACCAGCTACTTTTTTAAAATTACAGGTGAGTGAAACCATAAATTTCAAGATGGCTTCATTCTTAACAGTCTATGAAGCAGTAGATGGGAAGCATAAAATAAAGTGRGTATAATCATGTTGTGTTCTGCTGGGAGACATATTTTTACCCTTCAGCAGCATATTAAAAACGCATGTCCTCGAAATTGAGGCAAGGCATACAGTACCTCCTTCCCATGAGATCTATTTCTCTGCCTAGAGCAGAATTTTCCTCTTGGCAGTGTGTTTCAGAACTGGCAAGTTCAACAGTTTAATCTCTAGCATTTGCATTACATTTTCCAATTCAGAAAAAAAAAATATTTCTATCATACTGCTAAAGTGTTGGGTTTGGGTTTTTTGAATAATTTTAATGCACATGAACAAGATCAGCTTTTTTTTTTTTCCCAAAAACGGGATAATTAAGCTGGTGGGGTAGCATGGTTTTCATTATGAAATTTTAATAGTATGGTCACATTGCATTATCTCTACATTTCCTAGTCAGATATTCAAAATAAATTGCAAAGATAAATTCAGGAAATGTTGAAAAACAATCTAGTTTGAAGAAGAGATGTTATACCACATTTAAGTGCTGCAATTTATATTGCATAGTCTTTCTCAATCCACTGTGTAGTTAGCAGATTACTACTAGCAGAACAATTCTTCTGGACTGGATAKAAAACACAAAGAGTGTGCCCTTCACTAAGATCCTCTTGAAAATGTTTATCATTAAAATATGAAACTGCTAATTAAAAACTCCTTTGATTATGTAGACAGTACAATTTCTACTTGCTATCATGCTATTGCACTTAGAATACAAGTAATATCTCAGTAGTTATGAACATCTTATTTGCAGGTCTGTAGAGTTGACAACAGAAGAAGGTACACATCCCATGAATTTCATATTCCCCAGAACAAGAATTCATGGATTTCACTGAGGAAAAGAAACCTTGGTTAAAAAAACCACTCACATTAATCATTTGAAGGATACTGCTGGAATAAGGGAGTATGAGGAACAACTCATTATCAATCATGCAACTGATTATCTGTGAACTAGGAAAGGAGAGGGAAACTATGGGTATGATATCCTCATGGGGTGTGTAAACAGCAGTCTTCATGAACCACTGTTCAGTTTCTTTTGAAATTAGAAAGATGAAGGGGCAGCCAAAGAGAAAGTTAAAGACAATTTTGCAGTACCAAGTGCAGTACCTTAAAGGCAATTTTGCAGTACCTTTTTGGTACCTCTTTTGAGAAGAACATGTGAGCTCTTTTAGTCTATTAAAATCTGAAAGCATATAGAGTGTTACAGTTTTTAAGAACTCTTAAGTGTATGAACTTGACTCACACTTAAACTCGGAACATTCACAATTAGGAACAAATTAAGAAAAAAAACCCAATCAAACCACAGGAATAAAAAAACCCCAAACCAACCAACCAGCCAACCCAACTAACTAACCAACCAACCAACCAACCAACAAACCAACCAACCAACCAACCAACCAACCAACCATCAGAAGTAAAATACAAAAAAGGAGTCATGGGGATGCAAACAGCAATAGAAATATCAAACATAAAGATGGCAGGCACTTTTGGAGGCAGCATTTATTAAAATTCTGAAATGTTAATATCTGAATTTTTAACAGTTTATTTTTATTTCTCCAAAGGAAGGTAGCAATGAAGGCAGATTTTTAAATTCATAGAACTGTCAACGGTGTTTCTATAATTTTTTTCTGGCTTTACATATCTATAATTGTTTTCTCTATATAACATAACAATAGTCTACAGTAACCCAGCTCTAGAGAATTTTATTTTGTTGTCATTTTTGGGATTTGTCTGACATCAGTCCAAGCTTTTCACAGTGGTAGCTCAGTATAGCAGATGCAGAGTAAGCCCAGATGCAGCCCCACCACCACTGCTGTTCRTCTTATTGAGGCTTCACAGTCCCTATCTATCCTCAACCACTAGACATTACAGCAAAGTACAGAAAAAAGGAGCATTCCTCTAGTGAATGCTGAACTCTTTCTGGAATGGCAAAAAGGCTGCTGTCTTTGCAGCTCATCTCAGATGCATGTTTACATCTCTGTTCTTATGTTGTATTTTCATGTCTCTGGTGCTCAGATAGAACTTTGTATTTCAAAATTTAGTTCAATCTCTGAATTATTCAGGAACATGACCCAAAAGGCATTAACAATTTAAATCTGCCAATAACTGATTTTAATATTTTTTTTCTGTAGAAGCAAAACATGAGTAGATTGTATAATGGACCTGTTGCTGGATAATAYTAAATGAGTTTTCTGAAATAAATAATTGACATGCATATGAGATAAAAAATATTCTGATCTTCAGTTGAACTAAAGACGATAAATAAGATATAACTACAAGAAAGGAAAAATAGACTCCAGAATATAAACAAATACCAAGRCCTATGCCAAGGAACTTTCAGCCATTCATTTCAATTACATTTTATTTCATCAAAAATGGGAAAGGCATATGCACTGATTGACTTACATTTTTTGCTATTTTTCAAAATAACTTTTGATGAAATCGTCATCTTCAGGTTTAGATTAAGCTAAAGATACTAATYCCTTCTCCTCACTGCTTCCATTTTTGTCAAATATAAGGTGCTAGAAAGTTAGACATTTACTGCTTCGATTTTCTTCTGGATCAGAAACTCATCTTCTTGGGTTCTTATCCACTTAAACACAAAAGGAAATGAGTTCTAATTTCATATTCCAAAAGAGAAATGAGATTTTTCCAACAGGAGGAATATTGGAGTTCTACCATCACAATAATCTATTTTTATCCAGAATTTCTAACTTTTTTTTGGATGTGCTATGTCTCAAAAAGTCCAGTGGATATTAATGGAAACAAAACTRAAAAACTCCAACCAAATCAAAAAACATCCCAAAAATAGAGTGGGGGGGAAAAAAAGTCATAGTGTTTATTTCCAAAATATTCAGAGGCTCTGAGAATTTTCTCAAAAATAGAGAAGGGAGGAACAGATCTCCTTCAAGATACAGGTTAGTGAGTGGTGATACAAGGAAAGAAATGGGAGAGGTCAAGGGGAGAACATAAGAACTAAAAAGGTCCAGAAAAACTACAGAAGCAGAAACATTATAAGTAAAGACAGATAGGAAGTTACTAGTGAAAACAAAGATGGAGCTCTRTTGTCCAAGACCTGCTTCACAAAGAGATGAGTAAATAAATATGATTATAACAGATTGGRTCAATATTTTAGGGAAAATAATTGTAGGATTTCATGACAGTAACAGGACTACAAAGCTATTAAAAAATATGAGATATATGCACAGAATAGATGACAGAAATCACTMTGTAATCAAAAAGCCAATTGGAAAATTATAGAAGATTGTGTCTAAATGGGAATAACACATTGTATATAACTGCTAGTTTAATTTTGGATAATTTACTACCAAATGAGACTGATATTGTGAAACAAATACCTAAACATAATTATTTATGGGTTTATGACAAAAGGATGTAAACATAATTTCTTCTCTATAGACTAAAGATTTTAAAGAGTTTAATGAAAAATGTCATGGATAATTTATCACTCTACTGATTTATTATCTTTATTATTTCTCCCCTGACAATGAATGAAGGTTTAAAGGGGAAAATCAACAAAAACAAATGCTCTAAGAATTATTTGATGTATAGTGCACATTTATTTCTTCTCAGAAGTCTATGTCAAATACGCATTGTTTGCTCAACTACTTGTCTCTGTTACTCTATTTAAAATTTTACTCTGTTATAGTAAAAAATTTACGAGTTTCTTGTTTTTTACTGTAGTAGATAATAAAGAAAAGATTGAACTGTTGACTTTAGATGAGTTGAATGGCCAAATATCAGTCTGAATATGCTAAAAAATATTCACCACCTCTTTCTACATGGGAGGAGGAAGAATTACAGACCATTAAAAATAAATTGACAAGCWGGAGACAGTCACTGACTTGTCTATCATAAACTGATGGATTGAGAGAAACATGACAAGGCATGCAGACCTAAAATGCTTGACCACACAACTTATATATTTGCCTCATTTTTCCACAGCAATTTGCTATCCCAGTGCCCAATTCAAACGCAATCTAAAGTAAGTACCTTGTCTTTTGAAGTGTAAACGAAGCCCCTAAAACCTGTTAGGGTGTGTACTACAGAAAAAACTGTAATAGATTCAATTTTGAGCAGCTATAGCTTAAGGCTTTAGATAATTTGTTACATAGCATTCAATAACTTTCCCAATACAATAGTATCTGATAGTATTTAAGAGAAACTGTATTGATGATAGGTTTCCTAACAAATCAGGAAAAATAAGTTATAACTATAGGGACAGTTCAGGTTGAACCAAAGTAGATAAGGACACAATTGGTCTGAAAAGAAATGTCTTYTCTTCACTGAAGCAAGAGTGAAGATCTGTAACTTCTAGTTATAACTAGATATTCCAGTTGAATTTGTCTTAAAATTATATTTGAAATCCTTTATTTATCATCTATTTGACAATGGCATTCAACAGTCAGTAACAGGCTTAGAAAAGTATCAAATCTATGTTTAATGTAATCCAGCGCCAAGGTTAGTTTTGTACCCAATCAGATCAAATTATGATGCCCACTTGCACATTCCTGATCCAGCAGTGTTGTGACAGGATGGATCAAAGCTGTGAGAAGGGACAGTTTCGCATTCCTCACACTTATCCTGAAGGCCAAAAACCTCCATTATGTAAAGCTACTGTCCTTCAAGCTTGATGGTATGTAACATGAAATTCCTCTCATGAAAATGTAATGTAGAACCACGCAGATAAGTGTAAGTGGTGTTTATGTGAAGAAAATTAGTTTTAGTAAGAAATAATAACCCTGTATTTTATCTAGGTACAGGGACRACTGGATTTTGCAAGACTCATATGTTGTTATGCCAAATTTTCAGAAGCCTTAAGAAAATAGAAGGCAAGGAAGTCTGAAATAAATAAGTATTCAATGGAGAAGTGTATTGATTGTTAAAATAATCATCTCCTCCAGTAGTTAGGGCATTGATAGACAAAAGTGTTCTTGCTCTTCAGCAATTTATCCCTTAACTGTGACACAAAAGATAAACAATTTAAATCTAAGATCTTAGTTGTTGCTGTATTCTGCTGTTAGAATATGTATCTAGCAGCTTAAAGAGTGAAGCTAGGTCCTTGTAGCAAAAATAAAGAGTTTTGACACTCTTCAGGACTCAGGCAATTATGCTCAAATACAAAAGTTTATTAAGCACTTATTCTCAGGCTGATTAAAATTGTATTAACTGTATTTGTTCCTGTGTTCTTTAAGTAACAACAAGAATTAAATTGAGGGTGGTGGTAGTTAAGATCAACTATTAAACTTCAAAGGGTAAGGTGAAGAATGAATAGTAATAGTGACTAATTTTAGTGCCTGAAGAAATTTTTGGTGCCTAAATCCCTATTGCAATTCCAGTCATTAAGTTTTAGCAAGAAAACTTGTATAAAAGTATCAAAAATGCAGAAAAAAATCACTGAAGTCTTATGAGACTAAACTAGCAATTATTTGAAGAATACTTTAAAGATACAAAATGATGTATCATTCTAAATCAGAGATTAACAGAAAAATTGGAGTAGGAGGAACCTCAAAGATCATCAAGTTCCAAATTCCCTGCCCTGGACAGGGACAGCTTCCAGGTTGCCTAGTAATTCCTAATGTATAACCCAACCCTCTTTCAGTTTAAAGATCTTACCCCTTTGTCATATCACTACATGCTCTTGTAAAAAGTCCCTCTCCCTCTCTTGTAGCTTCCCCAGAAAGGAAGTGCAGGTATTCCTTACAGCGAGTCAATGAAATGGAGTTTAACAGGAAGCAAATAGTAAATCTACAAAGTACAAACACTAAGACTAAGGTAGAAAGAAAGTTCCATGAAATAAGGATTAACATTCTCAAATGGAAGAACTTTTCTCTCAAGAAAAGAGAAGAATCATTTCCTGGGAGTTAAATTCTACTTAAAGCTCTTACTTGCACTCTGCACTCTTTGTGGATGCTTCTATATTAGCATTTCAGATGAAATCCTAGTGTGTTTGAATTAAAATTTCCAGTCATACACACTTCTGTGCACCTTCAATTCCATGCATCCTAATGTCATGTTAGAGTGAACCACTTTCCTTGCATATAAAAATAAACTGTAAGAAAGTCTCCTGGACTGTAACTTGTGAAATCCTGATTACTGTAAGTTTTCTATGTAATTTCTTTGATTGAACTTTGATTACTGTAAGGTTTCTGTGTAATTTCTATGTAAGTAACCAAGCCAGAATTGGTCCAAATATTGTTTTTATAGGAGGGGTGGGGGAAGGAAGGAAACCCTGCATATGGAAGTACTGTTTTAAGTTATCATTTCACTCATCTGAATTAGAGTCATAGTCTGGTGTGAATCTTCCAGTAAGTTTCACAGGCTCAGCTGAAGAGGCATTGATCTGCAAGAGGAACAGGGCAGCCGCTTAAACAGCATTTGCAGCAAACAGTGTTGAAATATTTGACTCTATCCTGAGTCAGTTAGTATTCTACTCAAAGCATTGTCAGAAAGCAGAGATGATCATAAAAGGGAAGGGAAAAAAGTTAAGTTTTTCTTCCTAGATTATTTCCTAGGTAAAAAAAAAAAAAAAAGAGAAAAAAACCAAAACTAACTACAATTTTTGAACTGAGATTTAGAATCACACATTTATAATTAATTAGAACCAGAGCTAGAATATTAAAAATTAAACTTTGCACCCAGGCTTCCTTTATTGTTTACGCTGTCATTTTGGCAAAGATATATGAGAAGTCTAATTTTGGTGGCTTATTATACACACTTTTCACTGTCTTTGTTCAGATGTAAGCTATGCGAAGTATGGGTCAATAGAGAAGCACATTTTACAAGTTTAGAAAATTTGATGAAGTTTTTCATCTGTGTTTATAATAAGAAAACTACTTTTTAGTAATTCTGCTTCTGACCAAGTAAACATTACATTTGTCCTCAGGGATAAAAATAGAAACATCCTGTGGAGGAAAGACAGTCTATCTATATTTCTTTATGCACAAGTAAAATGGTATCTTTCTTTATTGTACTTAAGAGTAGCTTCCTTGTTCTAAAAGAAATGGTTTTCTTGCAACATCAGGGCACTGTGAGGTGATGGATTTTGTCGTTTGTTTGTTTATTTTAAGAACAGCAACTGTAATGCCTATTTGTGACTTGTAGTCCCTGGACTAGTCTTGTGTACTCTGTTAATATCCACGTTTTCCCTGGGGTTTTGCTGTTCCTTCTGTCAGTGYTGTATCACAGATTGTGTCTGGTCCAGTAAATTTGCTGTCCGAAGATCCCAGCTCTTTCACAAGGAATGACCGCGGGCTCTGACAAGGACAATTTCATTGTGTGCAGATTACAGCACTAACACGTTCAAGATCTAACAGGGAAGGAATTACTATCCTTTTACAGACTTACCAAAATAAGACCATATTATTTTACATGGGTTTCTTAAGTGTTTCTACCCTGTACTTATAATTTACATTGCCATACCTACCACTTAGTAAGCTTGCACTTCTCCCTTCCTTCTAATTTTTTCCTGATATTTTCCAGGACCAAATATTTTCTATCACTCTCCTGGCTTAGAAAAATCTATCTCTTGAGCAGGGCTTGTAAAATTCCTACTTTGGTTAGGATTGTAAAATTCCTACTTGAGATTAAGTAAAATATTTCGGTGGTTCCCTTGTTAAAGGGAAGTCTACAGTGAKCTTAAAAGTACAGCTTGGGTAGGAATGAAAAGAAAAATGTTCAGGAAAAGAAAATCATGGCTTATATTATACCAAATATTTTTTTARCTTTTAGAATTGTATTTGTACACTAGTGCAATGTACTTGTTGGGGCTTGGACGGGTGAAAGATATGGTTATTGGAGGTTTGATTTTTTACYTAGTTGGGCTGGGTCTCTATTTCCAGTCAAGCATGCTGGGAAGAAAATGTATGGTCAAAAAATATACTTATTATTAAATTTTATTTCACTACTTTCCTTTTACATGATAGGAAAAGGGTAGAACATTTCAGATTAGACTATTTAAATGTAAATGCTTCACTAACTGCCTAAAACAGGTTTTTTCCTTAAAACATTTTTAAGCATTATTGCAAAAGAAAACCCAAACTAAACCAAACAAAACAAAAACCCAAACAAAAACCAAAACAAAAACCAAAACAAAAACCAAAACAAAAACCCAAAACAAACCAAAACCAAAACCAAAACTGCCCAAAACCCAAAAAAAAAACCCAACCCAACCCCAAAAACATGATTCAGCATGAATAGTAGTTCACAATTGCAAGAACAACCTTTTAACCTCCGAAGTATTGTTAAACCTATGTGTGACACACAGTATTCTAGAAAAATATATGGAAATCCTGTAGGATTTAAAATTTCCTCCAGGAAAATTTTTTTAGAGCTCTAGGTTGATGAAAGTTCTAATTGAAGAGAAATCAAAAGGAATGCTTGTCACCATTAGCTCTTTCAGGTAATACTGACTCTTATAGTCACAGGGAAAAGGGTATTTTGCTTACTAACTGTATGCAACAAAATTGAAATTTAAGTAGAAAATGGGAGAAAACTGAGGAAACATTCTCAAAATAAAATTATATTGTGATATTACTGTGAGAAAGACTAAAGTGAAGGGACATGCAAGACAACGTGGAGTGAAAATGAAGACTTAAAATACAAGGAAGGTTATAAAGATCCAAGTATCCAGTAATTCAGATTGTTCTGCAATTTCTTCCTTTTCATCTCCATTAAAAGCAAAATTTTAAAATGGTTTAGTCTGTAATCTTATTTAGAAGCTGTTTCCAGTAAAATCTTCTCAGTGGTAACATAACATTAATAGATCTTCTTGAAAATGATTACAGTAAGGGTCTTGCCTTCCCACACAGACAATTCCCATCTGTGCAGTTCCATACATGTCTTTGGTGAGATACTTCACTTGGGAAAAGTGAATCACATTAACTCTTTAAAGCTTCTTCATCTCCATTGGCAATACTGAGCCACAGCTATAAATGCCTTGTGTTAATATTCAAGCAACAGGAGACCAATTGGAGAGGTCCTATTATCAGAAAGTGATATGAGAATGCTTTGCATTCTGTTATAGAACAGCTGTTCTTTTCAAGTAATGAAAACATTTTCAGTAATACTGAAAGCTCTCCAACTTATCATCAAATATTACTAAGAAAGTGCTATGTGGCACTCAAAGAGTAAGCTGTTCTATTGACATTACTTCTTCTTTAATACTGAACTGAAGAGTATAAACTCATTTAATTTCAGTACAAGAAAAAAGAATCTGAATTTTCATTAGATAAGCTAGGAGTGCCACTAAAATCATATGTATTGCCTATGAAAGATTACTATCAAAATTTTGTACACTTTAAGTATAATTTGCATTCTTTAATGAGTTTTGGTAGAAGAAAAACTCTACGTCAGTATAAATATGACTACATGTAGAAAAATCAAATGAGTGGATACTCTTGGTAATTTTGCCCAGTACAAGATTGGTGCTCTGTACAATATTTTTTCTGGATATTTGAAGTAGGATACAAGAGACTTAATTCTAGCTGAGTTTGGCTGTCACCATAAGAAATTTTTCACTGGGTCCAGCCCTTTGATTTACCTAAGGTTTATTTTGGAAGAAAATAGAACATTCAAGATTTTTTTTCCTTCAGTGCCACACAAAAGCAGACTACGAGAAAGACCTCACAGGTTTTACTGGAATTGTTTTTATCCTATAATCATAAACGTCAAATCCCTCCACCCATACAGAATCTCATAATTACAGAAAGGTGAGATTGGRAGGGACTATCTGGAGGTCAAGTTGTCCAATCCTCCTGCTCTGGTGCTGATTCATATAGATGAATCACAGACATATGAATCTGTGTGTGATTCATAATGTCATGTTTGACATTCTTTAAGTACTTTTATTTCTAAAGCATAGTCCCCATCAGTGGGTTTGGCTTATTAACATATGCACCAAGAAATTTATTCTGCAGTTCTGACCAAGACTAATTACAAAATCTTTTTCTCAATAAGGCAGCACATCAACTGTCTGTTTATGGGTACTGAATTGTAATTCTCCKTTAATTTATCTTCATATGGATGTTTAATTCACTTTTAAGCATCAAAAAGAGTTACACACAAAAGCTCAACATTGCAGGTGATATTTTGCTGGAACACTACTTCAGCTATTATAAAAACTACTACCTCAATGACTGTTAGAAGTCTCCTTTTTATCTCTAGCTCAGCTTCTATGATTTTTTTTTTTACTTTTTTGATATACTCTAAATTTTGTTTACTCAGGTAAAGATACATAATTTTTCTAAAATTATTTCTCTTCTGAAAGAGGTTTTGAATGAGCTTATTATCTGCTGCTTGTTTCTACATGTAGAAATACTTTTAAATCAGGTGGTACTAATTTTACTTCACTGTTACCCCTTTGAAAAATTTTGGAATAAGGAACCTGATAATTAAAATGGACTGACATTTTTATCAGTCAGGATGAAAGGATTGATTAAGGTACTCTATTTATGAAAATTTTAAACAAAAGCAAAGGAAGATACATATCTTTAAAGGAACTAAAATAATCAATGCTGAAAATCTCCAATTTTTAGTAAATCAGGAGATTTTAYAGGACTGGAAGTAATGTGAATTTATTAAAGGATTTTTGTTTGCAAGTTTTCTCTCAATGAAATTTAAATTGTAAAAACTGCAATCACACATGTATCTAACTTATCTTGTCAAAGGACTAGTAAAGATGCATGAATCATAGAGGCCAACAAGTGGGCAATGAGAGTTTTAATTAAAATGACTCCACAGGTCATTCTCATTTAGATGTACATGGACTTAGAAATAGATAAATCACAACATCCATTAGAGAACACCAACAGTCCAGAACATGTGGATCGGTTATCCTTAGATACTGTGTAGTGAAATTCAATGGRACTTGATTGAAAAAAAGCTATCTGAGGACATATTTGCTTTGCTACACATGGTACATTTGTGCATTCACTTGTCTCAAAGTGGTTAAGCAAGAGTTCAGCTGAGCTCTGACCTTGGTGCCTTAAGCTTTCTGGTGTTTAGGATGTTTTAAAATTGTGCTTAAAATGTTTTAGATGCCATTTACAAAATGGGTAGGAGTAATTCACATAATCAGCAATATAGGAAGAAAGAACAAATCGTTATTGAAGGAGTCAGATGTATTTCACAAACACCAGGGTTCTCAAAGCAAATGCCAGTCTACTTTCCTCAGTGTTGTCCAACAGGGCAGCTGAATTGCATCTCTGGTATATTTTTTCAGGATACTCGACTTTATGGAAACATCTCATCTAAACACATTGTTAAAAACCAGGAATTGTCATCTGATTTTACCAACACAATGTGAATTCAATTTTAATCAATTTCAGTTCAGAGTAACAAATTCTCTTATATTGATACAGAGTCACTGACTGGCATTACTAAAGAGACAGARGGAATTTTCTACCAGCTTGATGACATACAGACAAAAGGTTGTCTTGTTTTTTTTAAGTTTTTTTTTTAAGAACATTATAGTTCAATAAAATTTTAATCTGTTTTTTACCTTGTATAATTTTTGTTTTGTTATCTCYCTTATCTGTTTATACAGGTATGATACATACACATTTTTTCTCATTTAGATAAAGAATCTTTCTGGATTAAGGGCAGTTTATTTGTAGTGTCTTTGAGCTCTGCTTCTTTGAACAGTTCAGCAAGAATTTTTTTTTATTAGAGATTTTTGGCTTAAATTTGTGTTCTGCAGAATTAATTCTCTCCTTCARCCACCTCTGTGAAGTACATTTTTGTCTCAAAGAGACATAGATTATAATTTTAAAGAAAATTCAACAAAGTAAGTGTCAGAAAATACATTTGTTACCTAATTTGGTTTTGAAATGAAGTCATTGAACAAACATCCATTGAATTCAATCAACATTTGAAGTCACATATACACCACAGTATACTGTTAAAGAGTTGACGTGTTAATGGATTTTACTTTTTCTGTGCAGAGCATACTAGCAGTAAAAGAGAATTTTTTACAATCTCAAGAATATTACATCCATCAGAAAGGAAACAAGTACATTTGTAAATAATGCACATGTTAAAAGTTCAGACTCCCTTACCTGGAGACAGAGAAACTCAGTACTTGTCTGCTTTCATTAAAGTGCATTTTCACGGTTTGTAAAGTCTGTGGGAGAAATGAGATGGCCTCAGGTTCAATCTGCATTTGCTTGAGTCTTTTCCTCTTGTACCAAGAGCTGTGCACCCTTCAGAAAAGTGCTGCATTAACCTTCATGAATAAGATATGTTAATACTGATTGTATCTATGCTTGCCTAAGCTATCAGCGGCCATCTTTATGACAGAGATGTTCTGAAACACTGACACCTCATGCTGCTTTAATCAGAATTACAGTCAGTGCAGACCTAGCAGATTTGTTTCACTTTGATTGTCCTTAAGAATAGTGTTTTTAAATAAAATAAAAAACTTGGCTTCTTAGACTTCACACCAGAGACAGAGTGAAAAATTTAGCAAGTTTAGTTTAAAAAATTTCGCTTGGATTTCCTTGGAAAAATGTGTGAGCCAAAAAATAATTTAGTCATGACTGTAACCAATAATTAGCAGGCAGAATAAACATGGCTTTCTGGGTATTGGTGAAATTAAGTCCAGACATCTGAAAGGACTTGTATTCTCTAGGGACTTATCTTGTGGTCACTGGAAGTTGGAATATATTCAGTCACATTCATAGGCCAAGAATCAATACCTTGCTCTTTTTTACACATGCAAATCCTTCAGTCTCCTTAAAACAACTGCAGACTACATGCTGCAAAATACAATGGGGCACCTTTATCCTCAATGTACCCATTTTGACTGCTCTCTTCAGAAAAGAAGAAAAATGACATGAAGGAGAGAGAACTTGGTTAAAACCATTGATTRTAACTGAAGTAAGAATGTACACTTAGGAAAGAAGAATTTTGAATTCAGGGTGAGGGAAGAGTGTGGCCAGTGTTTGCTTGGCTTGCCATTTATGCTGTTATTAATTCAGGACATTGATTATGATAGGGATAACTTTTCTTCCTTATGATTTTTAAGAGTTCAGTGTTTCCTTCAGCATCAGTATGTGCTGACATATAATTGTGATGCAATTAGCTTTTTGATGAATGAGAGAACAACTAAGGCCTGAAAATGTATRCCCATTGCTTAGCAGAGCAATTACAGCTGCTGAGAGGTTCATGAACATGTACGGCTATTTTACAAAGGAAGAGGAAACGTGAATAACTCTTCTGACATTTTTTTTCAAACTAATAGGCTTTTATACATCAAAKATAAGAAAAGGTGGTCAGAAATGTTATTTCCTTGGTAACACTTTGGGGAGATTCTAAGTCCACAAGGTCTTATGAATTCASGTGGTTAGAGAGAGACTTTTTGTGGCTTGTTGCTCTCCAGAAAGTAATCACATCACAGAACAATGTAGCAATTGCTACAAACATAGCAGTGTGCACAAAGCTAATGATGAGACCTACAAGACATGCCCTAACTTTTTCACTAGACAATTCTCACCAAAATGCAGTGTATAACATTTAAGAATCTGACCATCAAGGTCATTTGGAAATTTCCAAATGCCCACTTTAGTATTTCTGGCTGCAGGCACTCTGTAGACTCAAGATATCAGACGATTGCCCAGCCATACAATGAACTACCCACATTTAACATCACTGCCGAGTTTCACTTCTGATTTACAACGTAAGAAACTACATTGAGACAATCATAAGTAATCCTGTTAGTATAGCAAATTATATGTAATGCAATGAATGAATGTTCTAACTTTTATTTTATAATAATTTTTACATGTATTTTTTGTACAGTCCACTACTAAAATACATATTGTGGTTCTTGGGTGGTTCTGTTTTATGCTAGTGTGCCTTGCAGCAGTTCTAGGTTAAGTGTCACTGATTTAAATCAACATGATTTTTATTTATCATGCTGTTTCTTGGCTTTCCTCACAGCAACATTTACTTGGAACTCTTTATTGCTAGTCAGGTTTTCAAGTATGATTACCTAAGAAAAAAACCCAAAACATAATAACGTGAAAAAGACCTATAGCATTTACATTTTCTTCAATAAGGAAAACTATCCTCTTCAGTACAGTATTATAACTTAAACTGTGAAACTAAATATTCTATCACATCCTAAGTTAGATTTTTTTTAATATGCTGTGTGCATCCCTGATATAATTTATTCTATATTCAAAATGAGAAAATCAAATTGAATGTCTACAAAACAAAATTATTTAAATTGTCCTCTAAAAATCTTTATTTATGGAAATTTTTAATTACTTAAAACAAATGTTATGTCTGTTTACATAGCCTTCTAACTAGACCTTAGGATGTTTTCAATAAAGTCTTATTTAAGTTAAAGATTTGAGAGAATTCTTGCATTTTAATGACTATTTTCTTTAAGAACGTCGTATAAAACATGTTTTTAGCAGCAAAAATTGACATGGAATGTGTAAAGAAAAGATAGGATGAAGAAATTAGAATGAAGAATGCTCAAATGCTAATATAGGATGGGGCTCTGAATCCATCGCTTCAGAAAGTCACTCTGTTGAAGGACTCACTAAAATTTGGACAGGAATTGGACTGCACCGGGACAAGGTTTCCATTCCCCTTCTGTAATTCCAGAATTTTAAAAAAATCAGTCAAGGCAATCCCAAAAAGAACAGTACTTCAGCTATCTAGGATATTTTTCACAGGTTAATGAAATTATATTTGCTTTTTAATTTTCTATGATACCTGCTAAATTTTCCACTTCATAGGTAAGAAAAAAACAACTTGACACATTAATTACTCTCTTTAGGTTCCATTCCCAAATATTCTTGGACATGAAAAAGCTGTTTTCATAAATACATCATCAAAATTTCTTTGAGGAATATAGTTTAATTTAATTTATTTAAAAATATCACATTCTGCTAAGGAATACTCAGGCTAAATAGGACTTTTTGATAGACAGCACATATGTCCAGTATTCATTACTAGCCCAATTWTGAAAATATTACACTTTTTAAAAAGTTATTATTCCATTAACACTTCAAGGTGCAAGGTATTTTCTTAAATTAATAGGGGCTATAAAGATCAGAAAAAGGGGGATAAAAAATTGTCCCAAAACCATTCTACCTAGATGTAGGTAACTATATGATACCATGATATTATGTAACTAATAAGGAACTAGGAGGCTCCCATAGTGTGTATCTTATTTCCTTCGAGTCAGAGGGCAAGCACAGAYCACAGCATTTCTTATGAAAGCTTTTAAACACTAATTTGTTATTATCAATAGAATTATTAGTAATGTGATTGCTAAAAAAACACCTACACATCCAAGAAACACGCATACACTCATACACATTTATTCAATCAATAGTGTGTGTGYATACACACACATAAAGCTCACTTACACAGGTATTCTCAGGGTTATCTGCCCAGGCATCAGTCTAGACTCCATTTTTGAACAGTAGACACGAGGACAGAGTTACAGGCACACCAGTGTCTTGCATAGAGGTGTTTATAAAGGCCTTCAGAGGTCTGTTTCACCACTCGTAGACCTACAGCTTTCACCTGCATTCAAGCAGTCCCTGATATCTTAGATGCAGCTTAAGTTGCACAACCATGCAACCACTGTGTGGAGGAAGCCCCTTCGTCTCCCAAGACTATCCCTTCCTGCAGAATTAGCAGCTCTTCTGGGCTTACAAATCCTATGGAAGCTTTCAGGCACTGCTTTCTCAGCACTTACACAAAGCACATAAAAGAGAGAAATTCATTACTAYTAAAGGCAATGAATGGAGGAAGATACACTTAGGGACAAAATATATTCCTCTGAAATTCTGCCACCCTTTCAGAGCACTTATTTATTTTATTTTATAAATKCATTGTTTGTATAAGGAATCAGAACCATTGATTCCTAACTGAGATCCTCAATCACATTTCCATAGTTGGAYTGGATGGGCCTGAGGTAGTTCCTAAAAACAAATTACATGAGGTCTAATCTTCCTGGGATTAAAACTTTGCTTCTTCTTGTCTTCATTTAAGATAATTGAGGAGGTAGACACTATATAATAAGTTTCCTACCCTTGTTGTTTTAACTAATCCCTTTCCACCAATAAGGAGGAATGATATGAGTACTTTTTGAAAGCATCTTGTGTTCAGGCCTTCATAAAGTATTAGATGTCAAATTTTTAGAAAGAACAAACTCCTATGAGTGATTAGTCCATGGCAAAGATTTTTGTACATTCTTATGTACATAGGAAGTATTTGATATGACTCAGACGTTAAGATAGATAAGATGGATAAAAATTGCCCAAGTTTCAGTGTTTTCACTCTTTAAACCAGCTAGAGCACTTCACCAATAAGTCAAATATCTAAAGCTCCAGCTGCAATGTATGCCTAACTTTAGGCAGAAAGAAATAGTTTAGTTGAATGTGTTGCATTATTTTCCTTCTTAGACATAGGTATGTGCTTAAATACATTASTGACTTGAAATCGAGGTCAGTATCTGGCTCACTTAGACCAATGAGACATTTAGCAGCCTTGAAAAGAACGTGCCACAGATCCAGAGGCTGATCAATGCACACTAGACTGAGTGGCTGAAGTCAGGGCCAGAAGATGAAGTTACTGAACAATAACTAATTAATCAGCAGTACCCCACTGGGGATTAAAATGCTAATTGAAGCAGAACTAATACAAGATTGAGATAAAATAACCCTGGAGTTAGACAGATCAACCACTGAGACAGAATCATTTTAAATAGGATCTGTCTCTCATCTACCTAGGAAAGCTTCTTGTTATTAATTATTTATTGAACAATTCCTCCCTTTAGAAGTTATGTGTCCAACCACCAAGGAGGATAACATAACTTCCGTAGAGCTAACATCTGCTCATTTGGAATTCAAAGCACTTCATCAAATAGTTATATCAACAGCATCATGATGAAAAGGAGTGTTGGAAGGGCACAAAGGGAATTTGAGAAGCTTCTTCAGCATACAAGAATAGAGACAGCCCCGAGCAGTTTAAAACTATGTGCTATACTGTGCTGGATTGTGTTTACAATGGCCATATTACAACTGTAGCAACTACAGCATTACATACAGTTGTGTAAAGATGATTTTAATATTTTCTTGAAACGTTACTTGATTTCAAAAACTTTAATTTAATTTTTGAGAGGTGATGTAAGAACCTCTTCTGAAAACTATAGTATACCACACAAGAAACATTTTGTCTAACATTCATTGGCAGCAGAAGCAAGCTGGGTGAAAGTGTCTGGAATCCTTAATCTTCTTACTCAAACATAAGGAAAAAATGACACAGAAAACAAATTTTGGCACTTCTTAAGACATGTGATGGTATGAAAGGAAAAACAGAGTTGTCATACCCTGCCCACCAYTGTCAAATGTAATACAACCAGAGACCAACTTAAGAATCAAAAAGACATTCACTAATAAATAATAAAATACAGAGGAAGCCAGTGAGGATGCAGGAAATATTTCCAGATCCTGCTTGATGAAAGATAGTGACAACCTAGGTAAAAATTTAAAAAATCATGATCAATCTGCTGATAAAGTAAAAAGTAAAACAAACTCCTAAACTTAGATGCAAATACTTTTTTAATTCACTCCCCAAATTATTGTCCAAAATTTTACAACTTAATGTGTTTTATCCTATACTGAACACAGCAAAAGACATTATTTTATTGCATATGACCTAATAACTTACCAATTATAGATATTTTTGAACTTATRGTCATTTTGGTGCAATCAGAATTTAATCCTGAAAACAACAGAAAAAATAATTTTGCTAGGTTTTAATCATACTGTCCTGGGAAAAGTGGGTGGGAAAAGATATAGCTCACAATCAAACTAAAGTGAAAATAGAAATGGCTTGATAACAAATATCCTATCCAGTAAGCCAAGGTTCTTAAAAATGAATCAACTGAAAAATATGAGAAACATTGTAGTTTATTCTGTTTTATCAAGCTCCAATGCCAGCTGTACATACACAATCTTGTTTTGAACCTGAATTTATGCTCAGCTTCTTTATTTGCATGTTCTCTTGTTGTTAGAGCATACCTTTCAGATTACTTCAACAGAAGTACTTATTTACATTCCCTCAGATGAATGAGAGAGATACTTCTGGGTCTCTGATCAGCTACAGTCACAGGTAAATTAGAATAAGTTAGAAACAGAAAGATTTACATGCAATTTCAGACCAAATTAATTGTTTTTTCAGCGGTCTTAGGATACAGAATATTCCATATTCTAATGGCAGAATTTTAGAGGGACTACAAATTAGAAAGAATAAAAATGTCATAATACTCCATACATCTGCAAGTGATATATAAAGTCCATGGGTAGAAAAAATGCAGACTAAAGAAATGCCACTTCAAGCCAAATATAAGCCGATCKAAATCCTCATTACTGCAAAACATGTGATCCTAATCCCTCTCTCTTCTGCCTAATGTATTCTTCTTCTGCCTTCAGCACCAGTGAAGATTAAAAATAAGAGAATGCATTAATGTGTAACTATAATGGGAAGTCTTGTTTTCACACAGACTGCAAAATSAGGAAATATGAATATCTATTTTACAACACAAAAGCATTTTATACACTAGAAATATAGAACCAAAAATTAATTCAATCATTTTTATTAGAGAAAATAGTAAGTGATTAGTACTACTATATGTAGATGTCACAGACACTTGTATTTTAGATACACTTTTTTTGTGGGGGTATTAGGCCAAAGCATGTTTTATTTTTTTCCCCCTCATTCACAAATAAACCATGCAATAATTGGTTGCTGTCTGTGTGATAGGAGGAAAATGTAGCTTTCACGTATTGTAGTCCAGCTGAATTTTTCCATCAAAAGGACCAAATAAATGTAGAGTACAATGAAGATAATCRAAATCTGCCTAAAAGTGATAAGCAGTTGTGACTGATATAGTGGAAAAAGTAGTTACAACAGCAGCCAGGAAGGAAGGGGTAAGGCCAAAGTTTATGGTACAAAGGTAGTCATATTTTTAATACGTGAAGATTCATTAGGATAGTGTTTCTAAATAATGCAGATCACATTTAGAATTAGAAATACTTTCCCTTTTGTTTCCAAAAGTGTGGAAGTGAAACATGCATGCTGGCTTGCATACAGATGATTCAGACCATTGGAAATGCAGCCTTGAGCAATGATTTCTTTCTGCTGTAATGGTGAAATGTTTATTGGATTCATGTGAAGTGCCTACACATGAACATCTGTGATCCTGGATTGTAAAAACCCAAAAGAGCAACTGCAGGAAATATAATGACCTGAATGCTRGCAAACATGTCATTGTGGTTCATTTTTGTACCTTCCATTTACTACTTCATCTATGTATCTTCCATTTTCCATGAAGCAATGACAGCCAGTCTAAAATGCTTATAAAGAAGAAATAYCCAGAGAAGAATAGAATCAGAGAACTGTTTAGGTCAGAAAAGACCTTTGAATCCAGCCATTAACCCAGCATTGTCAAGTCCACTGCTAAACCATGTCCCTTTGTGTCACATTTACAYGTCTGTTAAATATGTGTATGGTGTCTCAACCATGTTCCTGGGAATCCTATTCCAAGGGCTGAAAAAGAAAATAAAACAACATATAGTTATTTCAAAAAATAATACTGTGGCTCTGAGCCATTATATACTTTCCTAACTAAAATGACACTTCAAAGCTAATGGATAGAAGGACTTAGATGCATATAACACCAAAATGCACCAACCTTATAGTTACTCCCCATAGTTACTATAATGTTTCAGATACCTAAGTTTCTGATAGTGCTGATTTGCAATTTTTATGAGGTAATTCTTGTCTGACCACTGCTGCCAAGTGGTTTAATGGTCTTTCCTAAAATCATTACAAGAATGAAAACTATACAGCAATACTTTCCCCTCCTATCTTTGCTAATGATGGAGATGGATCTAGTCACATCCATCCCTGCAATATCATTACCAAAAATTAGGCACAAATATAAAAAAAAAAAAAAAACAAAAAAAACCACTTTAACACCAACATAGCATTAAGAAGCAGGCACTCTGTATTTAGCCAGATTTTTGAGGGGATCTCTCCTCCAAAAATAGTGCATGCTGAGTACAGGCAAACTTCTGTTTATATACTGTGTTTTACAACATACTTATTGATTGTCCAAGAATAAATATACATATTATAGTCATTTCCCCAAAATCATTAACATATTTTCCCTCCCCTTTATGCATGCATTCTTCTGTCCTGGGGATCTCTTTGGTGGTCCCTAGTGGTTGGGGACCCCAAAGTTATAACTGACTAACTCTGACCTCATACATTTGGCAGAAAACTGGGCCTGGTTGCCTTCCAGTTCTCCTTCTCTCACAATGGCCATTGTGCAGTTCTGTAGGCCAGTGGGCTTTGAAGAATAAGCTTTTTGTTAGTTCACCAGGTGCAGACAATTTTTCATCTGGTAATGTTATTAAGAGCCCTTGTCCAGGGGGCTCCTAGCAGATTTTTCACTTTCAGTACACTGTCTACATTTTWTAAGACCATGCCTTGACTGAGCCTCATACAAGTGCAGTTAAGTACATGGCCACATACTTGATTACATTTTTATGCACTTGTCAAAATCTCTTCAATTACAAGCAGTCTGGGACATTAAAAAGTTAGGCTTGCATACTCATTTTATCTGCCTTATAGTTGAGATGTCTTACAGCTGGGTGAAGGAAGAAATTTCCAGTTGGCCTGGATTTGGATGCTTGGGAATGAAAAGGAGTAGAAAATATGCCTAATCTGATCCTTTTAATTTTCTACTCTTTAACTGGGGCAGCCAACAGGGTTGTGAAATCCTCTTTTAGGTGCCTATCTCCTTGATGGCATCTTATCACTAATTCTCAGCCATTAACTACACTGTCAAGAAATACAGTTTAATACTATGAGCTACAGTATGTGAGCAAACTGTGGCTCCCTGATACCCTTCGCTTTATATAGTTGATCATAATTGAAGGAAATCTTGACTATCGTATTGTGTATACCAACAGTTTTGTTTCTATTTCTGATTATCTCGCAACAAACACAAAAAATATTTTCCAAATAGCTTGCAAAATAATTAGTAGATGTAGAAAATGCCTTAAATCCCACAGGTTTCATGTGTCATAATTATAAACATCTAATTTTGTGTCTATCACAGAAACAGTGAATCTTTAAGAAAAATTTTAATAAGGAAAGAGCAGCAATAGGAAAGCATTTTCACTCAGGCCTTTTTCTGAGTTCTCGCCTCTGAGATGTTTTTCTCAACCATCATAAACTTTACAACTCCAGCATTCACTTCATTCACTTTTGCTTCGAAACTCTTCCCCTGTCTGTGAGGACAGAAATACTGTTGTATCTCTATTTACTAATAAATTATAAACTGAATTCAAAATCCAAATATTGAAAAAATTTAATCAACCACTTCCAAGCAGGCAACAGAAGATGACTATGATTTGTAAATTACTTTRGAAAAACAAATCCAACAATATTGAAATTGGCTGTCAGCGGCTTTCAAATTAGTTATTATAAATTATTTACTTCCTAATTCAAAGCAACAGCATCCCCATATCCAATTTATGAACCACACCTGAGTCTTGGTCCTGAGTAAGTTATGTCTGCTAAGGAGTGAATTAGGGGGTAATGTACATTTTTTTCCTTCGAAAATAAGAAATAATGAGGCACTGGTGGAGAATATATGGCTAAACTTCCTGCAGCAGCAGAAAATAGAGCAATGATGCTGTTCATGTATCTGCAGATTTTGATACTGTAAATAAAAGGTCATTTGTTTTCCTACAGCCTTTGTGAAGACTAGCAGGAAAATAATGTGATATTTATGAGTTCTCTTCCAATATTCCCTCTGAATTAAGTTTCCCTTAATCTTCCATCTTACCGAGGTCAGTTCACATTAATCTTATTGTCATGCATAATGCTACTATGTACGGACGCACACATGATCTTATCAACATTAAATTTTATCTTCCTATTATCTTGCTTCCAATTTTGCCCAAGTTAATGAAATAGCAAATTCCTTCCCTAACGTGACTTCACATGTAGAAAAGACAAGCAAGGTCCTGAGTCACAAAGATCTACAAGCTGGTTTTGAGAGGATTTTATTGTTTCACTTAGTGTTTCTCACCTTGCAAGAGTTCTCAGATACATTGCTTAATTGTCCAGAGGCCATAGTAGGCAACTGTACACTAGCTGTTCAGACTTTTAGAAAAAGCAATTAATCCAGTAAAGCACCGGATATTCTGTTAATTGTAGGTATTTGTTGAACTGACTTGTTATAGTATTTGGGTTTTATCTGTAATGCCAATTTTATGTCAATGTATGTGGATAAAAACAATATGGGAAAACTCCAGTTAAGGAAATGTATGACATTGTGCTGCTCTTATAATGAAAGGGAAAACAATAAATTTTWAAAAAATAACAAAAGCTCCCCCTACAATAATTCTTTCTAGCAGTGTTTTGGAGGTGCTTAGTGCTAAATGCTGAAATTGCTTAAAAAACCAAAACATGAACCCATTACTYACTTTCAGTTGTCTTATATACTTTATATCACCCACCAGTATGAAAGAGATAAAAGTGTTATATCTCTGAAAAGGATTAAGTCACACAGACACAAAGATGTCTTTAAACACACATGTCATGGTGGTAGATGGAACCCCTTACAGAAAATGACTCAYGTTCCAAGAATGCCAGCTTCAACTTTCCACACTCCATCTCAAGTAAAGCAAGATTTCTTAAGTAAGCAAGATTTGTCGTATACGTTCTGTTCTTACAGGTCAATAAAGTAGTGCATCATCAAGAAAGAGGAGAGAGRAGGAAAGAGAAGGGGTGGAGTGGGGAACAGGAAGAGAGAGGAAGAGAAGTTTCTCTATAAACACCAAAAAATCACATGATGCAGGAAGGTCACATGTTCCACAACAAGTGGTCTTTGTTTTTCACACTCCATAAAAGAATTTTTTACTTCTATTCAATATAATAYGTGTCAAGGAAAAAAAAAAGAAATAAATCTAAACTGGACAAAATGAGATATATGTATMGTACATACTCTTAGAAGTTAGAAATATAACAGAAATAAGTGCTTTTTTAAAAGACAAGGAAGAGGCCTGAATTATATGGAAAATAAAATGACTCCTGCATATTTAATATAAGGTTTTTTAATAAAAACAGTAAAGTAATACAGACACATGCTAACTCACATGTTAACAGACAGACATGGTTCCAGTCTTAATGATCATTTAAATAGATTTTGCACCTCTGTGAAACAGTCCCTGCAATGCTGATGATATTGGATGTGTCATACCTGTCTGTATGTCTAATGCCATGCTCTAGCCTTATAAAATCATAAGGTTTCACAGTTTCACAACAAAATTATTTCCATTTTAGCCAATCATAATTTTGACAAGGCACTGCATTTGAACATATAATTTCTTTCAAATTTTCTTACCTTAACATATATGGAAAACTTTAATGCTGTACTGCCTACTTAACATTTTAGATAACATGTCATAATATCTAAAGATTTAGGATCTTCAAAGACAAAATTTTTATCTTGCACCCCACTGAATTTTGTCGCTGAGAAAGTGTGAAAAAATAAAAAAAAAGGAAAATAGTTTTACAAAAAGGAAACTTGGATATTGWGTGTACAATAATCAAGCATAATAGCCCAAGGTTCTCTTGGTATCAAATGCACTATCACTATTTCACTAGTTTTACAGACTTTTTATGCACTACAGAATAAGAGAAAATATAAAAGGACCTGACAGTATGGATTAAACAGATTAAATAATCTTCACAATAGGTCATAAGGGAGTGATTAGTTCACAGATTTARGACGAGTAACCAACATTTTTAAGCAACTAGAATTCCCAGATAGTTATAAGAGTACAAAATAAATTGTTCCCTTCATTGACTTCTATGTTCTCAGTCTTGCTAGTAAAGTTTAGTTTTATTTTAGTTGTGAAATTCAATTCAACTAATCATATGTATGAGTCTTCTATACTGGTAAATGCTTCTGTGGTGGTTTGGCAGGAAACAGGTTTTCTGGGAGGTTGTGGTCAAGCCAATGAGTGCTCAGATTTTAATATTGGCATCTCTTTTGTCCACTGAAATTGGGATACGCCTCTGAGAACACACAGGGGTTAAAAAACAGAGCTGCTCCGCTGGGAAGCTCTCTTGGGACTTTGGCGGGAAGGAGGGCGCGTCTCCCTCTCCTGTCCAGCTGCTGCTGCTGGGCCGGGGAGGGGAGCCATGCGGTAGGCCTGGGCCTGGACAGAGAGGGGAGGTGAAGAGGCCCTTGAGGATGTGAGGATGGAAGGGTGGAGGAACACCAAGAGACATCGGGCAGCCACCCCCCCCCCGCCACCAGGGGGGAGAGAGAGGGAGAGCCGGCATCGGCATCTGAATCTGATAGCGGCGGCTGAGAAGGAGAGGGCGGGGGGTGCGGCGAGGAGGTGCCCGGCAGGGCAGCATGGGAGCTCCAGAGCTCCGGACAGGCAGAGACTGAAATTTTTAACCCTTTTCTTGGATGATGGAAACTTCGCAAATGCTGATTCTCCTGGAACTGAATAAGAAGAGAGATAAGAGATGAGATAAGAGGGGATGGACCACCAGGGAAGTAGAAAAGACTTGAGTGGGAGGCGGGGAGATGATGGAGTGGCCTTTTGGCTGGACTTTTCTTGTGTGGCCATGGACAGAACCATTTTTTTTTTCCTGTGACACAGAGACTGAATTTAGGGGGGACAGGCCTTAGAACCAGAAGAGTCAGTGTGGATGCCCCTCGGCCCCAGGGGGTGTGAAAAATGTGGGGGGGACAGGTGTCCCGAAGGAGAGACTGTGCTTTTTTTTGGAATGAGACAATGCATCCTTAAAAGACAACCCTAGAAGCAGCTCTGGTCCATGCACAGTAGTGAGAGCACTGAGCATGGAAGGAAGATGTCACGATGGCAAATGATCTCCGGGCAGTGCTATCAGTGACATGGAGACACACGAGGTTTCGACAGTGTCTCCAGGGGAAGCCTATGGTACAAAGAAGGACTCCTTCTCCTCCTGATGAACTGTAGATTGAGTATTCTGGAAGGGTGGTGCAGGATCGAGAGTTGGTGTTTTGGGGGAGGTATTGTATTGGAAATTTGGGGGGAGGAGGAAAATGCCTCTGCGCAGTTTTCATTTTCCTTGTGGTTTTTTTCCCTTGTAGTTTTTCTTGTAGTGTAGTTAATAAAGTTTTCTTTGTCACTAAGCGAGAGCCTGCTTTGCTTATTCCTGGTCACATCTCACAGCAGACACCAGGGAGAAGGTATCTTCATGGGGGCACTGGCATTGTGCCAGTGTCAAACCGTGACAGCYTCCAAACTGGAATAATGGCTGTAAAATCTAAGTTCTTCAAGGAATCCTTGTGACCTCGTTTTCTACTGCAGTATATCTTTGTGCCATGCCAAAAGAAATTGTTAACTGAGATAAATACGCTCATGCACGCACTCTGTAGCAAAACAGCTGTGTTCATGTACTTGTTCTGAAGAAGTCACCTGTCTACTTCAGGTTTAAATAAGGTGGTCCTGATSTACAGGACCTTTTTAGCTTTTACATTACCCYACTCCAGCCTTGCTGTGCTAGTGAAGTTCTATGTGACTCCTTTTTCGCCTGTCTTCATCACCTATTACCATTATCATGTCTCCTACAAGAACTTTCCTTCTTCATGGAATTGCTTTCTTAAACTGGTCCCTGAAGTTGCTTCATGTCTCTGCATCAACCTCACTAATTTCATAATTGAAAACTTTCTAACATGCAGATAACAAGTGTTAGAATAAATATTCCATGCAATTTACTTTTGGTTTTCTTTCCCTTATATAGCCTGTCATTCTTGCAGGCAYTTTTTGATTGGGCAGGGATTCAATATTATTATTACAAGTATGCAAACAGATTATTATTTTGATTCTCTAAATTTAGCATTCAAAATAATAAACCAAATAAAAACTTATATGCCTTAAATCTGGATGGAAATKAATAAAAATATCATAATAATTCACCTAATAATAGTAGCATGTCTACATTTTGGTTACTGTCACAGCCCTTGGTTGTTCATTGGAGCTCTGAATTGCAATTTTTGAATATCCTACTTATGTTCGCAATATTATATTTATGATCCCATTTACTGTATCAATTTGATGTCTGATCTCTTGAAAACATACTGTCATCTTCATCTTGAATTCATAACATGACTTGTTCCTGTTTATTAATTTCCTTGTGCATTGAAAATATTGTTATGTACATGTCTGTGAAGAGCAAAATAAGAAATAATTCCAAGAGATATTTAATGCACTAGGAARAGGAAGTCAAATTAAAAGTACAGAAGAGTTCTCTATGACAGAATGGACCCCTCTGAGGGGATAAATGTCTATATTGGAAAGGATTTTGAGGGCTCTCCAGGAATCCTGATTAGGATTCCCATTATTTGCATGCTGACTGTATTGCCCTGTCAAACACATTATATGTGAAAAATCTTCTACTATTTACTCCTTTTCCTGGGCAATCCTCTCATGCCACTTTTAGCTTTTATAAATTGCTTGGCTTTCCTTGATAATCTTCTCAGTAGTCTTTATATTTTATTTTATGTAATTTGATGCCTTTTCCCCCCCTCCTGATAGCTTTTATTACTTAGTTACCCATATGAGTCTCTTGTATTTTCTTTCATTATTATTTCTGAGTAGTGATACTTACTCAGTTCAGAAGTATTTACATTTACTTCCTTAACAATTCAACCTTTGTTACCTCTTTAATAAGACCTCAAAATGTCATTCATGGAGGTTTGAAYTTCCCTCTTGTGGATGTGAATGCAGCATTGATAGGAAAATTACAGACTGCTCCATCAACTGGAGATAGCCTTCATATTTTACAGACCTAACATCTCAAATCATATCCTAAAATTCACACCCTTTTAAGCACTTGTATTAATTTCTCAATGTAGGACATGTTATACAGAGTTACAGGAAGTTGTCTACACCCTGATTTCTCTTTGGTTTTGTTCTCTATCAGAAAATGAACATCTATAGCTTACATAGTTATGACTTAAAAAAATGTTGTCTTGTTTTCTAAAGAAGTAATTTATGTCATTCCTTAATAAAACATTAATATATTATTCCTAACTTCACCAAATTAAGGACACTGAAATTTAATTTTTTTTTACTTTTTACTGTTTAAAATMAAGATATATGCTGGTATTCTTGTCCTTTTTTCAATGTTAATCAATATCATCCAATTTACAGAGGTGCCTTGGTGCTTGGATCTGTCACTCTCTTCTTATATGACCTTAGCCTAACTTAATGAGCTTCCTGATTGATAATGTACATGATTACATTAGGTTTCTGGTTTAAATTAATTCCATGTTAGTTGTGATTGAAAATMATTGCCATCTGATAGATATTCTGTGTTACTGTTCATGCAGAATGAGTTATGGGGCTTTATCTATCCACAGCAGCTGAAAGCAAACAGGTGTCTCCATCATTAAACCACCAACATCAAATAGCATCCTTCTTGGTGTTGTAAGATGTGAAAAGCATCAAAACTCAGATATTTCTCTCTCCATTGAAGCAATACAGCTGTTATTTGAAAACAATTGGCATTGAGAGCATATGTGATTCCATGTCCATGATGACTCTCACTGTAAATGGCCTAAAATTAATTGTAACATGAATTGCATTAGTCTAAACATTTATTAGGTTGAGTAAAAAATTTTGTTTGGATTGCTAGATCTGACAGAATTTCTGATGAAAGGACATAYAGTCAACTGTTAATACTTGTTTAAGAAAATTATATTTAAGAGAGTCTTACAATTGGTTTCATCAGAATCCAATTTTTTCATTCACTGAAAAATTACTACTATATGAAAAAATTATGGAGTAAAGAAAATTTAAATTTCTGTGTTCTAATATTCTGCAAAATGTGCTTATTTTATTCTATGCCATTTTAAAAACTTTTGTTTCCCACTTTTTTATAGGGTTTCTGGTTGAAACCAGACAGTGGTCATCTTCCTCTGTAACCTGACTGCTTCTGGGTAAACACATAAAAAATTTAAAATTTAAATTCATATCCTTATCAGCCATTGTCATCCAGGTTATTTACCATCAGTGGGCCATGAAGACACCCTCAACAGAGTCGCAGAATGGTTTGGGTTGGAAGTGACATTAAAGAAAATCTAATTTCACCCTCTGCCATTGTCAGGGAAACCTTCTTCAAGACCAGACTGCTCAAAGCCCTATCCAACCTGGCATCAAACTCTTCCAAGGATGGGACCTGCACAATTTCTCTGGACAACCTGTCCCACTGCCTTACCAGCTTCACAATAAAAAATTTCTTCCTAATATCTAATCTAAATTGCTACTCTGAAACTTGAGTCAGATGAGATAGGCAGCTATAAGTGAAGTATTTGTTCTCAACTGTCACAGCACCCTTTAGAAACGGAACACACTGAAGCTGTACCTATGCATGGAATGGAACAACTCTTCATCTTCTCTGCCTGTATTTTCTCAAAAGTTTAAATACAAAGTTTAAATATATCCACATCAACACATTTGTTAGCAGTCTACCCTACCACGTCTCTCTGTTCCCAAAACRAGGAATGCTCTGAACCAAGATACATACAGAGCTCTAMTTCCACCTTTTTGTTTTTCTAGACTGTAAATTTGCAAGCAGGCTTGAAAGATGAGTGTTTATTTACACTAATTTCTTAGAAATGTGACAGCCACCTACATAATACCATTTCCTGGTTACTTTCTCACTGCATCTGGTATATTAACCACTAAAGAGTTGTTAGTATATATATAACTAGTGGTTAATAACAAATATTAAAGAGTATTTGTTAACCATTTTTTCACAAACCTATTAAAAAACTCTTCTAAATTTTTGACTAATTAACTAGGTTTTGGCCCTATTTGTCATCCAGATCCTGTTTCTCTTTATACGTTCTCACTGCTCAGCAAGGATGTTGTGATTGTTAAGCCACAGTTGTTCCAGCAGCAATGTCTGGGTAGCCAGGCACTGACTCACAAGATGCATCCAGCATTGTTCAAGCTTCTCCATTCCACCACTGGACCCAAACCCACCATCACCTGGGCTCCCCTGCCTTTCACACTAGCCCCCTGGAATCTGTGCTTCCTGCTGACATTTGAGTCTYCCCGGGCAGTATCATTCATGGCCACATGGGTGAGAGAAAATAGCTTAGATCAAGGGATGGAGTTGAAATCTTATGTTTTTAATGAGCCTACAGGTTTGTTACAAAAATGTCAAACAACATAACAATGATACTCTGCTTGAGAAATGGAGGGAAAAAACCTTAAAAAAATTAAAGAAATAAAACCCATGAACAGTTAAAGAGCTGATTTCCAATTTCCAAGCTGGAAAACTGTGACTCAATATRGAAACAAGAGACAAGAAAAAAATTTTGCAGCAATCAGATTATGTTGCAAAAGTTATAATGTCACTGATTAGAAAAAATAAAAATAATAAAAATATTTTAATGATTACTGAAAAGAAGAAAATGTGTAAGTACTAAGAAATAAGCTTTTTACAATATTCTTGTGACACTTCATATTTAATTAGGTTTGAAAAGAAGTTATGATTTTTGAATGATAACACAGTACAATCTGGCTTTKTCTTTCCATCAAGAAGATGTTCTTCAGAGAAAGGCTAAATTAAAAAATAAGTGAGTCATGTTTCATAAATTAAATTATTGTACAGAGCACTGCATTACATTAAAATCCTTCACAATTTCAGTCATTCAAACTCCAGCTGTGCTTCTGTAATAAAATGGAGTAGTAAAATTGAAGACAGAGGCACATTAAATTAATATGCATTTTGTAAACTGTGACACCGCATACCAGGAAAAGCCATATAATATATCAAAAAGAAAAAAATGGAATAAGCAACAAAACAACTAAAAATGAGGCAGAAAATCAAAAACTKCCCTCTCTTAAGAGAGCCCAGTTAAGAGAGCCCTCTCTTAACTGTTCTGTGCAGTCAAGTTCCCTCCACCAATGTTATAAGGAACATAAACACCTAATCGAGGAGAATTATTCCACTTGGCTTCTAAAATTTTAGGAAAACTTGGTGACTAAGCAAGAAATACTAATATCCACAGAACTTTCWGCTGTTTCTCTTGGGCCATTCATCCTTACAGTTCAAGTGCTTCATTTCTTATCAAAAACTGTAATCACATGAAATATTATCCCCATTTGACAGGACAAGTAGGACTTAAGCAATAGATTAAAGACAAAAATCTATTATCTGAATATCGATATTTTTGGCCAAATATCTCCAAGTATGGTAGTGTGTGATAGGATTTCTTATATTAAAGCAAAGTTTTCCCCAAATTTAACAGGATTTGTGACTGCACTAGGAATCAAGTAATCACCATGCAATGACTCTCAAGGCCTTCTCTGTTAACTTTTTCTGCTCCCCCATGGAAAGGATTGGTGTTTCATAAATAACTGCAAGTTACTTTCACATCAAAGATATGAAASGAAAATAAAGGTTGGTTGTTTTTTAATTTTTTTCCGTAGGACTCGTTTCTACAAATATTTTTATTTCATAAGAAAAAAGAAAATCAAACTGTAGTAATGCTATCATTGGTGTTCACAGTGTGCTCTGATATGAATTTGAAACCACAAAGAAATATATATAAGAATTACAGGTAAGAGTACTACCTATACATAAGAATTTWTCCTAATATTTAAAATAAATCTTGTCATAATAAGGCAAAAAGATGTTAAAAAGGAATAAATAATGCAAATACAATAGATTGTAAAGCATATCTAGGGAGATGTATTTTTAGGATTCACAAACTGATATTTTTGCACCATCATGCTGCATGGCTTTTTGCCATGCTAAATTCAGATWAAAAAAGTTAATAATCTTGATTTTACAATCATTACTTTTTTCAATTGCAATAAAACCATGACATTCTGTGACAATTTCATTTGTATTGGTCAAAAAGAAGCTCACCAATGGTAAAAATGATTAATTACATCCTATAAAACATTTACATCCTATAAAACATATGATAATATTCTTATTTTTTAGCATTAGTTTTTTTAGATGATACTATTTTTCATTAAAAAACTTAAACCAGAACAAAGCAAAAATTATTTCAATATTTTTTGCTTGTCATCTATCTCTGCATCTGCATATAAATCCCCACAGGGTTATCTGAATTAAGGAAACTTCACTAAGAAGCCCCAACTAACTGTCTCCTGACTTGTTTGTGAGCTACATTCAACTGCACTCAGAACTCCCTTTCAAGTCAATGAGAGCTCTGCAYATAATTTTAAAGGTATTATATAGTTTAAAGGTCACTTTTCTGTAAGGAATAGTATCATACTTGGAGAGTTTAATAGAATCAGCAGGGCTTTCAAGCAGACAAAGCTTGAGCCAGTATTCAGTAAACTCTAATAATCAATATTTCTCACTGACTGCGGGGTGTCTTTCGCTATTTTCAGCACCASAGTTTGAATTGATCATATTGAACCCTGGATTCTTTAAATGCCCTGAAAGTAGAAATAAGCACCAGTTAGATGTAATCTTTTATTGCAACACTCCTTGCCTTCATTTCMTTGTGTCAGCTTTCCCACTCCTTTTATAATGAGACAATGAATAATCTATATTTATATRTGAAGCCTTTTCTTGATGAAGTAAAAATGTAGGAGTTAAAATATTTTCTATATTTTAAACAAAATACTRGAAGATGTGGTTATTGATTGACCAAAAAGGATATATTAAAAAATCTAAATACAAGAAAACCATCTGAAAAGCACWTTTTAGTTGGCACACTGTGACTTATGGTAAGATATATGATGACCATAAAAAGAAGTAATCACAGTCCAGAGTCACAACTGCAGAAATSCTATGGTCAGACAGATGGACTGAGCAATTGTTAGAAGCAGGTATTGAATCTTATACCATATGAAAAAGAGCTCCTATCATTGATGGAATATTCAGTAAAGATTCATCCTGCAAGGTATTAAGCACCTGCTGAGAGCAGGTCTTGCCTTCAGATGTACTTTCACTGAAGCTAACAGAAAAGCTTTTTAAAGACTTGGACATTCCTTTAAGGTAGAACTTTGTGCTAAAAGATGGTTTGGCATGACATCTTTTCCAGATATGTAATTTATCTGGTGGTATGCCACCTTACAATGTATTGTCTCTGAATTAAATCTCTGTGTGCTACAATGAGAAATAAAAAGAAATTAACATGGAGACAATGCAAAAAGCATACCAAATACTCTTTGCTGCTACAGAATACAATTTAGAAAAAGAAAGAAAGAAAGGAAGAAAGGGAGAAAGAGAGAAAGGTAAAGAAATAGAGAGAGAAAGCAATTAAGCAAGACAGAAAATGTTTTTGAATATTTGGAACACTATTTTCCTGAGAACTCCCTGCACACTTTGAACCAATAAGGCTCTGAATAAAAACTCTTCCAGTGAATCTCATTCAAAGCTTTTATGATATTTTTTATTGTTTACTGTAAAGCACCAAATTGGGGATCTTGAGGAAACAAAGTCATCTAACCTTTTCTAATCCTGTTTGTACCATAATACACCATCTGTACTGCAGAGCAGCCAAGCTTACTGACCACGTGGCCAGTGAATGCTATTTTTCCTTTGTTGCAGAAGCAAAGTGCACGACAATTTTTTGCTTAGCTACTGTTCGTTAGTAGTCTTTATGTTCTCCTAGTCTTTAAAATTTACCTGCCATTTATGAACTAATATATCAATTTGACAAAAGTACAGAGGTCAGAAAAACATATAGAGACATTTATTCATGTCTTCATAATTGTTTGTTGGGTGAATTTGGGGAAAAGGGAAAAGGTTATTGTAGAAGAATATGTAGATGCTCTGTTTCCTTATGAATAAGGATTTCTTTATTTTAGGATCTAGCTCTCAAGGACTACTAGGACAAGCAAATAAAATGTATTTGCCAAATATCTCACGAATCAAAAATATGTTAGCATTTGTATCAGAGGCTGTCATTCTAAAGAGTGAAAAATATATTACTTTTTTAAAAGACCAACGACTGATATAATGAATTATATCTTTCTTCTTTCCTTTAATCCTTTGAGATGAAAATATACAAATTTTCCTTTTCCTCTTTTTTTCGAATGAGACCCAGTTATAACAGTCAATTTAACTGCCAGATGCTATGAAATATAAGTAAATAGTAAGTTACCTGTAGTGCAATAAATTGAACCACATTTTTGTAGGATTTTTTTTGTAGGAATGGCTATGTGACTTTTTGATGTGTAAAAGTATACTGCATCAAATTAATGCTTTTCCGGTTTTGTATTAGAGTTTTGCATGTAGGAGTCATTGGAGATTATTTTGAAATATGTATCCTAGCACTAGTGAGATAARCAAGAAACTGCATTATTGCATGAAAATAAAAACTTGTCTACTGACTCATAAGCAATTTATTTAAACTCTTCCCAGGCCCAGTCAGTAAAAAATAATTTTGAAGGGTGTTAATGCATTGTTTAGAAATAACATCTAACAAGAAGCACATACAAATTAAGTGAAACAGCTYACAACCATTCATATAAGCTTATAAATTTTAAGAACCCCGTTATCACTCCTTTTTGATTTATCATGCAGACACCAAAATAAAACCAAACCTCTTTCAATAAGTTATCAAACTGAATATTTTTCAAGAGCCTTAAATAGCAATACTTTTCATTTGTATTTTCATATAGGACAAAGTGTTCAGACAGAGACTCTGACAGTAGGATATTACCACCAGGATAGTACCTCCAGTGGGCAGGGAATTGAATGCTGGATTAGGAAAAATTAACCTGAATTCCATTTTATATTTGTGTGTAGTCATGTCTTTGATTCTTAAGCAGAAGGGCAGGTATCAATATCTTCATTTCCATGACCAGTGACAAGACTTGAGGATACAGCTTGAAGCTGAGAGGGGAGGTTTAGGCTGGAGATTCGGAAAAGGTTTTTCACCCAGAAGGTGATTGAGCACTGGAACAGACTTCCCAGGGAAGTGGCCACAGCATCAGCCTGTTGGAGTTCAAGAAGCGTCTGGACAATGCTCTCAGGCACACACGATGTGACTCTTGGTGACGGTCCTGCCCAGCGCCAGGAGCTGGACTCAGYGACCTGATGGGTTCCAACCCAGCATATTCCGTTGCTATGATTCTATTCTGCTTCCTGATTAGCACACTCTTTCTCATGTCTACACATCATTCCTTATAGATGAAGATTTGTGGGAATAGTATAGCTTGTGGTAGGCATACAGATCTTGCTATTAAGGCAGAATGTGTGCAAACTGAATTCAGAAAAAATAGATCAATAGTGCTCCTGAGTTTCACCTTGGACAGAAAGATATAGAACCTGGACAACTGTTAAGACTGTAGTTAGAAAGCTAAGAAACTCATGTGAACATACTGTCTCTGAAAACATCAATACCAACTTTCTTTTTTTAGYCCAGGTTTAAAAGTTTTAGCTTTCCCTTTATCACTTTATCATCTGCAACACCACCGAAAAAATTACATATATAAAGTATATATATATCTACAACTATAACTACATCCATCTCTAGATATGTGTATTCATAAAGGTTTTTAAGTTTTCCCCACATGCACTTTTGCTAAGTAAGCATCCTTTCAGTGATGATTAATTTGGCCTCATTATGGTCAGAATAACTGCACTACAAGGATGAACAGCAGTCAGTAGTCAGGCTAAGTTAAGTAATGTAGGATGAGAGATACCTGTTTAAAGTCAAAGAAACAATTTCATCTCCCAGAAGTCAAATCTGAGTCAGTGAGCATTCTTGGTACTGTCACCCTGCATTTTTCCTCTGCACTATCTATGCTTATCTTATTTTTTCTCTTTCCTTCTTTCTTTGATAGATATGTGTATATGCACTGGCCATTCACTGTTATTTCAATCCAATCTGCCCCAAGGGTTTCTACTAAAAAGAACCTGATTTACCTGGCCTACAAAGGGGTGGGTATATTAATTACAAAGGCATGTAAACAAATAGTGATGGGCTCCTTGCACTAGGAGGAGGAGGAAAAATGCATTCCAATTCATCCCTTAGAAAAATTATATCCTGCATGTAGATCATAAGCTAWCATGTGTTAAAAAAAAAACAAAACAGGAAGCAAACTGTCTTGAAAATATGTATTTTCCACTTCATAAGTAAAACAAGAATGTGAATCATTAGAAAAAGATCTCAAAGGTCTGCTAATATATACAAGTCCATAAAAGTATTTTCTTATAAAATCTAGTATAAATATATCACTAAGACATCTCATTTCTTGCTTGTGATACCATCTAATTATTTCTCCACAAATCTTTCTAGACTCATATATTACTTATGCAGACTTTGTAGCTTTATACTCATTGTAGCACAATACTAAATTATTTTCTGTAGCCAGGACAATTATGTGTCTATGGTGGGTTGATCCCAGCTGGTAGCTGTTTCCATCCTGTTATGCCACTCCYGTGGGATGAGGGAGAGAACCAGAACAGCACAAATGAGGCAAAAACAGTTTAGGAGGTTAAGTAAAGATATATATGGAAGCAGAGAAAAATAAGGAATTCATTCACTGCTTAAAATCAGCAGGCATATGCCCAGGCTATTCCAGGAAACTAGCACCTTAGCATGGGTAAAATTACTTGGTAAGACAAGCAATACAGCCATGAAAATGCCACCTTCCTCCTCCTTTCCATGAGCTCTTATACTTGAGCACAATGTCATGTGATATGGAATATCCCTTTGGCCTTGCATATCAGTTCCAGCTCTCCCTCCAAAAATCTTGCCTACTTGCTRGGTAGGTGGGGACAAGGCACCCCAGCCAGGTACCAGACAGTGGGAGGGACRCTGAGGAAGCCTCAGCTCTGGGCATCAGGCACATCCCTGGGCACAGTCTGAGGACAGGCTCAGCTTGAGCCAAAGAGTGAGCCCAGCTCTGCAGAGCCCATGGCCTGGGGACAGGGCAGGGCTGTGGGGCTGGCAGCCAGCCCTGCTGCAGCTCCATGGGCCCAGCAGCCCCAGCTGACACCCCCAGGGGCTGATCTGGGGTCCTGGCTGTGCGCAGTGCGGGGAGGCGCAGAACAGGGACACTGTGTCCTAGTGCTGCTCTTGAGGCCCTGACAAAAGCTGTCTCTGTGGGCAATTTCACTCTTTCACTCATGATTTCACTCACAATCTGAATAACATATCCTTTTATTATCAAAATGTGCTGCCTTGAGTCAAAGCTGCCTTTTCTTTCATCATGGAGCTGCCATAAAGGATTTTTTTGCCTGAATTTGAAATCAGTGTAATTCTGGAAATATATATATTAGGTTTTTTATATTCTACATTCTGCTTTACCTACATCTTTTATATTACACCTAGTGTGTGTGTAATGGGTTGATGCTGTCTGGCTGACAAATTCCCTCTCAGCCGCTCTCTCACTCTCCATCCTCAGGAGGGCAGGGGAGAAAATAAGATGAAGAAGCTCTTGAGTTCACATAAAGACATAAAGGTCCCTTGCCTGCTACTGTCATGGGCAAACAAGACTTGATCTGGGGTCTTCCCACGTGCTTGAAAGGAATCTCTGCTCTAGTGCTTGGAGCACTATCTCCCAGATTTCTTCTCTCCTCTTGGTGTTGCCTCTTTTTTGTTTCCTCCTCATTATTTTTGATTTTGTCATCCCTCCACTAGCAAACATTTATTTCCCATTTTTTAATTGTGTTTTCCTGAAGCCAGTACTCCCTCACCTGTGGGCTCAGCTGTGTCCCGTGGTGGGTGGGTTGACTGAAACATCTGTGGTCAGCAGGGGGCAGCCCCAGGCCCCACTGCCATCATCTTATTACACCTTCTACACAGGCTAGAGTTTTATTTAACTTTCCATCAAAGACTTATYAAGTTTAGATTTTAATTATATTGTTTGAAAGAATATTAAACCAAATAGTTTCTACTGAATTTCAGAATAAAATATTGTAAGAGGAAAAAAGAAAATCTATTACCTTTCCTGCGTACTAACACTATTCTTGTCATTCTCATATTCATCACTATTTTTTTGCCTCAGTGTCTCAAAAAGCATTACAGAAATACAAAAGGAAATCAGCCTAACTGATAGCTGTAGCATGCTCATACAGAATAAATATYTGACAGAAAGTTAAAGAACAGAGGAAAAGGAATCTAAACTATGAACCAACATGAAAGAATTTAAAAACTGATTGCCAAAGAAGTAAGGTCAATAAATTGCCAACAAAAATAAAGTCATATTCTTTCCTCCAAAATGTCTTTTACTTCTCTAAATTGTAAAAACTATTTTTAATTCTCTCCCTGTACTTTGCATCTTCTTTATCTTTCTAAGCCTGAAGACAATACAACAATATTTCTATCCTCTTGTGTCATATAGGAGCTTTGCTCTTCTCAAACACTTGCTGGCATCCTACTGCTCCTAACTGTGGGAATGCTATTACTTCTCATTCATAAAATCTCATTCTATCCTGTAACCATCTAGGTGCCTAATGCTTAGTGACACCATCTAATATACTTTTTTTCCATAGTTCTTTCTTTTCTACACAAATATATTTTCTTCTTAACACAACTGTGACATCAACACRAAAAAATGCAGTTGTACTGTAGTCTGTCTTGTGTACATGCAGCCTTTCACAGTGCATGCTGTAATGGTTTCAGCAGCAAAACAAAAAAATAAACCAATTATTTTGGAGTATAAACATTGTGAGAAAGGCCTTTGATTTATTTTAGTTTGATGAGTTCTGAACTTTGTAACAAACTCATTCATTGAACATTTGATCAATAAAAGAGAGAATTTTTATCAATRTATGCAGCAGCAGGAAATAAAATGTGAAGGAGTTTAATAAAGAGAATAACACACTTTAAAACACATTTGCCACTCAGATAAGACYGAAAAAAATATTGCAATCTAGAAATCATTATTTTGCTGTTTTTCAAAATAATTTCAAAATATTTCTCCTGGGAACTGCTTAAGGAGAAAAAAATAGAGCTAAAAGTACTGGATACAATGAAAGACAGGGTGGACAAGAACATAKTCTTCTACACAACAAATTGGACTTCCTCCCAAGCTAAATATARTAAGATGATAAAAAATTACTGATAAAAGAAACAGTTTAAAARCATAAATATGTATTACCAAACCAGAGGAGATTATTTTCTCCTAAAGATTTTTTTCTTATGGCTATACTAGCAACTTCAAGAAATTATTAGAACATGCACTTATAGATTTTTAGCATAAAAGATAGTTTAAAGAGAAATATTTATAATTATAATTTTTAGTAGATTTTATATCATTAAGTTCTGGGGTGACTTTATGATGCTTGTATCCCCAGTTGTCTGTTCTGTTTGTGCTGGATATTAAGTTCTGCACTTTTAAGAYTGGTTCCAAGAATGAAGGGGGAGAGAAGGAGCGCAGAGTTTTTTATCAAAAACTGCACTTGCTTCCTGCCATTCCTGCTCCTGGACTGTGCTGTCTGCAGTGGACAGCAGGAGAAAGCTCTCCTTTGCTTTCAGTTAGTTTTTGTCTMGCTGAGTCAGAGAAGGTCCCTGGACTGTGGCTTTTCTTTTTCTGGGAACTGATCGGCCCTGCTGTGGACTGAACACGCAGAACACTGTGAGCTCTCACCYGTGGCCCATCAGGGGCTGGGATGTGGCATTTTCCAGTACAGGAGGGACTGATAAGAGACTGAGTGAGCCAAGCTACACCCCACAAAAAGGACTCTCTCTCTCTGAATTTGCCATCTCTTCAGAACAATGAGGGGTTCCATTGTTTAATATCATTCATTTTTCCATATTTGTGAGTACTTTGCTTATTAAATAAAGTTTGCTCCACTTTTCTCAGAAATTACTTTTTAAAGGGACTCCTTTGGAGGTTTCCTCCAAATTTGCCCTAAATKGGGACAAGTACTAACACTTAACTGTTAGCACCCAGAACAAGAGAACTAAAAAGAAGAGGCACCCAATTGCATATGTCAGTGTTATATATGAGAGAACACAATATGCCTCTGTTTTCTAATGTGTGTCAGAAAGAAAAAGTAGAGATGCATTGTCACTCATTTCTGCAACACACACACACACACAGAGGAAAGGCAGCCCATGTAGTCACATAAAGTGGCCTAGAAACAGCTAATTTTAGAAGCCTATACAATTTGCATAAATTGGGATCACAGATGCAAGATATTTAGTTTCATCCAGGACTGGGTGGCTGTGTCAAACTCAAAACACAATGATATATATTATCAAATAACTTACAACAACAATTATGAATTATTTTGTTTATGTAAATTAACACTTGAGAATAAAATCCTTGCAAGTACCAGATGCAATCAACAGAAAAAACAAACATAATCATATTTAGGCTGAGCATTAGATTTGGATTTGTCCATAAAAATACTGTGATCTGTTGCTAGTAAGAGTTCACATCTGTGCTTCTGAGTTTAATTTTTGGTGTATGCAAGCCAAAACAATGCTTTCTGCTTTTCAGTTCTCTTTTTTTATATTGAATAATAACTTATTTTACTTCATAATAAAAACCACCATGAAATTTTCAGAAATGTATTGAACATAATATATGTAAAAAAATATGGAAAACAGAGTAGAAAGCTATTCAACAGTTTCACTGGAATACCAATCCCTATTATAGAATAGCCTTTTACTCTGTCAAGCATTGATCACTCTAAGTGAGATTCATTTTCTGTGAAGATGATATGACAGTAAAGACAGGAGGTGATACAGGACTCTGAGAGACCTGGAGCCCATATATCTTGTTCCTTGCAAACTGGCTATTTAATAACGAAGATCCTTAACTGAAAAGTGCTGCTTTGTAAAACCACTTTGTTTTATTTTGTATTGCTGCAAAACCAAAGCAGATATGACATTGGCTGATTAGGTAGTGCACAGATTTWTATCTGACATGTCAGCTTTAGTCTACAGACTTAGGATTACACTTTCTTACAGTCTAAAGACTTGTTTCAGTCCTTATGCAGTGTCCATATGTGTTTGGTTTATGTAGCAGTTTGATAGTAGGGGGTGCTGTGCAGGTTGCTTCCATGAGAAGACACAGGAAAGTGATGGAGGTTTTCCCTCCACAGCCCATGGAGGTCCTTGGTGGAGCCAACAGCCACCTGCAGCCCAGGGAGAAGCTCACACTGGAGCAGAAGGATGTTCCCAAAGGAGGGTTTGATCTTCTGAAGAGCCTGAAAAGGAGCAAGGTCCTGGCAGAACCTGTGGCACTATGGAGAGGAGACCAAACTGGCACAGCTCATGAGGAACCGCAGCCTGTGGCAGGGACTGACAAATGACTGTATCCCATGGGTGAAACCCCACAATTTATCAGAAGAGTGTGAAGAGAAAGAAGTAGCAGAGATATGTTATGAGCTGATCACACCCCCCATTCATCATCTTCACATGCTACTCAGATGGAAATAGGTAGAGAAATCAAAAGGACAGTTGAACACAGGAAGAAGGAAGGGGTGGGAGAAAGATGTTTTTAATATTTGGGTTTATTTCTTCATTATCCTATTTAGATTATTTGGAAATAAATTAACTTCCCTAAGCTGAGTCATATTTTCTTGTGACAGTAGCTGGTATGTGTTCTCTGTCCTTATCTTGATGCACAAGCTTTTCATCATATTTTCTCCCCCTCTCCTGTTGGGAAGAGACAGTGATAGAGTGGATTGGTGGGCCCCTGGAGGCCAATGAAGCCAACACACCACATCACAATAACTAGAAAGTTTTGTTCTTGTTATTATTACTACATTCTGCCTCCTTATTGTACTTAATTGTGGAAGGGCTAACAGCAGGCCTGTTAGCTAAAGGAGCGAGAAGAAGCTGAGAAGTAAGAAGAAGCTGATAAGGAGCTCTCTCCAAGGCCGTAACCAARGAGATCGAGAGAAGAAAGATAAAAACACCTTGCAGCTRGATGAAGTAATGTTAGAAAGATAGGTGGAGTCACTATAACTTTTACCAATAGCATTATGTTGATTTGTTGTGGCCAATAGTTAAAGTAGAAGAAGTATCAACAATTGAAAAGTRTATAAAAGTTAGCCATGTTAAAGAATAAAGTGTTGCCAACTGAGACTGCTTGTGGTCTCTGCTTTATGTCGTGACCGCCTCGACAACGACACTTAATAAGATTTGTTGTAAGAATAAATTAATTAAGAATATGTTTACTCACAACTAATTTGCTCAGCTCAGATGACAATAGAAGTAAGGTAGCAAAAGATTGTTGTGAATGTAAAAATAGATCATAATACAACCTTCACTTTGGCTAAAAAGTGAGTTAAGAAAGGCTAAGAAGCTGAACAATCTAAATGKTTTTTTTTCTCTCATATTTACAGTTATCATTTCTTTTGCTTAATATGATTTGACTGAAAAAAGAAGGATGAGAATATCCATGTATCTAAGAGAACTACAGAATGGATGTAATTTTAGATATCATTTTGCATGTGGATCACAAATCACAGAACTGTGTTTTCAAGAGTTCAGAATCCATAAACTAGGTATAATTTWAAAACAATTCTTAAAATTACCATTTAGGTAACTGAGATGCAAATTATTTACAAAATTTTCAATACATAGAGATCTCATTTTGTCAATTTGTCCATGTTCCAAAGCCCCTTCTAAAAATAAGAAGCAATAATGGTCTTTTAAGCCCAACTGATCTGTGCAGCCACACATTCTATGGGTTCTGCCTTATACTTGTTCCTGAAAATAAAGCAGATTGTTCTAGAGCCAATAAAGCATTGTTTCTAAAGATTTGCAGTGATTATATGTCTTTCCTCAGGAATTGATCTTGAAATAAAAGGACCACAATCATGTGGAAAGCCCAAGGCAAACAATTTTGGCTCCTCTTGAAAGAAACTGAAGGAGTGAAGGCAGAAAGAGTGGACAACATACTTTAAATAAGATCTTAGGTGCAGAACTGCTGGCAAGGAATAAATCAAGTAGTTCTCCAGGCAAGGACTATTCTGTGTTAAACTGTTTATTCTAYTTTTAAGCAAGTCACAGATAATTAAAAAATTGAATATTCCTTTATAACCAATCAAAACTATTATACTATTAACCAGAGATAAATTCTGCTATATTAGCTATAAAAAAAAAAACCTACAAAAAAGATATAAAGGCCTGGAATAGCAGTGATTAAACTTAGGGGCAGTATTCACACAAAACATTTGAAGGTTCTTTTTCTTAGTCCCAAAACATTTGTCTTGTCAAAGACTTAAATCTGCYATCTTTCTATCTCTGATGAGATTCTTTTTCCATTACTAGCAGATTCTGTACAGCCCCATAATGCTCTTAGTAACATTGTGTTGAACACCTCATAAGAAACACTGCCTAAATATCTGAACTCATTTGTTTTCTCAGTYAGAACATGAATCTGTACATGGTGCATCCCTTTTAGATCTTASTCCTTTTCAGAAAAAATTCAGAGTGAATTACTTTGGAAGACATAATTACTTTTCCTTGATGTCAGAGACTGAAAACTATAGGTTATGAGTTAARCATTTTCATGAAAGACTTTCGCCTATTATAACAGAACTGCACAAAAAAAGCTGCACAGAATACCACCACTCCCCAAACAGGCCTTTGGAGTGAGGCACTATAGAGTTCGCTGATGGAGATTAGATCTAAAAACTCAGATCTTTAGGACATTCACAAAGCACAAGTTTAGCACCTTCAGGGAGAAAATTATGGCYCCAGGGTTATCAGCTGCCAGGCTCCAACAGACCCTCACACCAAAGGGTGGGGGAGAGAGGCTTTGGGGGTGTGTAGGAAAACCTCTGGTGAGAGGCAGTGATTGCCCATCCTCCGATGGGCAGAGGAGCCCAGCTGAGGGCCSCTTCACCCTGGGAAAATCTTGTCCACAGCAGAGGGGTGACATGGCCCATCAAAGGGCCCCCAAAGGGGTCCCCAGACCCTGCACCAGAGCACTGCAGAGGATGCAACAAACTCTCAGCGTTGCAAGGGACAAGGGAGGGGCCCCTGCAAGGGAGGCACCTGGGCATTCCCACCTGCCCACTATGTGTATTAATCCACGGAATTCTGTACTCTTTGACATGGCTTGGTGCTGTGTGTGGCATGTGGCCCTGTGAGGTGGCTACAGGGGACCCTCACCACCAAGAAAACTAGATGGAGGGGAGCAACGAGGCATCGCTGGGACCCTCGGATGGGTGATAAACTTCCACCTAACCCCTGTCACTCTCTCCCTGTTCACCTATCTCCCCACACACTTCTTTTTCTATTTCTTTCTTTCTTTTCTGTTTCCTTCTCTTTGCCTCTTTTATTATTAAATAAAATACATCAATTCTTTGGCAACAAAATCTAACCTTGTTTGGTTTTAATCTTTTTTTTGGGTATATTTGGAACCTTCTAAGTTCTTTCCGATTTATACACAGAGACTTAATTTTCTTTGTCTTTCAGAGTTTAAACTTGATCATAACACTTGGCATGTTACTTAAAAAAAACAATCTCACTTAATTTTAGCCATGCCTAATTGATAGGTATCTTTCTTGCAGGAGTTGTCTATGATCTTTTTTCCCAGAGACACCTGTTTTTCCATACTAACTATGATGAGATCCTGGAAGGCTAGTTTAGATTAGATGCCTACATTTTTAAAGTTGACGAGAGAAAGAGATTATTTTTCCTCTTGGCAACACAAAGGTGCTTTATGCAGTAGTGTTACCATAGTGATTTACAAGAATATAAAAAACCCCATCAACTTTACCTACCTTTGAACCACAGATGCAATTACATGAAAAGTTAGATAATGTGATACCAAATCTGAGCAAGTATATTCTGTATTTCAAATGGATTTATGASCAGGGGTCGTCACCTTTGTCAGTCACATTCTTTCACTGTCTTGTCATCTTTAGTTGCAAGAGATATTTCTTGCAGATATCGCAAGAATCATATAAAAGTCTATTCTGGAAGTGATGTCTAGGAAATCATCTGGCTCAACCTTTGAAAGAAAAGCCTTGGATTACGTCATGCAGCGTCAAGCCAATTCTGGAATAATTTCTGGAGGAAAGATTTCACCAGTTCTCTGAGTGACCTAATCCTAACTATAATTGTTTTAATGAAATAGAATTCCTTCTTGTATTCAGACAGAATTTTCCCTGAATTTTCTCTGAATTAGCTTATGCATTTTCCCTTACCTATCACCGTGTATCATTCTGCACCTCTTCTCTAATTGTTTTAAGTACTGGACGAGTCCTTCTTAGAGGGTGCATTCAATTGCATCATCCTGACTATATATAAAGGTACTGAATACTAGCAGATGCAGTATCAATCTCTGAAAATCTCCACTCATGAACAAGTTATTGTTGGTGTATTAAATGCCATCCTTTCATCTGGCAATTTAGGATGTTTTCTATCTGTTCTGTGGTCTTCCTTTCCAATTTTTATCTTGACCAGCTGGCCAACATGAATGTTATGGGAGACCATGTCAAATGCTTTGCTAAAATCAAGATACACAGCATCCACTGCTTTGCCTTCATCCACCAAATATCACAGAAGACAATGGAGGTGATCAAGAACAATTTACCTTTGGYAAATCTGTGTTGCCTTTCCCCATCACTTTTTACTGTTTGCTTTGTCCTTCATCTACTGGGAATTTTCTTCCATGAGGAYCTATTCATTAATTTTCATAATGACTGATGTGATGCTAACTGGCCTGMAATTTCCTGGATCTTTTTTTTTTACCCTGTGCATAGATGGATGTATTCTCTTTTCCAGAGTAATTCTGGATTCCCTTTGGACCCTATAACCATTTCATAGATGACAGAGAAAGACTTTTCAAGGATGTCATGCAACTCTCTTAGCACCCTGATGTATCCTGTCAGGCCCGCAGGTGTGTATATGTCCAAATTATTTCACTTGATCTTTCTTTGCTTCATCATTACTCTTGGCAAAGAGAATTTGGGACTGACCTTAACTATGAAGACTGAGGCAAAGAGGGCATTAAGTGCCTCAACTTTTTTATGCTGTTTGTAAGTGATTTGCTAGTCCCATTCAGAAGTGGACCTACATAGTCCTTGTWMATGTGCARTCAACTTATATAGGYASAGAACTCTTTTTTTTTTTTTAATTGCTCTGAGAAGTTTGAGCTCCAGCTGAGATTTTGGCCTTTCAATGTCACCTGTGAATGCTCAATCAGTATTTCTATATATCTCTTTTGGAGTCTTTCTATACTTATTTCTTGGTTTTGTTTGTTTGGTTTTWYTTTGGTAGCGTTCACAGTTGCTTTGGTTTTACGGTTTTGTCTTTGTTTCGGTTTTTTGGTTGATTGCGTTTTGCTTTTCTTTTGTTGTTGCTGTTTATTTAGTTTTGTTTTTAAATTCTTTCACTACCTCTAACCGAGCTGGTCTTCATGTTATGCTTGCTCCTTTTCTGGCTGAATGGGTCAACTGATTCTTTAAGAWAGATATTTCTGAAATTCTCCCAGTATTCCTTAGCTCATTTGCTCCTCATCACAGACTCCCAGAAGTCACTCTCTGAAGAAGTTCTGTCATTCTGAAATCCAGGTCTTTAGTCCACTTATTTTCCTCATGATCWTCCAGATCTTAAAACACTGTGATCTCATGGTCAATGCAACCAAGACTGCCATTGACAGTCATGTTTTGAAACAGCTCTTCTTTATATTTAGGTCCAGAAGAACACCTCTCCTAGCTGGCATATTCAAAAACTGAGTAAGGAAATTGTCCTTGATACATTTCAGAGATCTCCTGAATTCCTTATGTGCCACTGTATTGTTTTCCTAGCAAATAAAAATATAATAACAGTATAACTGAAGCCCTTCATGGGAACCAGAGTGTGAAGATCTAAGGCTTCTTTGAATTGAGGAAGGTTTTGCTCATCAATCCTCCCTTACTGTGTGGTCTGTACAGCAGATCACTACCACAAGGTGTTCATTGATGGTGTTTCTTCTTATCTTGACCTATGTCATTCAACAGACCTGCCCTATTTTTCATATCTAACAGCTAAGTGCTTATGTCAAAGTTATAGAGGAAAGGAGAGGAGTTTCTAGCACTGTTTAATTCCATATCACCCACATAAGAGATGGAGCTAAGATAATGCTTTGTGGAATGTTTGATGTTGATTGAATGCTGCTCTAAAACTTTTGTTAAAGTTCTCTGATTTTCTTATGTTGCTGGTACATTTTTTTGTTGTTTTGACCTCTTGAGAATATCTTGTTGGTATTTCTCCCATGTGCCTAGCTCAGATTCCATGAAAAACTGTGAGCCCTTTAAAGTGTCTTGTTGAGCAAAAGAGACCTTACAAGTGGGGGAAAGGGGAAAGCTTGAGTGAGTTAAATTTTCCCACTTTGTTTCAAACCAGCACATCTTTCACTGGTCTTTTACACAGAAAATAAAAATTTCTTCTCTTTTGTCCYCTTTCCCAAGTGAAGTAATGCAAAAGAAGATTATGTGACTTAGTCTCAGAACCTAACTTTCAGGTAGGTACATTTAGCTGAAAAGAATCACATGTTCTCTTTCCAGTCTGTAAAATAAGAATGGTTACTCTGATCTACTAAAACACTTAAAAATCAAAGACTTTTCAATTTTTGAAAAGCCTTTGAGTATTTTTAGCTGCTTTCACCTGTATGGTAGTGTCCTGGTTTAAAAAAATTTATCTGAGGCAGACACTCCAGAAGGAGTTACTCCCCTTTTAGTTTTAACCACACCCTTTTCACCAATAAGGAGAGAAATACCAGAAGATATATGAAAAAAAAAAAACCAGTTGTCTAAAACAAAACAAAACCAAAACAGCACAAAACAGCTACMGCCAAAAAACCAGTAATAATCACTAGATATAAATGTACTAAACCCCATGGACTCCCTGGGAGAAAAGGAAACAAGATGGGGGGAAGATCCTTCCCCAGTATGGTGGCCTCCATAGCTGACTGCATTGTCCAGAGGACAAAGACAGTGTGGTAGAGAAGCCTCTTTATCCAGACCATGCGGCAGAAAAGGAGAACAAATGAAAAAAACCAACCCACAGCAACTGAACCTCAATGATAACAAAACTCCCTCTTCCCTAAACAAGAACCAATGGGAAACAAAGGCAAAAAAMCCAAAAAGAAACTTGGAGAACCATTGGTGCCCAAAACAAGTCCAATGCTGCTGAGCCATTTGCTCTGTGCCACTGGACAAAGCCTCTCCCAGTGGTGGCAGGTCCATTGACAGTGACAGCTGGAACTGGTGGACTGTAGGGTGCAGGAGTCCCACTTTTCATGGTGTGGTTGTCTTGAGCAGCTGCAGTGAAAAAAAGTCCAGCGATAATGTTCTCCCCAGCTCCAGAGACAGGGATGTTCTCAGCAACTGTGGATAAAAAAAAAAGGGGGTTATGAAATTCCTAAAGGGACTTTTAAAGAACCCTGGCACCCCACAACCTGCACAAACCCAGGGCAAGAAATCTGTCTCTGCTTCTGTCCTCTGTGTCTTAAAGTGACTGTCCTATGCGGTGGTTTGACAGGAAACAGGATTTCTGGGATCCTGGGGTCAAGCCAATGGATGTTCAGATTTTAATATTGGCAGCTTATTCAGCCACTGGGACACTGGATCCACCTCTGAGAATACAGGGTTAAAGCAGGGCTCTCGCSCGGGAATCTCTCTTGGGTTCCAGCAGGGAAAGAGTTCGGGTCTCTCCCCCGTCCAGCTGCTGCTGCTGGGCACGGGAGAGGAAGCCACGAGGCCAGGTGAGGTAGGCTGGGGCTTGGACAGAGATGGGAGGTGAAGAGGCCCCTGCATGGAAGGGTGGGAGCAGCACCAGGAGGCATTGGGCAGCCCCCCCAGGAGAGAGAGAGAGAGAGAGTACAGCCTGTGCTTGTGGCTGTGTTACCTTGAAACTTGATAACATGTGCCAGCAGCACAGCTGAGAAGGAGAAGAAGGGGGAAAATGCAGCGAGAAGGTGTCCGGCCGCTTGTGGGAGTCTCTCCGGGTGGGCAGAGCCCGAGCTTTAACCCTTTTGTGGACAATGAAAATTCTGCAGAGCATTGACCTTTCCTGCAATGGAGCAGAAGATGAAGAGGGAATTGTCTAAGTGAGATGAAGGTCTGTGCCAGAGGGGGAGAGAGAGAGAGAGATGTTGAAGGAATGGAGAAGATGGAGTGGCATTTTTGCTGGACTCTTTTGTGTAGCCRCGGACAGAGCCATGTTCCTTGTGACACAGAGACTGCAGCCAGGGGGGGCAGTGGCTCAGAGCCAAGAGAGTTTCAGTGTTGAGGTGTTGAGACCCCTCGGCCCCAGGGGGTGAAAAATCTGGGGGGGACAGGCGTCCCAAAAGTGAGACTGTGCTCTTTTTGAAATGGAAAAAGGCACCCTTAAAWGATGACCCTGGAAGCAGCCCTGGGTCCGTGTTCGGTGGTGAGAGCACTGGACATGAAGGAAGAGGTCACCGTGGCACAAAGAAGGACTCCTTCTCCTCTTGATGAACTGTAGATTGAGTATTCTGAAGGGTGGTGCAGGATCAAGAGTTGGTGTTTTGGGGGAGGTATTGTATTGGAAATTTGGTGGGGAGAGGAGGAAAATGCTTCTGTGCAGTTTTCATTTTGCTTGTGGTTTTGTTTTTTTTTCCCTTTTTCTCTTGTAGTTTAGTTTTTTTCTTTGTAGTGTAGTTAATAAAGTTTTCTTTGTCACTAAGTGAGAGCCTGCTTTGCTTATTCCTGGTCACATCTSACAGCAGACACCAGGGGGAGGGTATCTTCATGGGGGCACTGGCATTGTGCCAGTGTCAAACCATGACATCCCAGTCTTGGACAGATTAGCATAGAAAAAATATGGAATACAATAGACATTTGTTGGGTTACCCAGAACAGGTGGAAAAGAGGAGCTAGCCTATAGATATGTTTGGACCTTAGGCCTATTCTATCAATAGATAGATGAGAAAGTATGTTGCTGTGTTATCTTAGATACTTCCTTTTTATCTACCTGTTTCTTCACAGATTGCTCAGAAAAAGGTGACAAAGCGGCTCAGATAAAAACTATGTCCGTCTGTCATTACATGTGGAAAGGTATTATACTGCTTTAGTGAACAGATGTCCAGTTTTAGTGCTGTCTCATTTATAGATTATTTTATAAAACATTTTTATTTCATTTTAGGTTAATTAAAAAGTTTTGTTTTCACCATTCTGATGAAAATTTTCATTTCGTATACCAGCTAAATAAAAATATTATGTATGCATAAAAAGAGGAATGAAATAAACCCCACTTTTCTCATAAGACCTGCCATTTAAGTAGAACTTTGACAACATGGAAGCTTCTTTATGTTTCCCATGTTCCTTCAAATACGGTTTGAATCAAAGTATTATCCTCCCACGCTTGATAGTAATTTGAAATCATGCTAATCTCTGACACAGCAGGTTTTTGATAGCTCTGTAAAACCTTAATATCATTGCTTCAGGCAAGGGTGACAGATATAATCACCTTCTATAATTCATGTTTAATACCTAAGTGACAGAGAAGAATCATATTGTGTCCTTGATCCCAAATCCTCAGCCATGCTATATCACCCACCCCTAGAAAATACTTGTGAAAATTGCTAAACCTATTCCAAATTTATTAATATTAAGAAAATATTTCCATCAGTGTAAAAACTGATCYAGCACAAAGGCATAATTTGTAAAGACAAATATATATTTTGCAGGATTTTTTATATTCTTCTAAACTTTTTTCTGCAGTGTCAATATCCGAGAGAGATTTGTTACCCCCATTTCWCCTCTCCAGAATACTGATAAAAACTGGGAAATAGTTTGACACATGAAAGACCATATTTTCATCCTCTTATAATCTTATAATCTGCTTGCCTTTTGAAGAGTATCTTTAAAACTAATCCTAAGGAAAGTTTTTTGTTGTTGTTGTTGTTTGTTTTAGCTTTTTTTTTTTAAAGAACAGTTGTAAAAAGACACATCTTTTAAAACTGCTATTAAAATTAAATGTCCAAACATATTTACACAATCTAAATTTTATATTTGCAATGAGTACTGGAAATATTTAAGAAAGAACTAAATGTGGCATGTCTGAAGGACCTGTACAAATAGAAAAGGTTTCTATACAGGAGCAAGCAGACAGTCCTGTGTTCTGACTAGATTCTAAAATGGTTACACATGACTTGCGTCTCTGCATCAGCTTGCAGAACTGAGCCCGGAAAAACTAAGCTCGCAAAGTATGTAAATTTCCATACAATCTATGTCATCAGACACGKTTTTGGTTTCCTTTATTAGATAATAATCAGCTCTATTAGGCACTTAGGCATACCCTAATCTTTTCAAACAACTCCATATCTTTAGAAAGAAATGCAGCAAGTATAATTTCCATGTCTGTGCAAACGTTCTGTCACTTATTCCATAGCAGTTAAGTTTGATCTGATCTGAAATGACACAATTTCTACATTGATGTTATTCTAGGTCCCAAGAAACATGGAGATGACATGACCAATAGAATTATTCTTTCTAGAGAGTGGTATTATCTGYCAGAACACCTTTGTCTAAAACAGTGCCTGAATTATAAATTCATTGATCTTTGGGAGAATATTCATGGTAAGCATAACTATCTGCATGCCTTATTCTTGTGTGTTGCTGTTATTAACAGCAGGATACATAGTTCGACAGACCTTTAAGGTGACCTATTTTAGCAACTAAACAAAAGACTTGAGCAGTGAGGTATRAATGTAGTGAAAAACAACAACAAAAATCTCTACAAAAATACTCAAAAAACAAAAATCAAAGAATTATTTACTTCCATATTGCCAGAACAAGAAACTGTGATTAAGTATTTTGCTTTCAAACCACACAAAACATTTCAATTAATCATGTTGTAAAAGAAGGTGACCATCTGAACAAGTTTTTAAAATATTTGTAAGAGTGTTAAATGAAGACAAAAAATATTATATTCCAAGCAAGGGCTAGTATGAAATTTAGCCTACTCTAAGACATTTCCCATTAAAAAATAGTGCAGCTTGTATATGTGCTACATATATGTATTTTTGATCACTACTACTACCTGTTTTTAGAATAAAGTTGCTTCTTATCTTCAGGTTTAAGGACAAAATGAAGCCAGGCTAATGATAAGAAAGAGAAGATACTGGCATGATTTAATATGGAAGAGGAGATGGAAGCAGTAACATATGCTTCACATATGGTGCATCAGGATTTGTATTTAAACAGAGATTTGCTTCCTAGGAAAAAATGTATTTTTTTTTTTTCATGTACTCATTCCAGGTAAAACTTCAGAACTTCCAGAGAGAAATGTCTTCTTACTTTTGTGGRAAAAAAATGATTTTTTTAAATCAGCTGAATTTAGTTTTCTCTTGTTTTAAGAGGAAAAAAAACCCAACAAAACATATTTGAAAACCAGCTTTAGATGTTTGTAACACAACCAATCAGTTATTAAATAGAATTTTGAATAAGAACTTTTACATGTTTTATACAGACCTAATGCTAAATCCTATTCATGATAAATGTTTCTTTTTCTGAGGAGGTTTGGGTTTTCTTGATTCATCCTATGGCAATGGTATTGAATCTTGTTAATGACAGTGATGATCAAGTAGCAGCAATTGCAGGGTAGACTGAAGTGCGTTGTGTCGCTTTCCTTTGTCTTGGAAAGCAACAGTGACCTGGTATCAAAGCATAGCACGGTGTCCCAAATCCCAGGGATCACTCGGGTCAGACACAGCAGACACCAATGTGGTGGACAGTGAAAGACAGTTTATTGTGTTCACTCWAGGGGTTTTTATAGATCAGGGGCTTCTCTACGTCGGATGAGGTCATACTTATATTTTTGGAGTTAGTAGTGGTGAAGGGGATGTTAGTATTCTTATGTTAGAGAGCCTACGTGCCTAGCTGCATGGTAAGGGTGGATCTTATCTCTACAGAGGAGGATATGGGTTCCTGTTTTTCTGGGGAAGAGGATGTGTGTTCTTATCTTTGGGGAAGAGGGTGAGGGGTCCCTACTTCTTATCTTTCCCGTGCCATTCCGAAATTCTTCCGACCGCCTGTCCCTATCTGCCGCAGCGTTGCTCATAAAAACAGGGACAGAACTTAGAGTTAAAAGATGAATATTCTCTTTATTGTCTTCTATTTCTTCTATACTCTATACAATGCAAATTTTRTTGTAAGACAGAATTTTAAAATTACCTTAAAAAAAATACACACTGTTTTGAAGAYTGAGGTGGGGGGAGATACATAAAGTAGATATTAACCTTCACATAAGGAAATACCACTTTTCTAATCTTTCTAACTCAAACACTAAACTAATTWATCTGATTAAGGCTCAATTTATTTTTTATTTTAAGTTTTAATTTTAAGGTGCAGGACAGAATTATCTAGGATTTTTTTTCTCTTATTATATTACCCATCATATACACCATTGGTCAACAACTTGTGACTCTTGACCCATAAGTGTTTGTTAGGTCATGTAAGGGAGGCTTTCTGTTGAGGAGRACAGCATACATCTAGCAGGAGTGTCTTTGATATGTGGTAGTTTTTGTGTTATGTTGACATAGGGGTATTTTTTGCATATTTCAGAAGGTCTAGAGTAGTAGATATTCCGCACTTTTGCAATTCAACATTATTCTTTGGAATTCGTTTACATACAAGARGGAAAAAAATAAGCAGAATTCAGTCTATTCTGAGAATGTTATGACAGAGAGATATAGAGTAATGATTTCTTCAGAAGTTTAGAAATACAAGACATTTCATAACCAAACTCTTAACAAAATATTTTTTGTATTTAAAAAAATTGCCTGGCTTTTCCTTAGGATCTAGAATCACTTGCATATAAAGAAAAAATTAAGCAATAGTGGCTTTTTCAAAGCTTCTTTCAGAGAAGAAGTGCTGGTCCTGTAAATATCTGAAAATATGATGAAATTATAAAGACAGTAAGATAAAAAATATAAWTTTTTTTAATTAAACTTTAAATACTTCTATGTATGAATTTTGATGTAATTAGGTCCTTGAAAGCATCTCTATAAAAGCTTTTCAATATATTTMTTATGGGCCCAAATTGCTATTTAAAAATTTAATATTTAAAAATATCTATTTAATGAAGAAATTTATGTTCATTTGCTTAGTGAAGCGAGATTTTAGCTTCAAGTATTTAGTGACTGGATAAAATGAAAATCTTGGTTAATGTTGTATGCAAAAAGGTCATGTAACGTAAMAAAATATTCTCCAGGAAATGTCAATTGAGTTGTAAAGTCCCAGAGAAATTTATGAGATCAAATATTTTTTGCTGTTTTTTTTGGTTGGTTATTTGGTTGGTTTTAGCTTCTTCTAACTTTTAGAACTTTCAGAATATTTTCAAAGTCCAGGCACCTCACATACTAGCTTACATGACGAATACATTCTTAGCATTTCAGAATTTTAGTGTTTGCACTTCTGTTTGAGAAGAAATCCTCAGTTGTTCTGTCTAGWTTTTTGGGKKTTTTTTKKKGKTTYYTYYTTT
>JACDOX010000004.1:9803834-9889011 GCA_014549065.1 Cardinalis cardinalis | reverse complement strand
TYSRAAAAAWKRARRAAAAARRWTTWTTTTTTTTTAATCTTACTCATCACCCCAGCTTTAAACTAATTTACACTCTCTTTTTTGTTAGCAGTGGATAACATGAGTTTTCAAAACATTTCAAATGTTTTAGATAATATTGTGTATATTTAATACAAGTGATAGCCTGCAGTTTACCGCCTGAATAGTTCTGAAACATGTGAAAAGATGAAAATATCTCTTATTTGCTGCTTTTGTAAAGTAGTCATCTATTTGGCAAGGTTTTTCAAATTTTTTCTCTTGTAAAAGGGTGCCAAGATGATTAGTGCACATTTAAACTAATATGAAGGTGTGCATCTAAAGAATAAATGGCTATACATATATTAAATTTAGGAAAACCACATACTTATTTATTCAACTTTTTACATATCCAAGAATTGCAAGTGAACTACAGGTTTTCAGGTTTAATTCTAAATTATAACACTTTTTTTTTTTTGCATACCTCATCTCTTTTTCTTTCATGAACAGAGATTTGTTGATGAAGCTCTTTTTATGTAGAGAATTTAAACAAATATTTTAAATAATGCATTGGAATGTTTTCCTAACTCTATAGTCTCACATTTGAGTAAGTTTTTTATATGTAAAACTTATTAATTTTCAGACCATTAAATTTTACTAGTATTTAGTTTTGTCAGAAAATATATTCTTTTTCTGGGCACTAAATATTCAGGAATGTTTAACAATCATTCCCATTTTTGAATCTACAAAGTTCTTAACATTTACCTTACTCTGCCTTCCTTCACCAGGAATATGCTTTGGTTCTGAAATTATTAAAACTAAAAAATAAAACAAAATTTCCTCTAATAGGTAATAAGAATAGAATATGTCATGTCATCACTACAGAAAAATAGTTTATACTACAGGATGCTCATAAAAAATTATAAGCATGTGTTAAGTATTTTATATGGAAAACATCTCCCTATAGTCATTGAAATTGTCATTTATAATGCTTAACAGTCCCTGGGTAAAGATTTTTAAATATTTATCAATATAGTCCTTATASAACACTATTAATTCTCCAAGGCTAGTGTATTTTGTTAGAATAGGATTTAAAAAGTGAAGTTACCTCTCCTATGGCAAAACATTAATTTATACATTTCAACTTGATTTGTCAATTGGTATGTGTTGCCACTTTGTGACTGATTTCTTACACCTGTGCTTCACTGGTATTCTGAAGATAATCAATCTGCTTCACTGTTAGCATTACTCTAAGAATTGAGAAAGATTTTTATCAATGGCTGTAGGACACTTTTATAATGCTGTTTAAAAGCTGGGAATATGTTGAATGTAGATGCTGTCACTTCTATGCTTTTTGAAAATTTTCTGTCATCTAGAAAGCACCAGATTGTGAGTGAAATCTGTAAGAGAATCGCATTAGGTACTTGCTCATAGTTACAGAACTCTCACAGGACTGCTTGCCTTTGTGCTCTGGTGAGACATTGTGTCAGTAAAGAACAAAGCATTACAAGAGGWATAACTTTTATGGTTCATAGTGTGCTGGACTCGCTGGGGAGGAAGCATGTCTATTCTATCCTASAAAAGAGATTAATCCAGTATAGCATCACCCAGGGGTATAAGATTGATGGGTAACACGTTAAGGAACTTACATCTCTGACAATCAGCTGGCATTTTTGAGTCTATGTCCTCAACGAGAGAGTTGGTAACATTCTCTGGTTCAAAATGTATGGAAGTTGAAATTAGCATTGACATTTAGAAAGGGTGCTGAATGAATGGAAAAATTTTGACCCTAGTTTACATCCTTCTTTAGTGTCTTATTTCTTTTGACCAAAACTATAAATGAAGAATTTGGCTATCAAGAAGAGATATTTCTACTATGATTTTTCTTTCTAAGAGAAAATAAGTTGTCTGAAAAATTGGTAATATTCCAAACACCAAAGAACTAACCTTGCTGAAATTTGCACAAATATAATGAGTGCAGTTCTATTCTCATTTATTTCTCATAAAATTCTATTATAGTAAATTGATTGATATTGAAGAAAACCTCACAGAATTAAGCTCATTGATTCAGAAGTAAAGGTCTAAATGACAGCATTCTTCATTTGTATGGTAGATTACTTCCCATTTTTTTACAGCTAAAACATGAAACAAATTACTGTCTTTTTAATAACATCATTAAATTGTATAAGTAAATTTTATATGTCTGAGGTACCAAAAAGTGACAAAAGAAGAGGAAATATCTCTAAAATATGCAAAAAAATATTTTACTTATTACTTAGCCATAATCTTGAGCCTAATACTCAATAATAAAAATGGGRGCTCAAACATTGCCCACTAAGGAAATTACTCTTAGATATGCTTTATGATTATGACTAGTATACAAATATTCTAAAAATTTTAAACCCTAAGGGACAGCCACTGTGTCAGTATCTGAAAGTGTTTTATCTCCTTCCAATTTAGATTCCGAATTTTAAATTATTTCTAAAGTTAAACAACTTTTTTTAAGCATATCAAATGGAAATTGTATCTTCTGAAACAAAGTAGAAGGATCATCCTCCTCTTCTGATCTAATATGCTAAACATTTTTGCAGTTAGTGCATTCACTCTTGATGTGAAGTGGAATTTCAACCGCTTTTGCAGTGTGATGGAGCTCAAATTCCCAGATATCACATGCCATAGTGTACCTGAGCAGTCCAAGTTTATTATTTGGTGGTTTTCCACTCTGTGGGCCTTACAATGAACAGCCTGTGTAGATGTGTTTACACATCACCATTCAGGTGCACTCATTAGCTATTTATATGTATACTTTTCTTGTCTCATCAAAGATGTTGTCTCCATTTTTTACAGTTAAAGTAGCTTCAAGAGGAAATCTATTAGTGATCTTTCTAAAATTACCAATCTAGCATATCATTTTTTAGCTAAAGTATTTAAGAACAAAAGACTTTAAATCCCCCCCACATGAGATTAAAATCAAATTCATCAATTTCTTACATCATTTAATGTTAAATAATAAAGTAACCACTACAAGTTTCYACTTTTCTTTATTTGTTAAGTTTTGCCAACTAATTTGCCTTCCGTCATTTGTTATCCTCTCAGAAAATTTAATGATGCATTTTCCCTCCATTAAAAAATGCCTTGATTCTAAAGCACTGCTAAACTTTCTATACTGACAATAATAGGAGGCTTTGTTCAAAAACAAATTTTATCTATTTGGAGTAGTTACTGGTGGGAAATGAGGCATTGTAACCATTTAGACACTTGTAATGACTTCTGAGGAATGGGTTAAGAGTTTTAATTTCTAAGTTTCATTTCAGGTTCCTTAATTATGTTTTTAGAGCTGATACTTCAAATTTTCCATGTTTACTATTCAATGTGAATCAGATCTTGTCTAAAAAAATTTTACTTATGTGTCAGCTGAAAGCAGTCTAGCAAGCATCTCATCATTAACCAAGGCTTCAGTCTTTGCAGAGCTCCACTGAGCTAAGTGGGGATTCAGGAGAAGAGACTACTTCTACTGGCTAATATGTAAATTTAGGGACTCTATATGACAACTTAAGTTCAAATTATAGACAGTATTGAGACCAAAATAATATCTGATTTATTTACAATACTCAGAGACAGTGAGAAAGCTTCGCCATAGGGAATTATTTTGGATAAACTGAGTAGGAATCAGACTGCAATATAATCCTCAAAAACCACAGGCATACCACATCTACCTCTGAGGTAAGAAAACGATAATATGGAGATTGAACAGATAGAAGTATATGTGAAAGATTGCACAGATAGGAGTATATGTGTGAAAGAGATTAAGAACCAAGATTTAGGAATGTAAGAAGACTATCTCAAATGGAAATGTCATGGACATCTGGTGAGAGGTCATTACAGCATTTTCAGCTGTGGTTATTCATTCAGCAATACCTTATTATCCATATGAAATTCAAAATTGTGTTTTCTTCAGCTGACAATGGCAATATTACATTAGAGAAAAGAATTACAAGATAATTTTTCACTTAGAGACTCAAGGAAAAAACATTATGACTTCTAAATTGTTGTCAGTACCAAAAGCACAAACATCAGAGGATATACATTATTCTGAATAGTTGTCTACAGAATGATTGATGAAAGACATTTAGAAGGTTGCAATTTTCACTATAATATGGGTCTTCAGCAAGAGAAGTTCAAATTGAGTTAGAAATGAGCAGTAATTTAGAAGAAGGATCTGCCCTGATCTATCATTTAATTTAAACAGTGGTGCATAGATATGTTTTTTTCCTTATTTCTCTACCACTACCAACTTTTCTAATGAGTTGCATGCTTCAATAATTTGGCCAAAACAGACAAAATCAGGTCAGCCATAGCCCTTCAGTGTATGGAAGGGATTAAAAGGAAGTCTCATCAATACCTGGAGAAGACAGCGTATACATAAGAGTTATGAACGCATAAAGCTTTCGGATTCAGCTATTAAACCAATACCTCAAAGCCCAAACTGAAGCAAAACRAAACCAAAGCTAACTTTAAACAAACAAAACAAAACCAGCCAACCAACCAAAATTTWAAAAAAACCCAAAACATATGAACAAACTAAACAGGRAAAAAAAAMCCCAACAAACAAAACTGCAAAAATCAACAGATTTTCCCCTTTTCCTCATCAAAATAAATRTTTTTCAATTTCTTCACTATACTCCAAATTTGACCCAAAAATATAATGTGCTTTTTAATATAATTTAAAAAAATAATATAATCTTAGAATCATTACAATTGGAAAAGATCTTCAAAATCTTAAAGTCTACCCTTTGATTGAACACCACTAACACCACTAAAAGTGTAACACCAAGTGACATATCCAGTCATTTCCTAAACATTTCCAGGGATGGAAATGTTTAGGAAATTACATTCCAGCTCCCTGGATAGTCCATCCCAATGCCTAACCATCCTACCATACAAGAAATTCTTCCTCATGTCAAACCTGAACCACCCCTAGCGCAGCTTGAGGCCATTTCCTTGTCCAGGAGAAGACAGTGACCCACCTTGCTACAACCTCCTTTCAGGTACTTGAGCAATAACAGCTCCCCTGAACTCTTTTTTTCTCCAGGCTAAAGAACCCTATCTCCTTCAGCCACTTTTCATAGGTCTTACTCTCTAGACCCTTCTCCAGCGTCATTGCCCTTCTCTGGACTTGCTCCAGCACCACAATGTCCTTGGTGAGGGGCTCACAACTGGACACAGGACTCAACTCACCAGAGACAAGTACAGAGGGACAATGACTTCCTAGTTCAGCCTTCTTGGTCACCTGGGCACATTCTGGATCATGTCCATCTGCTGTTAACCAGCATTCCCAGGTCCTTTTCCACCAGGAAGTTTTCTGGACACTCTGTCCCCAGCCTGTTACACTGCAGGGGATTGCTGTGACCCAAAAGCTGGACCTGGCACTTGGTCTTGTTGAACCTCACACTGTTGGCCTCAGCCCATCCATCCAGCCTGTCCAGATCCCTGTGCACAGCCTCCCTACCCTTCAGCAGGTAAACACTCCTACCCAATTTAGTGTCATTCACACAGTTGCTCAGTGTGTACCAAATCTCTTCATCCAGATCACCAATAAATATATTAATTATGACTGGCCCCAATACTGAGCCTGACCAGGAACTGGACTCAGTGATCCTTGATGAGTGATCTTGATAAGGACCAGTATTTCAGTGGACACTGAGTCGAACAGATGCTAATTAACATTTATATACATTTTATTTTGAAAGAATATATCAGACTTCTACCAATAAGTGCTGTAATGTATCTAAATTTTGTAACTCTTGAAATAGCAGGCTGGAAAACACGATGTAAGAGAAACTGAATGGCCTTTTCTCTTACCCACAGATAATTGACTTGATTAAACTGTGATTAGAAAAGTTAGATGTTAGCAGCTTATAGTTTAGCAGACTAATGTTTTAAGATGTGATTTTTTTCACATTTACATTTGATACAGACCTTTATATTTCTCTTTCTTAGAAAAAAGGATAAGGTAAGGGAAATTAGATCAATAATTTTGTTTTAATCTGTGTCTTTCATTTTACCCAAAGGAATATTTAAACTTCATTTTAAAGAGTGTATTAAAACAGCCCCACAAGCACTACTATGCATAAGAGTGCCAGAATATATATAAACTGGATCTGCAATAATTCAGGGATAACATTTTGCTCTGCTCTGAAAAGGCCTAGACAAGATCTAAATGTAAATGCTGGACAGAAGTATAATGAGGTAACATTATATTCAGTRATTTTGTCTTTTCATGTGCATGTGCCTGTGTATACACAATGCTCAGTTACACAGTCTTAGAGATGCTTGCAAAGGTCTAATACAAGAGAACTTAATCTTGTGATTTTTTTTTCTCTATAGATGGATGTAAATCTGAATAGACTTTTCCATCCCTCTCAAAGTCTATCACACTCAGTGGATTACCCACCAGTGTTGAAGAAGAACTCCTTTTGATTGTGGCAGCAACACTGTTGAATCTTGTTTAATGCACCATGTATGCTTTTCCACTACACCCATGGACTCATCCAGCAGGGCCAATTTTCCTGCATTTCCTTACATCAGTGCTGTTAAGACAGTGAATACTGACTAGTACTGCTACTACAATTAGTCAAATGACACAAAAATAACTGTCTTTTTATAGTACTGCATTTTTTGTGGCACTTCCTCTTCCTTGTTGCCAAAGGGTAAATTTCCTATGTGCCCATACAGCTGCACAGCTGCACGTGGCAGAGTTACTAGGCACATCAAATATCTCTTGGAGCTGGATATTTTCTGTAAGGTCTCTTTTTTCTCCAGAAAACTTGATCAAATATTGAGTTTGGGGTCTATATATGTAATACATATCATCAACTCTACTGAGAACTGACACAGAGGAATGGTATCCCCTGAAGTACTTTTTCAATGTAGATCTTAGAGATATCAAATTTTGTCTACCATTCTGCRGTTGCTGTTAAGTTGATAATTGTATTTTAAAAAGCCCTAAGAAACATTTAAAGTTTGGGTTTGGGAAAAGTGGGTTGTGGGCTTTCTGCCCTTCTCCAATATTTTTATCTATTTCTCCAACTCATGTGGTCTTTGACACACTACAATTGCCCCTCAACTGGGAGAAACCTGAAATACAGCTCATTTTGCTGTAATCTTGAATATTTACATTAAAGCTTTTCTGTGTTATTAAAACACCCATTTTGCCTTATCATTAATTTTTTATTTATTTTCATTTTAATAAACATGTATGCACTAAACTAGCAGGAAAGCAATTACTGTTGAAAACCTTGCATTGTCTTTTGAGTTTTCTGCCCAGTGTTTCACCATTTGTCTTTACATAAGGCTTTGGTTGTTTAGTCATTCAGAGGACAACCCTGTTATCTCTTTGGCATTGGACTGACAATAAATTATATCACATATTGCACTATGGTTAACAGTGGCCATTAAAGAAAAGATTAAGACCATTGGACACAATGGATTCTATGCTTTACATTTGTCATACACAATGCCAAGAACACTTTTTCAATTCCACTTTGGAATTTATTAATGATAATCAAAAAATCCAGTGTATATGACTGATTTACAACCCAATCCTCTTCCTACTGTCTTTAGAAGGACCAGATTGACTTTTATGATAAAAGTTTTCTATTAGCAATGAAATTATAATGGCGTTAATAGTATAGTAATTATTGCAGAAATACAATTGAATCTGCTCAAATCTCATATGTCAAGAAGGGGATATCCAGTGGGTGATTTAGGTTGATAGTAAAGATTACAGAATTATCATTTACAGAAAATTGTTCAACTCATCAGTCATAAATTAATTTTAAATAGGTCTATTATAAAATACCTTGATCAAAAAAAGTTATTAACAGGAGTATTTTTACAGGTGATCTATGATTTTTGTAAGTTTTTTTTTTTTTTATTGTTGCTATTGGATGTTTTATTTAACGCTTGAACAATGGGGAAATATTTTTCTGGAATGGCCTGTCCTTTCTTTTTTTCAGAGGGGTGTTGATAAAACCAGCAGCAATATTTGTTTCTAGCAGAAGGAACCACATCCGTTAACACCTCGTCTGTGTTTCTCTAAACATTATTTAGGTGCAAAGAAACAAAAAATAGTATTTTAATAATAGCATCAACCAATAAAACTCTGTGGACTAGAGGAGACTACTGGGGCTTATCTGGTCCAACTCCATAATGAGAGCAGGATCTGCTTASATCAGACTGCCTGGGAATTTGTCCAACTGTGTTTTGAGGCAAACAGCTAAAGAATTTATCTAAAACCTATTCCTTCATATATTCCTAATTTAAAAGTTACAGTCATATCTATGAGACTCAATCATCTCAGTKTTTTTCTCTTTCAAAATTTCTAGTTTCTTTATAGCTTGAACCTGTCAACAGACTTCAATTAACTTCACATCTTCAACAGGATTTCATGGTAATCTATGAAACTAATTTTTTCACGGTGTCATGAGCCTATCTGATCCTTATTTTCATACTCAGTAATTAATATCCCCTTCTGAAGAAGGAGATGTATAAGAAGAGAATTATGAAGCCAGCAGAATTTAATATGCTGTACCTACTGCTTCAGGATTAAAAGCAGGCTCCCTAAGAGTAGACAGAGTTTCTCTGCAGAGAGCAAACATGACATAATGACCACTGGTTTTTGTATCCATGTTGAAGCCACACTCTTCATAGAAATATTTTTCCAGAGCTAATTTTAGCCTTTCTGCTGGTAGTGCACATGTATCATCAGGCTGTCCTTCCCATCCTGCTGATGCCTTGTGAAGGTGGACTTAGAAAAGAGACTGGACAGAGCTAAAGAATAAAGTAGATATTTATTAAAAGGTCTCAAATAGATCCACCTTGGGCAGCAGAGCCCAAAATGGCCAMAAAATGCATGACAGGTCATGGGGACTCAGACTTTTATAAGTTTTGGTCCATTAGCATATTGGAGCTAATTGTCCAATTACAGCTTTTGCCCATGAAGTCCCATCCTTCTTGTTTCCTGTCTTTGGTCCACCCTTGTTTATGCTCTTGGKGCTGAGATCTGGATCAGCTGTCCTTGGGTCCCCAGCTAGAGAAGGAATTGTTTTGTCTGCCTATTCTGTGAAGAGAGCTTACTATCCCCTAATATGAAGCCCAGACTTACATGCTAAGACAGAATAGAATCTGAAAAATATAAAAGCTAAAACCCGAGGCATCACTGCAACCAGCACAGATCTTATCCCTAATATCAGAGCCATATTCAAGTGATGAAAAGACAGAGCTGATTAGGGTAGCGATTTTATGGGCCAAAGGGACCAAACCAGATCGGCAAGGATAACAGATGCTTGGTCCTGTTAACATTTTCATATTTGAAGAGTCCTATTTGTCTGATACAGGAAAAACCTCAGTAACAAAGTGGGATGAACTGTTGCACAAAATAACTGCTGCATTCTCTATCTGCTTTGCCAGGGGAGTGAGGTCTCAGTGTTGGGTTCTCTCCCTATCCAGCCTCCATCCTCATGGGCACAAAAAGCTATGGTTTGCAGACAGTGTCTATGTCTGGGGATGTCAGTCCCTTCTCAGCTGGGCTACCCAAGAGGGGAACTGGAGCAGAGGATGCAGCAGTCACTGGCACTGACAGAGGCTCTAAGCCGGTGACACCCAGCTCAGGGTTGGTGGCACACAGAGCCATGGCATCCCCCTGATAAGGGCAGACATCATATTTACAAACATACATATTTACAGACTCCACCATCTGTCCTGCTTAGCAGGACTCATTGCAAGTGAAAAGGCAGATTTCTYCTGGCTGCATGTTTCATTGTGAGACAGCAGTCCAGGGATCATAGTCTTGACCATGGAATGAGGGGACAGAATATTGATTACTTCAGCATTCATCTCTCATCAGCATCCACTCTTCCCTCCACACTGCCACACTCTCTAAGGAGGCACTAATGTTTCAGTAAGGAAACATTAAGAGGGCTCTACCATGTCCCCATTGAATGCACTTCAGAGAAGGTGCCTTTAGCAGTCAGTCAGCAAGGGCTTTGGGAAAAAGGAACTGTGAAACCTATTTCTCCCATTCAGACAAGGATACTTAATGGTCAAGTTTTTTTTCTACGTTTATATCCACTAGGGTTTTGTTCAACAACAGAGTTTCTCCTTTCTTTGTTTCACACAGTTACTCACATTAATTCAGCAGAGTTTAWAAAATGCTACCTTTACTTTGAAGTGTTTTGCCCTCCTTGGAAGGATCTAAGTGTCAATACAAATGCAAGGTCAGCGAGGAGGCACAAGAGGTTTTCTGCTGAGCAACACCAAGATTGCTCTGCATGATTTTCCATAGCATGCACTTCACAGTGTTCCACTGGTAGGTGTAACAATATAAATAATAAAACTYTATGCTGCACATAACAAGTTGGAAGATTCAGGACATTGGATGTATTGGAATAAAGAGTGAGAGGAGCAATTAGAGAGGATGGTAAAATAGCAGAGGAGTTAAATTAATTTTTTTGCATCCATCTTTACTATCTAGGACTACAGGGAAATTACTCTTCCAAGGGCACTTTTCATGGGAAATTATATTGTGGCCTTAACAAAACGATAGCCTCCAAGGAAGAAGTTAAAGAGCAACTTAAAAAATTAAGTGTAGTAAATCACTAAAACCAGATAATATTCATTTGAGGGTTGTGAAGGAAATTAAGTGTGAAATAGAGAAGTTACTGGCAAAGATATGCAGTGTATCATTAAAAAAGGAACTAATCCACAGGCTAAAAAGTCATTTTGATGGTTCTCRGCTTTGGAAAAACCTACCCTTTGTATTGTTTTTATATGATAATGTCTAGGGCAACCTCTGAGTAGTGTAAGTACTTGGGGCTGAAAGTAATCTTCTACTAAAGAAGTTCTTTACCRCATGCTGTATATACCACACAGAGCTTAAATTCTTCATGCTGTAGAGATACTGAAAATATAATCCTAATATCAAAAGTTGTCTGATAAAAATAATTCCATTGAAGGTTTCTGACTGTGTAAAACTTAGCATTGGAACACACCAAATTTGCAAAATTACAGTGTCATCTCCTATATCATACTAAAAAGCATTTATCTTTTGCTTTAAGACAGAAATAATGGCAAAACAAAGAAAAATAAATTWAAAAAAAATCTTTGTAGATTGAAATTGTAAGTTAAAAAATCAGAACTATGGATCCACAATTGAAGATCAATAGGAATGAGGCTTTTGGAAAATCAGGTTTCTTTGCAGAAAAAAGGTGCATTTACACAGTCTTTGAAATATACAAAAGTTTAGTTTGTATTTTCTGTAGGGTTTTAGCTCATATATGTTTGGGGTCTTTCTTTAGTCTCCAAATCCACTAGAATTTGCCCTTCAATTTAACAGTTTAAGACATTATAATGTATAATGTTCCAGGGCTTGGAAAAAGATTTAGATTTCCTCTTCTGCCATCCACTTTTGTAGATTTGAGTCCTGCCTTTGCAAAAGGTTATCCTATTAAATCATCCGTATGGCACCAAAAGACTATGCTAAAATAAATAAACTGAGCCACTGTTGGGTTTTTTTTTTTTCCTCCACAGGATCCCCTTGTTTAAAATAGGAATTTAAATAAGAATGCATGGTTAAGAGCCATCTAAATTGTGGCTGTTAGTCTCAAACTGAGTTCCAGTATTGATCTTTCATTTCCAATAAATGTATTTACCTTTGGAGTGTTTTCCAAAGGAAATGCACTGCAGTTTCTCCTTAGTTTTTTTGGTTTTTTTTAAATTATGCCTAGGTCTACACTGCTATTTCCATTATTTTGACTGGTTTTGTTAAGACAAGATAATAAAATAGGACATCAAAAAGTACCAAACCAGAGGCCCACATACAATAAATATATCACTTGCCAGTTRCAATTAAAAACCACCCTTTCCAACTAACTACTAGAGCAATGGAAGCAGACTAAAATACCTCAGCCAAACAAATAGAAACTTCACAAAGCAGAAGTAGTGTCACTTAAGAATATTGAGAGATATTAGGACCATGGCTGTCTTTCCCAGCTGCTGTGATCCAGGTATCCCTCCTGCCAGGCCACACAGCCCAGGACAATGCCCTGGGGACCTGAGCATGTTGAGGAATGCAGCTTTTTCTTCCCTGTGTGTAGATTCAGTCAGTAGTGAAGATGTCCATAAGTCCCAGAGGCACACACACAGAGGACATGATGTGGATGGTCACACAGATTACCACCAACAAGGTACTGTTTTCAATAACACTTAAATACATAAACACAGACAACCATTCCCTCTTCTTCTGTTGGGCTGGCAGGGACAGAATTGCACACAAAACACTCCAGGTTCACAAGCACACACATTGATGGATACCTTGAACACMGATCAATGTCCATCTGGCACTCATRCCCAGATCCTAGAGCCTCCTACCTGTCCCATGTGTCCCTTACTCACTGGTCAGTCCATTTCTGTGTTCTCCAGCAAACAGTGCTCAAGTCTCCCTGAGTATGCCAGCACCGACTATTGCCAGCTCCCCAGCCTGACCAGAATCAAAGCTGATGTTCCACAAAGTGGTGCCTTTAGTTTGTTGCTAGCCCATTAATTAGTATAGTCGGCAGAGTTTATTTCCTGTTTTTGTCTCCATGTCTGTGTGCTGCCTTTGATACTGTCCCCCACAGAATTCTCCAGGAGAAGCTAGCAGCCCATAGCTTGGACATGGGCACTCTTCCACTGGCTTAAAAATTGGCTGGATGGCCAGGCCCAGAGCGTGATGGTGAATGGTGCCGCATCCAGTYGGCAGCCAGTCACTAGTGGGGTTCCACAGGGCTCAGCACTGGGGCCAGCCCTATTTTATGTCTTTACTGATGATCTGGATGAGAAAATCAAGTGCACCTGCAGAAAGTTTGTGGATCTGGACAGGCTGGATCACTAAACAGAGGTCAACAATATGATATTCAACAAGACCAAGTGCTGGGTCCTGCACTTGGATCACAATAACCTCAGGCAGCGTCCTGGTTTGAGAGGAAGTGAGTGTTTTGGAATGCTGTGGTCAAACCAATAGGTGCTCAGATTTGAATATTGGCACCTGGTGTGGCCACTGAGGACATGGATACGTCTCTGAGAACACAGGGGTTAAAAGCAGAGAACTCCCAGGAAAACTTTSTCTTGGGTTCCRGTGGTGAAAGAGGTCAGAGCTCCCCTGCCCAGATGCCGGCTAGGCGGGGGAGGGGAAGCCATGCGGCCGGGTGAGGGGGGCCTTGGACAGAGCGGGGAGTAGAAGAGGCCCTTGCAGGGTGGAAGGGTGGAGGAACATGGGAGTGTCATCGGGCAGCCACCCCTGCCAGGACTGAGACAGAGAGAGACAGAGAGAGAGAGACAGTGTCTGTGCCTGTGCCACCTTGAAATTTGATAGCGCGGCCCGCCGAGAAGGAGAAGGAGGGGGTGCGGTGAGAAGGTGCCCAGCAGGGAAGCCGTGGGAGTTCTGGACAGGCAGAGCCTGAGATTTTTTTAACCCTTTTCTTGGATGATGGAAACCTTACAAGTGCTGATCCTCGTGGAGTCGAATGAGAAGAGAGAGATAAGAGGAAGTGGGCCATGAGAGAAGTGGAGAAGAATCTTGGGTGGGTGGAGGTGATGGAGTGGCCTTTGGCTGGACTTTTCTTGTATAGCCATGAACAGRATCATTTTTCTTTTTCCTGTGACACAGAGACTGCATTTAGGGGGAGGCAATGGCTTAGAGCCAAGAGGGTGCAGTGATGTTATGTGAAGGAGTGCATGAACAGAGATGATGGGTGAGGAGGGTGGTGGTGGTGCCCTCTGTCTTCGGGGAAGAAGAAGAAGATCTCTGTTCTTGAGACCACTCAGCCCCAAGGGGTGAATTTGGGGAGGACAGGTGTCTCAAAAGTGAGAGACTGTGCTTTTCTAGGGAACTGGGCACAGCATCCCTAAAAGGGGAACCCTAGAAGCAGCTCTGGTCCATATGCAGTGGTGAGAGCACTGGGCATAGAAGGAGGATGTCAGGATGGCAAATGATCTCCGGGCGGTGCCATGTGTGACAGGAAACACAAGAGGTCTCAACTGTGTTTCCAGGGGAAGCCTATGGTGCAAGAAGGACTCCTCACTCCTTGATGAACTGAGAATTGATTATCTAAAGGGTGGTGATGGACYGAGAGTTGATGATCTGAGGGATGGATAYATGGAAATTTGGTGGGAGGAGAAGGAATGTTTTTGGAAGGTTTTCATTCTGAGTTCTGTGTGTGTTTCTTTCTATATATAGTTGTAGTTAATAAAGTTTTTTCTTCTTCAATCCTAAGTTGGAGCCTGCTTTGCTCTATTCCTGCTCTATTCCTTTGCTCTATTCCAGCAGACACTAGGGAGCATATATTTTCATGGGGGCACTGTGTCACCCTGGTTTTTTAAGATTTTCTAAGCCTTCTGATGTTGACATTCTTGTAAGGAACTTTCTCACACACTTTCTGTAAACAACCCATTGTTTTGCATTCCTTTATGGAGGAGGAGAGAGTTGATAGACTGTTAGTTTGACCAGTGTCATTGGAGAGGTGTCACTGTCACCCTCCGATCCACTGTCACCTTTGTAAAACTATAAATACTGGAGTCAGAAATTAAACTTCCCTTTTTTCTTCATCTTGAGAACAGCGGTGTGCGCTTGTGTTCTTTYGTGTCCTATAGCGACAGCACTGGCATTGCGCCAGCGTCAAACCATGACAGGCAGCACTAAAGGCTGGAGACAAGTGGCTGGAAAGGYGTCCAGCAGAAAAGGACCTGGGGGTGCTGGTCAACAGCCTGCTGAACATACACCAGTGTGTGCCCAGGTGACTGCAAGGGCAGTGACACCCTGGATTGTATCGAAAATAGTGTGGCTAGCAGGATGAAGGCAGTSATTTTCCTTCTGTACTCAGCACAGGTGAGGTGTGACCAATCCTGCATCCCGTCCTGGGCCCCTCACTTCAAGAAAGACATTGAGGTGCTGAAGTGAGTTCAGATAAATTGAATGGATAAATTGTGGAATGATCTCAAGTTGAACTGTCAAGATAAGAAATTTTAGGAAAAAATGTTATGGCAAACAATAAATCAGTAGAGACACATGATATTCATCTAGGACTTGCAGAGAAACTCACGTATGAAATTGCTGAAAGATTGACTATGGTTTGTAACTCCTCAGCTAGATCAGTTTCAGTACCAAAGAAATGTAAGCTGAAAATTTAAACTGACACCAGTTATTAGAGAGGCCTCTAACAATGATTTTAGCAAATGTAGATGAATAAATCTAACTCTCCAACAGGCAAGATAATGGATGCCATAATAAAGAGCAGTATCAGTAGATGCATGGTTACACATTATATAATGAGAAGATCCATGCAGCTTTGGTGAAGGAAAGTCATGCTTCACCAGCCTATCAATGTTCTTGAAGAAGTAAATGATAGTATTGATCAATAAATATTTAATAGTTAAAAGTACAAAAGAAAAATCATCTCATTAAAGAGGATTCATAACCATAAGGAAAGATCATTGCATAGTTTCATAGTTGGTTAAAGAGGAATATAGAGGACTGAATAGACATATTGTTGTTTAGTGATGAAAAATTATAATTCTCTCATTCATGACTTGAAAATTATTTACAAAATGCAAAGTTTGCAACTGGTACATAACTGTTCAGTGTAGAAAACCTAAGGTAGCCATGAAGAGTTGTAGGATGATCTCATGACAGGTGAATAGCTGGGTAATAAAATGTCTGATTATATTTAGAATTGGCATAAAACCATTTATATGAGGAAAAAAAATTCCAATTATACATACATAATGAAATGAAAATGTGCTAAATATCTTAGTAACATTCCTACATTATTTCCTTGATGCATTATGAATAGGTCTCTCAGAGTCAAAAGTRACAAATAATTCAAATAAAGTAAGCAGAATTTCAGAAATTACCACAAAAGAAATAGGAATTACATTTTAGTGTATCATTATATCACTGGTCATTATACTATTATATCATTGATGCTGTGGTAGTCCACATCTTTTGTATGAAGTATCGGTTTTGTTATGGCCTTTCTGAAAGGATATAATAGAAATGGAAGAGATAAAGAGGAATAGACAAGGATTATGAAAAAGGAAACTATGTCTATGTGACAAAATAGTCTGTAGCCCAGTCAATACAGTTTCTGCTCTTAGCTGGGGGATGCCCCAACTGATCCAGCAGCGCAAAGGCTCAGCCTTGCCATGGCCTGATCTAGTCGCTGGTTTAACCCCTGTGCTGGGTTCAGTGGCTGCTGTCTGCTCTGCTCTGGGGTGGCCCCTGGGGAGGGGGTGGCACCCCCACCTGCCAGTGCCTGACAAACCATGGTTCTCTCTGTGCATGGGGCTGGGGGCATCTGTGAGCCACTGCCAGACAGAAGCTGGGAGAAGAAAGGGGGCTGTCCTGGTCTCTTTGTGAAGGTGTGATAGTCAAGCCTGGTTGTGTGCAAGACCCCTACCAACAATTCATTCACTTGCCCTTCTCAGCAGAAACGTTTGAGAGGATAAGATGGAAAAGCTCATAGGTCAAGATAAAAACAGGAAGATCACCTGCCAGTTACAAGCCTGATAACAAACCAAGTAGATTAAGATTGGGAAAAATTAATGCAATGTGTGGCATATTAAAAGTATGTGCATAATACACCACATTCTTCTGAAACKAAAACTGAGTAATATCAAAATATTTCAGTAGGCTGTTTCATTCAGAAAAAAAGTTATTTTCATTTGGATGTAGGTTCAGTGTTTCTCTGTGATTCAGCTTCTGTACCAGAAAAGCAGGTGATCCCATTCTTTCATAAATAAGCACATTATTTTTTAATAAAATATATTTTTTATATAGCCACATATTTCCATATGGAATCATGTTCTCTCTAGAACTAAAGAGCATGAGGCATAAGCCCTGTGAATGATATATGGTAGGTTCCAGTAGAAAAAAAAAGGAGATATAAATCACTACTAACTTATAGAACTAGAAGTCCTGTTAGGTTTTTATGTACTATGTAATTATATTTGCTGTCTTACTAATATATCTTCTAAAATTTAACAGTTACACAGAATTACATTTGAGGAGAAAATGAGATTAAATAAATGCCCCTGAATTTGTTGCATGATACCCATTCCAGATCTCTAGACAATTTGCATTACAAATTAAATCAAATTGTTTTCCTGTTTAAGGTATTTTTAAGAATGGAAAGATGCACTTTATAGCACCCACTGTCATATTTCATGGAACCATATTCATGTTAGTAGATATAAAACAATGTGGTACACTTTATGGTTGATCTTGAAATATGCCTTTGGTTGCATACATCGTGTTGTAGGCTCCTATTTATGCATGTAGATGGTACATGTGGGTACCACCTATATATGTTATATACTCCCCAGCTAGGATTCACCTGACCTCTGTAGGGTAGATCTCTAAGACAGCTTGAAGGAATTATGCCTTTAGAGATATGTATTTCTTTTTAAACAGCACACAGAAATACTTGCTCTATGTCGATGTCTACACTCTAGATATCAAAGATAGGATACTATGGAAGAACAGAATTCTGTCACATGGCTACCATATTTCTTTCACAGGGCTGTGAAACAGACTTATTGTTGCTAAAAACAGATGGACTCTCATTTTAAAAACCATCAGATACGTCTTTCTTCCTTCAGTGAACAGTGCTAAGCTTTCTTACACTTTTATATTTAGGTAGTTTTTTTGGGTTTTCGTTGTGCTTTTTTTTTCAACATAATTCATACATTGCTGGAAGGATGGCTAGATTCCATTTGTTGTTTGTTTGTTTGTTAACTGAGAAAATAAAGTTTTATTTAAGGAGGCAAGAGGGATGCAGACCTGGACCTATGTCTATACATAGGCCATTAACGTATATAAAATGAACAAAGTATATATTTTTTACAGCCACTCTACTGATGTTCAGTTTAGATGGCAAATTTATTTAACCTGGAAAAGAGATGTTTTGACAATATCAAAAAAAGAGGGATGGGCTCTGACAGGGAGATGACAGACAAAGGTCATAAATTGAAAGGAGAGAGGTTTGGACTGGCTTGTCAAGAAGAGCTTTTCCTCTATGAAGTCAGCCCAGCACTAGAGCAAGTTGTTTTTAGAGGTCATGCAGTATCCATTCCTGGTTTTTAAGACCCAGCAGMATWAAGCCTTGAGCAATCTGATCTGACYTCATATCTGACCCTCCTTTGAGCAGCTGAAGTAAAGAATTCCTGAGGTCCTTTCCAACYTGAATTATTCTAGGATCCAATGAGGGGGAATAGAATGTAAGGGAATAGTRCAGAAGGTAATCTCACCCCTGAGGAGTTGCAGCTGTACTAATCACCAAAGATTAGGAACAGGCCTGCCCTTAATAGGCCACAGCTGTGTCCAATAAGAAGAGTGCTACAAAAAAGTGGGCTAACTGGTTGAGGAGAGAGTTGGGGTTTGTTGGTTGTGGTGTGAAGAAGAAGGAGTCAGTGCCGTGAGGAGCTGTTCCTGAGAGTTCACCAAGAAGTTATGGGACCTTTGCAGTAAGAGAACAACAATCCAGCCCTATTTACATTTGTTTGTTTAGTTTTAATTGAATTGGCTGAAAACCAAGGGTTTAGTGCAAAAGTTTCTAGACCCAATGCCTGAAGATAATTTTACTTCTACAAGCCCCTTTTTTTTCCCCATATATAAGGTATCTTCATGTTCTTACCAAGGTTATATAAAGACATCTGTTCACATTAACTGTGGTTTTTAACAAGCTTCTTCCTCTAATGATAATTTTTTCTAATAAAATGGGAAAACAATTTGTCTCACTTTGAAATGATGTTGGAACAGAAACAAGTAACAAGTTGTTGGCAGATAAATGTTATTAAAAGTAAATAATACAGCTGACTGCAAATCTTATACCGGTGTCAAGCATTCAATGTGTAGGTATATAAAAAGTAATAGTAATTTTTACTGTTTCATATATATATTTCAGATGTGAGATATTTAAATATAATTTTCTGGTGGATTCAGTATGATTATTCTGAGCTGTGATTTTACATGTCTTTCTGTAARATTATTTTTCTTTATTCATTTACAAAGGTAGCATTGTATGTTGGGGTATTTTTTGTGAAAACAGACAACAAAATTTTGCCTGATTTTTTTCTGTTGTTATTGTTTTAGAAAAATGTTCGACTAGAACCTTCAARAAAAGTTTTCTAAAGAACAGATCTTGTGATTCATATGAATTCATTGATTCATCAGAAGTGTCAGAACTGCCAAAGCGAAATCTGAAAAGCCATATTTTTCTATGGTTGTTTCCAGCCAAACCACCTGTTCTAGGTGATTTTGCAAATATTTGCCCTCCMAAAATCAATGCTGGTATATGAATCTCTTGGTATAATAACATTAAAAGTGTCCTAGGGTGATGTTGTGATGCTTGTATCCCCATTCWTGTGTTCTGTTGATGTTGGATATTATGTTCTGTACCTTTAAGACTGGCTCTGAGGAGTGAAAGTTTTGTTTTGGTTTTCTYATYRGCCTGGCTGGRACACYGAGACAGCAGCTTTTGCTTTTTGCTCTCTGGCTTGCTCTTGCTTGCTTTGCTTCTGCTTGCTTCTGCTCCTAGCTAGTTTAGCTAAAAAGTCCAAATTGCTTCCTGGACTGTTTCTTTTTTTCTGACCATCCTGAACCTGCTCCRGACTGGGACCTGGGAACACCGAGAGTTTGCACCTTGTGGCTGCAGCAGCTGCCCAGCGCCGGAGGGACTGAGAACAGAGCGACCACCCCCGAGAGAGACTTTCTGAATTTGTCATCTATTTCAGAGTGGTGTCATCTGGTATTGTTCATTTTGTGTGCTGGGGGGTGCTGTGCCTGTCAAATAAACAGGTTCTTTCCACTTCTCTCTGAGGAATGCTTCCCGAACCGGTTTGGGGGGAGGGGCCGTGTAGATTTGTTTTCTGAAGAGGCCCTCCTTTGGGAGTTCTCTGCCAAATTTGCCTTAAACCAGCACAAAAAGATATGAGCCCAGACATCTAGGGCTAAAATTGGTGTTTCATAATGCTATTTTTAGCTTGAATTTTTTTGCTTGCTTTAATTTACTCTTGAGTAGCCTCATTATGTAAACTCATCTTAACAGTTATCTAAATAGGTTTTCCTAAATATTTATTTAATACACACATATAAATACTTAATGTTATATTGATTTATATTTTCTATATCTTTTGCATTTAATTGATAGAAGCCAGTCTTTCCATTTTCAGTATATTTTTCCTGAATGCTGCATGTTTTATATTTTAAAGCCCTCCATTAACTCTATTAAATTCTGTAAGAGTTTGAAGGAATGTGTYTGAGGTCTGTGAACTGCAAGTGATGTTACAACTCTGTAGTGTTGAGATGAATTGTCTGCTTCTTGACAATTTCTTCATAAAAGCACAGGAAGCTCTTGACCCATCCCCTCCAAAGAAAAATTGGTTTAGAAATTGTAAAGAACACAGGAAATAGAAGGCTTGATTCTCTRTTATTTCCTTCATTTTATAAAGGCGTTTCCATAGGCTTGAAATAAAAGCAAAAGACTGCCAAAATCAATACAGTAGTATTTTCTGTTTAGTTTTCCATTCTTTGAAATGCTCAGATGTGCACTAGATTAGAAAATCAGGCCAAAAGTTCCTAACATGTAAAGCTTACAGTTTAATGCTGCAGTTTCACAAGCAATTAAAAATCCATGAAAAGCTGCATTTTTTCTTTGGATTTATTTCCAAGGGCTAACAAGCATTTTTACACTAAGTTGAATAATCTTTTAAAATAAGTTTGGTATKACAGAGATAAACTGAACAGGTCAATACTATAGTCCCCTTACCCACCTAAATAAACACTACAGAAATGATCCCTAGCCAGTGGTGATCTATACCTAAAAGAGATTTGTCCCACAGTGTTAGCTATCATGCGGAATCCTGACTCAAAGGTATTAAGAAAATATAAGCTAYGTCCCAGGGAAAAAGAGGATGAAGAGCATTTTTCCCTCTCCTTTGATTTGTAGGCTGAGAAATTTCATTCATTAAATTTGCATCAATACTTTTTGCTTCTGGCTGACTATCATTTGCAAATTAAGAGATCATTGGTGAAAATATTAGGGAGAATGKAACTTTTTGTAAGTAGTTTTGAAATTAAGTAATACCTAAAAATATAAAAATGGAAATGTGTCATTTTTCTTCTCTTATAGTTTTCTTTTCTTTCTAATGTGTCTCACAATGCAACAGATGTTTTGTATAATCATTCTACAAAGGGTAAATACATGAAAAAATTAAACAACAAAATGGAGCTTTTCTACGTTTCCCCCAGTAGGCATTCTAATTRCTTTCATGAGACACTAATTATAATTAGCCTTTTTTGCAGCATCAGATATGTTTTTTGTAGATATTCTTAGTACAGTAATGGATATCTATGCTCTTCTAAGGCCCCATTTATTTAACATATAAAGTAGAGGCAATTTCTGTTTATGTCAACTACTATTGCCAGCTGTGTGGGAATAAATGAGAGAGACTTGTTATTAGGAAAAATKATAATAATTGTGAGTTCCAGTACAGAAGACTGCTAGTCTCTTCTCAGTGAATGCAGAAAGCAATTTCTTGCCAGCATTGAAAAGAGACATTATGAAAAGTAGCTCCATTGACTCTTAGCTACTGAAGACATCTGAGTCCATTGGCTTTTGGRATACCAGTAGAGCAGTCACTAAGACATGCACAGTGTTTGAATATAAATTTCATTTTCAGGCAGTTAGATTAATGAATTATAGAGATTAGCTGTTTAGTCATCATCTATAGGAATGATATAATAACCTAAAATACACATGGTTTGAAACCCTAGGCTATTGATGGCATAAAAAGAGTTTTACTTAATGAGAAAATCAGAATGGAGTTAAAACTTTCTTTAATTGTTTCCTTTTGAAGATTAGGCAAATAAAAATGAAGCCACAGGTTGATTTCTAAGAAAGGGGTGTGGCCTTTATTACACACGGAGTGGTGATTTTTTTTTTGTTATCTCTTTATGTCTGTTTATCTCTAAATRGATCCAATAACAATATAAGGGTAACTAGTGCTCACTCTCACCACAGCAATGTGAAGCCTGCATCATAAAACACAGTAATCATGGATAGGCTGGATGCCAATGACCTGCATGATGTTTTATGCAGACATGTCCACAGATCTCACACAAGCTATTGGTGCTGTGAGGAGCATGGGGGGAGAAAGTACCACACATCCTGTCCTTAYTGTCAGAACTGGGCAAAGACGACTGTGGAACATTTTGTACCAACAGTCTTCTGTGGGGTGTCTAACAGTCAGGTCACAGGAAGATCTTACTGCTGCTTCTCCACAGCCTCTCTTTCTGGCTAGGTGAGCCCTGACCTGTGCACAATACTTAGGGGATARTACAGCTTTCTCCAGATTTCCATTATGTCCTGTGGGTCCAGTCCCCCAGGAATTGTAACGTAGAAAGACATTTATAAGAAAATCTTTCCCAGCAACCTCATGGGAAAATCGCAGGTGTTTCTAAAAGCAAGCTCACATATTTTCCAATGTATTTTTAACTAGAGCTAGAGAAAATGTTGAACAAAAGCACAGAAATTGTCATGAGATAGTCATCAGTTTAATTCAATTACTAAAAGTTACAGTTTATCATCTTGTTATGTCTGGGTTACAGGTAAATTTTAAGACCAAAGTACCAATAGACAGATAGTATATAAATGATGAAAACTTCAGCAGAGAGCAAGATTAGGAGAAAATGAAATTGCAATTTATCAGTAATAGAGGTACTGATTTTTTTTGTAGAAGAGAGGCAGATTAATGTAGCTATTCAAGTCAGATAGATGTTTATCTGTCTTCTACATTTAGTATTTTATAAAAAACATTGCAGTGCTGKTTTTTTTGCAAGTATTATTTTGCTGTTAGGAGGCCCCTGGCTGCATGCTGACCCAGCAGTGCAGGGACTCAGCCCCTTTCCRTGATCTGAGTGTTACTGCTTTGACACAGCATTGCTGTCTGCTGTTATGGCTTCATCCCTGGGGAGAGCAGAAGGATTACAGCCCCACCCACCGCAGTCACTGCCTGGCAAACCTGAGTCCTGTGTGTCTGGGGAAGGCTGGGGGGTGACACATCTGAGGAAATGAGTATCTGCTAGGAAGAGATTGTTTGGTTTGGTTTTGGTGTAACATCTTTATGTTCTTGACTCTTGGAGCAGTACTTTGGATCGTGACTGTGAGTGTCACTAAGTGCATCAGCAATATCTGATATTCACTATATTTTAATGAAGCTATTAAAAAATTAATTGGACTAACAAAAACTTCCTAGCTTCATATGTATTATTTGCTCTGTTTTACACATAGCAAGCTTCTTAGTGTGATCCACCCAATAAAACTGGAAATTAAGAAAGGAAAAAAATAATTTCGGCCATTATTATGGTCTTGGTATCATTCTAGCTATTGTCAACATATACTTGGAGAAAATAAGAAACTCCAGAGTAGAAAAATAGTTAGGTTAAAATTCTTTACAATAGCAAATTTCCCCAGAGGTTGTGCCTTGGCAGGAGGTTAATGTTGGAGAGCAAATTATCCATCATCTATCTGGTATAATATTTATTTGTGGGCTGAACAAATATTTAATCCAATATGGGTTTCATATTTATATTTTGTACCTAAATAAATTATGTTTTTTTCTTTCTGCCTGAGGATTTTATTACTTTTCTTTTTCCCCTTTACAGCATTTAGACAAGCAAAAACCAATAGYAAGCAGCCAGCATCTGCAAATATATCATGGTGTTGTCTAACATAGGCAGTAGGCCTTTAGAAATGGAACATTATCTGTATTTAGAGTTAACACAAGCTACTGCTTCTCATTATTTTTTTGCAACTATTATTACTAAATAAGAATTTCTTTCTACTTGTTGGTTGGTTGTTTTTCTCCAGACTACACCTGTATTGGTCTTGTTCTCCAGTTCTTTCAAACARTGTTATAAGATATTCTTTCAGTGAAATTTTTATTATGAGGTTGTGCAAATTTTATTATTTTTTCAGCACTAGAGTCACTGTAACAACAATATATTAGTAAAAGTAGAGAAATAAAAATTAAAAAAATAATGTAGGTCTGCCTTAAAATGAATATAGAATATCTTTCATTACATACTGTAGTCTGGATTTCTTGGGGTATCCCTTTTACATGCTATAGTATACCTTACAGAGGATGAAAAATTATACTCAACAAAAAACCATGTCAAAATATGCTTTAGTTCCAACTTTCAMCAAAAGAGATGAAGCAGCTTCACTGCTATAACTAGATACCACTTGGAATTTCTAAACAGCTCACTCTGCAAAGACATTAGAATCTGACCAGGGTCTTAGTTATTATGTTCACATTGAATATGTGTTCCCATTCAGTTTGAAGTTTTTCAAAGGAGATGGTCATTTATTCCCTCAGTTATGCTAAATTGCATAACAGTGACAGAATTCTGAGATGAAGGAATGTGGTTGTACTGTTACTGGAAATGAATCAAGCAACTGTTTAATGAGGATTTGTGTTGCAGCACCTGCTTCTGCATCCTCAAAGTAAATGGAAAAATTGGGTTAATGGTTTTGTTTATCAACCACTTTCCAGGTTTTTTTTGTCCATTCTGAAGATAATGAACTTTGAAGGGACTTACAGTACTGTAAGACATGATAGCACATTTTAAAAGCATATTTTTGAAAAGTATGGAAAAAATTATTATTTGTTTGGAATTTTTAGGCTTGATCAGCTCCCATGCTAAGCATTTTAYTTAGAAATTATTCACCTATTCAGAATTAATATCCTTTGATAGAAGATAATTGTTTGCAAATTGCCAACTACACTACCATAAAGAAGCTACAGTAAATACAATAACAACAAAGTAATTAGTGGCTTTGTTTTAAAGCACCAAAAGCAATTGGAAACATTCACCCTGGGTTATATAATCCTACTTTGGCTGTTAATGAACACCTGATATCCCTCAACTACCCCATTTCACACCATAAAATCAGAATTAGGATTACTAATTAACTGAAATTTGCAGCAAGACCTCCACAGGCTATGGTGCAAAAGTGGATCTGAGAAATTTTCTCAGTCACCAATGACATGTTCTCAAGCAGGTGAGAGACATTACTGTCATCTCCTCAGCTGGAGAGAGGGAAAGCCCATACTGCCCCTTCTGTGTATCCTAATGGTTCTGCCAAAGGTCTTTCCCACTGAAGTGGGTTTTTTTCCAGGCACAAGCTTGTTGGAAAGATCCATTGAGAGTCACATACACAGAAGTGTAGGTGGACACATACAGTTATTTTTCCTTTTTTCTATTCATAATGTGGAAAAGCTCTTGAGGCTAACCAGTATATGTCAACTATTCCAGTTTCTTTTATTTTTAGGGCAATTTTTCAATTCCGGTAAATTTATTTTTAGTAAGATATAACTGTTTTTTGGGAGAATCCTATATTTTATGGACAGTTTCCTTGGCTGAGCAACATCACTGATTTTGTAACTATGTAGCGTAACTACTGATGTTTGTYTGCTTTTACTGCAGGTTTTTGGKTTTTTTTTCAAAAATGCCAATGCAAAGTTGATGCAACTAGTGCAAACTGATGTGTGACTTGCTTTAAGGAACCATTGAGATCCAGAAGTGTTTTCCATTTACCTTACATCAGGCCCTGGATAGACACTTAGCAAAAGATKTCAAAAATTTTTGGCTGATTGCTCTTGGCACAAATATTTTCCTTTTAACCGTAAGAGTCCCATAACATTCAGTTTGATGGAAATATATGCCAGCAAATTCAGTCTATAATGTATGAGCTCCTAAACATTACTATTATTAAAATTGTTTTAATATACATGCTCTTTCAAATGCAGAGGGGAATAATTCCCATTCTCACTCCAGAGATGTCTGATTATTTTTATAACTTCAAGGAATTATAGTGGCAAGAATTATTTTCTACACAAATATAACTGACTTAACAATAGGTGATTAATATCCATTCCAAAATAACACAATAAATGTTTATAGGAGTTAACTTTCAGCTGCTGCATGTAGTTGCACACCATCCACTGATTTAATTTCTAGATAAAAAAAAACAACCAGTGTTGTTGTTTTTTATTTTGTAAAACAAAACAATCGATGTTACATGATTTAGGTTTTTTCTTTCTTTTGAATCAGATGGTATATAATAATCTAGGATTTAAGGATAGGTGCTTGCTGATTGTTAGCTTCATTAGGGATATTATAAGCAGTGTACTTACTGAAGAAGTCTTACTATAATTATGTGGTTATTGAGATTTTCTATTTTAGTTGAAAAGCATCATTAATTACATGGCCATTAGGGCCAAAATCAAGAAGAAACAGAAATAACCATATAAAAAGAAAATGGCAAAAAAAGAAAAGGTAAATTTATCATTTGTCCTCTTTTTTTCTGTTCTATATTTCTATTTTCTTTCCATTTTGTTTAAGGTATTCATCATAGTATATGGTGAGATGACTGTATAAAAAGTTAAGATAATCTAAAAATTCAATTAAAAATATGTTACCTTTTCTCACATTCTCCTTTGATAACTTTACCCAATATTTTTCCTGTTTCTTTTCTCTTGAAATCTGAAATATATTCAAAATTGTCTGGAAAAGCAGGCTGAATTGATCATCAAGTTTCATTCAGTATCTTTCTTATCTACACTCTTAATRAAGAAAAAGCTACACAACTGACACAAATATTTTCCTGGGAAAAATATGTTTAACTAATATATGAAACCATAAACTTACCATCTGAGTGATGAAACTGAGGAAGTGTGGTGCCAAGAACAGGAAGCTTTATACACAAAATGCAGAGAGGTAATTTTTCAAATACCACTCACCAAACTGTATTGTTTTTGTTTTTTCTTTTATAATGCCCCTCTTGCTATTTACATGGGGAATTTTTTATTTGGAGTTTTTTTCTGTCTATAACAGAGTATTATAGTAAAAAAAACCACAAACCAATTAYAAAAAAAACAGATGAATATATATGCAGACCAACTATTCTTTTTATCACTTGAATGAAAGTAGTGTTGCTGATGCAGTGAAAAAAAAATTGTAATTATTTCAATGTATAACTTTCAGCTGTACATTTAAAACCTGGGGGTATGCACAGGAAGCATTTCCATTAGAGTCCTCTATATTAATACACTTTCCCAATAAAAAGTTGCCATTCAGTAGCATCTATGAGGGGAAAAAAAAAAGCAAACGAGGCTTCACAATGTGCTGGGAATATCAACCTGTATGGTCAGGATTGATTGACCTCTTTCCTCCTTRATGAGTTCAAAAGTTTGATAACATTAATTATTTAAACGTCTGATGTGCTCATTGAACTATTATCATCATTTTTTGTTATAGTCAATGTACAGAACAAATGACAGTGGAAGTAATTGGAAAGTTGGAGGCTCGGAAAGGTTAAGTGACTTTCCTGAGGTCATAATGTGGATTTTTTGGACCTCTTGACGTGAAGAGCCATATTTAGTTCCTTCTCCAGCTTAGTCCAATTAGTAGTTTGATATTCAGTTCAGCCCAAAGAAGAATTATTTTCAGCCATCTGCTTTTATCACATAGTATCTGAACCTGCCTTACATGCTCTGTTGGAGATGGACATGAGGTCACATGCATGTTTCCTTTTGTGGTGTTCAGAACCTGTGGTAATCATAGCACTTCTTTGCAGAACAATGAATTGGGTTTGGTACACTTGCATTTTACTGTGCCTGTCCTAAGCAAGTGCCTCAGTCTCCACATGATCTTTAGAAAGAGCTCTGAGTTCTTGAATAATTTTTCTCTCCCTCTTCAACAGCTATAGCTATGGACATTAAAATAAACTGCATTGTGTTGGCCCTAAAATAAATGTGTGTAGCAGTTGGCAGATMTTTGCTTTAAATACACCATCATGAGAGTTTGTCAAAATACAGTGCTTCAATCAATAAGGCATTAAATTCAACAATAAAGTGGGTAGTTCTAAGAATGCATTTACTTCACTTGATTRGGCATACTACCTACCGAGTAGTAGGGTTTTTTGTATTTTTCTAACACTATCAAGAGATTGTAATCTGACTGGTACAGAGAAAATTGCTCTTCATAAGGACCATAGTACTGCTTTGTCACCYTTCTATTTTCAGCTTATTTTTATGTCGTATCTCTGTCTCCAGTACAGGGTTTCTTAAAAATACTTAATCAGTAACTAAGTTCTTTTTGACTGAGGATACTGTAAAATTGGAGTGATGTAAGGAAGAGGAAAAARAATGTGTAAAATTTTTGAGCTGAGCTCACCCAGGAGAAAGACTCTGCCTTTGAAGATGAACATAAATGTTTTAAGAAAGAGTTAAATGTCTGCATGAATATCCCTGGGAAAAATATGCAAATATTAGGGAGAGTCCTAAATATCCAAAGCATGTTAAAGTCCTCAAATAATAGAATGATTTGGCCTTTAAAGATCRTCTAGTCCAACTCTCTTGCTGTGGGCAGGAATTTCACTCATCTTTATTAAATCACTTTTATTAAATATTGGTAATTTACATTTCACAATGCAAACAGGGAATTTTCAATTCTAGGAGAAAGAAAAAAGAGAACATTCTCAAAACACATCATTTCTGGCCAAAGATTCAGTTACAACTGAAACCTGCCCAACCACCATCTGAAGAAAGTAACTGAAAGCAGGTTCTGCAAGCAGGTGTCACCAGTTGCTACATGGATGATGCAAGTACAGCAAAGGAGAGCAGCCGTCAGGATGTGCTGTTCCACATTGAAAGATTGAAATTACCCGATGCTTTTAATTTAGTGGAAAATTAGCATTTTTTGTGAGCTTGATGCTTGTCTGTGGTCACTTGGAGTTCCTGAAATTAGCTTTAAGTAACAGATACACTACTGAAGAATCATTGGCAACATCACTTAGTCTGCTTGATCAATGGTTCCATTTATCTTATGTTTTCTGGACAAAAGTTGCTTTTAATGGCATAGTGTAATGAACAGTCAAACACTTGAGTGATTTTTTTTAAACTGTTTAATAACTGGAAACTATTACATAGGGGAGATGAAAGCATGATAACATGACAAGCAATGAATAAATACTATCACTGAAAGTCAGCATTGCTTTGTCATTCCATGAAATGCTCCAATTTAACTATTTTCTTTATGTCACATGGCAATCCAGRTGATTTGATATCCTGGTGGTGTGACTTGAGGATGTTTCTGATACAGCAGAATGGCCTGTATGTACCCTGGATGAGATACCCATTCCTCTGCAGTCAGACCTTCGTCATGACTTCAGGACACAAGGAGATTTCTYCTGAAATTTGGAAATGACTGTCTGCTTGCTGGCTGTTAAGGCCATTGCAAACCAGCTTTGGTGAAGTATATTATGAGTATTAAAATTTAGTCCTGCAAAAAACAATGTGGAGAGAAGAAACTTCCCACTCCAATACCACAAATGCCCAAGTAATTTCCCATTATTTCAGAAAAGCTTCTTTTTCATCAAAAATATTACTACTGAAACACAGTGAAATATTATATGCACTGTTTCACTGAAGCAAGATTCAACACTGGTAGTAATTTGCTGTATTCCAGCTAGAGCTTTAATTCCTTCAATAAATAAATTATTAGAACTATTACTTTATGAGACAGAATTTTGCACTATGCCTAATTCTAAAGCCTGAAGGAAGAAATCTTTTTGCACATTCCTTTTCCACAGATGTTTCAAAATTAGATAGTATTAAAAAATTTACTATCCTAATTACTGGGGAAAATTTCAACAGCTTTATTTCAGAATTAATCTCGTAGTCTAGTACGAAATATTTGATGCTAAAAAGCTAATAACATGTCTAATTACAGGAAAATTTAAAAATTGAAGCTGGCATATTTATTAGGCTTAATTATTAGGGAAATGACCTTTAGTATAGCTGAAATACAGTATTTGTAAGACATAGTTTAAAGGTATTAGTACATAATCAGGGCATGGCAGCACACCCATAAACATTAAGATCTGACCAAATTAATAAAAATACATTGGTTAAAATTTGCACTTCATCTTGTACTGCTAATTTTTTTAGCATTTTACCTTTTAAAAGTTAAATAAAACCCAATGTTTCCTACTTCTATAGACAGGTTTGTAATGACTTTCAAATAATAAAGAGATTTAATACATTAGTAGGTTTTTCTTCCATTGAAATGAAGACTTTAGCCCTGCCACTAAACAGTMATTTCCAAAAATACTGAAAAAGTGAGAGATTTTTTGAATGTTTTTCCCTGAAGTTTAKTTTGATGCATTTTATCTGTCTAGGAAAAGTCACAAACATTAAAGAATCATTCTTGTTACCTCTTTTGTAACAGCACTGTGAGAAAATATGGTACAAGCCCAGCATGAATGCTACTGTTAGAAAATATATGTCCCAACAATAATGAGCATAACTGCTGTCAAATGCAGCACTTAAAACAAAATGTAAACATAGAATTGTATGTGTTTGTGAATGTAGGTTTTCGTTCATCAATCAGGGTCAATTTCTACATCCAAAGTCTCTCYGTGCAGCAAAAACAACAACAAAACTAACCAAACTTAGAAAAGAATTATCTGACTCTGTGAGAGTAACTTGGAAAACAAACTTGATTTTTTGAATAGATGTTGAAAATTAATTCCCAGAAAAGTCAGGAACTAATTTCTGAGGATTTACTCCCATCTAAAGTTATTTTGTGGCTGGAATGCTTAGATTTGCCTTATCATTTAATGTCATCCGGATTCATGGAAACTATTGTGTAATGACAGAMCTCCTTATTTTTCAAGATAAATGCATGGTATTAGATTAATTATGTCAGTSAGTATGTTAGTGTATATTATTATCAAGGTCTATCAATTTCTATTTTCAATATATTTCTTTTTAAGGGGTAGGGATCAGGGGTTATTAATTTGATTTTTTTGTTTATTATCTCTTGCTGAAACTGGAGAATTTCCCAGCTTAACCAGGCTACTCTTCCAGCAGCTAATATAACTGCATTATTTTCACCACATTCCACACTAACTTTGTCAGTGTTTTCATTATAGGCACTGATAAATTGCATTTGAAGCTAAATAAAACTAAATCAACAAAAAATAACAACAGTAAAAAGATAAATACATCCTTTAAAAGTTACCAGAGGACATATAGTTGGGTAATGTCATAGAGTTTTATAGGAGTTTGATTTGATTAGGTTGCCATTCAACAAGTGATCTTCAGAACTTCATTTCTAATGTTTCAAAGCTTTATTAGACTATTGCAGTCTGCATAGTTTCCATCCCTGTCAAGTTAACACAGAGGTGACTGTATGAAATTAAATGTATGATATAGTAAATTTCCTTCTTGCTGTAGGTGTGGCATATGGGTTACTTCTGTCAACGCCTCTTTAAGAGGCAAATTGCCATGTGGGGAGTCTTCTTGACATGGGAAAATTAATGAAACTAGGCAAAACTAAATATAGTTCAATAGCAGTATTCAGTTTATTGTGCTGTAGATWGCTTTCATTGGAGGAAGAAACATATATTTAGCAGATGCCTTCCGGTAGAAATGTTCATCTGAARCCTGGTAGTTTTTAAAGTTTCAGGCATAAGAGTACTTACCACTGCATAAATTATAATGTACTTGTTGCATACCATTTTCATGGCTATGATAGCCCAAGATGAAATCATGCTTCTGATGTATATTTTCCYACCTATTAATCTCCCTAGGTATATTTTTTTATGGTACACAATATTACATTTGCAGCTGTTACTCATTAGAGACTCCAGCTTCCATGAGGTTATTTTGGATGAAGTCTAGTGCTACTATGTGCAGAATTTCTAAACCTACGTTATTGTTCATTCATATCTATCCTCTCACTGCATCAAAAGAACAAAGTTTACTCAAATTAAAATATTAAAACCATAAAACACTCTTTTTGCTAGTTTTTTGTCATTTCCTCTACCTGGAGTTACAGATTTAAGTACACCTTTTCAAGACACTGAGATCACTGCACATTAATGACTAACATCCGAATTGTGAGCATTTTTCAATTTAAACAAAATGAAGTGCATGCATGTATTTAATAACATGAAAGCAGGCATGATTCTTTCTTATTAGGCTGTTTGCAGGCTGTCCCATACCCTATACAAGTCTGATTCTCTTTCTTGTCCATCATAGGATACTGCTGAGAAAGATCCTGAATGCTCACTTACAAGAGCCCTCTCCCTCTCCCTCTCCTTCTGCCTCTCCCTCTCCCTCTCCTCCCCTCCCCTCCCCTCATTTTGTCTTTTGGTGGTTGTGGGTTTTTGTTTCAGGCAGGAGTTGAATGATTCTTTGGGTTTTTTTTCTCTACGTGTGTGTGTACGTTTGTAGAACACCTCATCTAGAAACATTTTCTTCTTAGGCCCCACTTAACATGTCTTCAAATGAAGAAAGTTACTCCAGGCAAATGGCAGATAAATTCTGAGATGCACATCTCCTCCAGAGCCCCATGCTCTGCCTCTGACATCAGCAAATATGCTTTGTGTACAAGATCTCTGAGAGCTGTCAGTGACCTTGAATAAAACAAAGCACTCTCACGCACACCTTATTTTTTACCTCTCATCAAACACAGAATGTAAAGACTTCTCCCTCTTATTCTGTACTTGTCAATAACCTTGCACAGAAAACACAGGAAGGCAACAACAAATTTTTAAGCCATGTGAACTTAAGAATAAAAATATTCATTTGAGGACCAAAGGTGTTCCAAGGGGATAAATGCTTTTTAAGCATGAAYCTAAACCTGTATCAACAGATGTATTATGCAATAAAAAGAAATAAATCAAAATAAATCTCCAGCTTTTTATTCTATATTATATTTTCCCACAGTTGTTTGGTTGTCAGATTTCTGGTTTCTGTAATCACTCTAAGCATGAGGTAAATGAGTTAGATGATGCAGTGACCAAATATTTTAGTTTATTAGAACCACAACCATCTGCAGATCCATTCCAGACTTCCTGTRTTCATAGCTATCACAATAATAAGGTACAGATGAATAAATACATAGCTCTGAATAATTCAGGATGCAACTTTCTAATGGTTTCTGTTTTCCCTTTTCTTAATTTCTTCTCTGCATCAGAGCAATACCACTGTATATTTTCTACTTTTCCCATTATCTCTGTCTTCTCTTCTATGATTACTCTCATTCTTGTTGCTTTCCCTTACTACCTTGGACTATTAAAAATATGGTAATATTTTAATATTTTTTATGTTCAGTGTGGTTTTATATAACAAATAAAAAATAATTTATCAAGCAAAACAAGATCTATACATAAATTTTGTGCACTTTCAAAAGCTCATTCTGTATAAGTGTTGTTAAGCTTTTGACTATCCCTTGTCAACTATCTTTTCCTAGCTCTAAGTTGAAGAATATTTAATTTATTTCTGTACAAATCTTCTTTAATTTATTCTTTTTCGCACAAAGTCATGATGCTGTACAGATACTCAGGATGTTTCTATGCTAAAAATAAATAATAAACTCAACTTAATAAGCCTTAGAAATAATAAACCCGTAACATAAATGGTATAAGACAATGTTAATGAAGAGCTAACAAATAGTTTACTGAAATAACAACAAGGAATCTCTTGCTTAACTGGACACTAAACAGGAACGAGGAAAAAAAGGAGCAAAAATATCCTTCRGCAGAAAATAATCTTTCTTAAAACAACAGTTTAACTAATGTAGAATCTCAGACATTCCATGGAACTCTCATTATCAGTTTACAGTTATTTTTGGTGTATTAAAAAATTTAATYGTTTTTATATTAAAATTCGACAGTATTACTCGACTTACTTTTCATCCATTTTCTTGTACTCTTCAGTCCCTTAGAGACATTTATAACTGGAAGTACAGTCTGCTATTACATATCCAGTAACACTTCTTTTAGATTCTGTCCTTGCAGATATTCAATCTGTTGTTCTAGCGCTCTTAAAACTTTTTTCAAGATTTCAGTTGTGAGAAATTGAAACATCCAAACTAGAATTGATAGAATTGCATAGCAAGATATAACTGCCTTCAAAACATATCAGCACAACCTTTACCCTAGCACTCTCAGTTTATTATTTGTTGGAAATAAACAAGCAAAGAAAGGAATGTTTCTTACTGAATTCCTCAACTTTTCACTGATATTGCTGTAGGAGTAAAATGCTATGAAAATGTATGTTGTGATTAGCATGGTTTTTTACAGATTACAACTTCACAGACAATAGCAACATTCTTCATTATTCTCAGGACCCTAGCCCACACCAGAACTACATGTGAAAAGACATACTCAAATGTTTATTGTTACAGTGTAAAATCAATCTCTAGGCATCTAGTCTTTCAACTGAGTAAATACACAGCTTTACTAAACAATTAACCTTAATGCACAAACAAATGAAGATGAGATTTTATTTTAGTCCTTTGAAAGACTTAAATTATTGCCAAAGAAACAAAGATTTTAATAGAAAGCTATGACTATTCCTATACGTTCCAGATACATGTTCTATGGGATTTTCATACTTCATTGATTCTCTTGTCTTTAATGATCATTGTTAATCAGTGAAATGAACAAGTAGAGAATTTAACATGGACGAGCAATCTGTACTTCTTTCAAGTAAATTTTATGGCAGTGTCTAAGTACTCAATACACAGATCACAAGATTACATTTTATATTGACATAATTAACAAGAATAATTGTACTGCAATCGTGACTGTAAAGTTAGACTTACAGCACTACCATCTCCCATACTCTGAATAGAGATTATAGCATAAAATAATTCTCTGTCGTTTGTCTTTATCTTTTTTTAGACTTTCTCCTTTTAATATACACAGTATTTGAGCTAACTTATGCTGATAAGCTTGCAGCTGAGGGGAAAAAAGACYCAATCATAACTGACCAAAATACAGCTAGTTCAGAGAGCTTTTTGAGATATCTGACCTGGTATTCCATTTTACCACAGTTACTGTTAAAGCTTTTATTCCTCCACTTGGCCAGGAAAAGACCTATTACCCTGGCATAACCAAGGATTTTTTTGTGCTGGAGAGCAGCTTTACATTTCTAGTGAAACTTACTTTTATAGTATCATAAAAATAGTATTTTTGCACAAAAAAACCAATATAAAGCAGATTGATAAAATTATTTCAAATTATTTCTCTTATTCAAGAGAAAGAATACACTCCATCTCAGCTCTGAGACACCAGACAACACATTTAACTGTTTCAAATCTATGCAGGGATTGAAGTCAGGCTCTCAAACTCAGTGTAACCATTGATGTCATTTTTCACACTGACTACAGAGCTTTAATTCTGAATCAGAAAAAATCCACATTCATGAGAATATGTGAATTTTCATCCTGGAGGCTGACAGATCAAAAAGGTGTAAAGATGCCTCTACTGTGCACTATTCCAGAGGGTAGATGTGGCCTCAAAATTCATTGCATCAAAGTACCTAAGCAAAGGTTTAACTTTATAACGAGCCTCACTGACTTGTATAGTGTACTTACTGTTAAAAAATGGCTTAAAAATTGACTAACCTTAATGAACTCATGAATCAGGCCTCTAAAATGAAGGAAGGGGTAATGCTACTCACACAAAATAATCAGAAATGTGACACAATTTTGCTGGTGAGAAGTAAATATGAAGCAGATTCAGTCCATGTAATTTCTATCATTACTATGATTTTTCTTTAGGTGAGAGAGTTCAAAGACAAAATAAAGGTCCATAAATTGCAACTACATTAGCCAGRATATAGCTGAACAGAAGCATAGTAAAGTAGTATAAAGTAGTGTAAACAGCAATAGTATATAAGCACTCTGTTGAACAATTATGGCAGAGCTAAAGACAATTTAGTAGGAACATTTTGCATAAGTATATGATCTGTGTGAACACCAAAGGGGCAACAAATTCAAGTAATAAAAATCAGTAAAAGCATGAGATAAGCAAAAGGAAAGATTAAAAATCGGCAAGGTATTCTGCACATATACTGTATTCAAATATAAAAGAAAGATGTATTCAAAAATACTGCTCCATTCAAAATCTATAAAAGCAGTATCTGGAGCAGATACAATTTTCTCATATACTGTTTGTGAGGGGCACAACAACACAGAAACCTCGGGTATAAATCAGGAAAACCAGAGAAGAAAGAGGACAGGCTCACTTCAGTTCTGACATCTTTCAGTGATGAGCTCCCTTGACCAATCTCCTGGGCCTCACAACCAACAGTCACCAAGGACTGTAGRTATCAATGATAACTAAACAGCTTCGGCTCTGCTGTACTGTAAGAGCTTATTTAGGAGGCAAGTGCTAAAGACAAAGTTTTTAAAATGCAGTAATAATAATTAATWTAATGTAAGAGTAAGCCAGTTGCACAACATGTAAATGAATAATTTTAGAAAAAAATGTTTGAAATTTCTCGTCACAGTTGTGTCTAGATAATGGACATATGTATCAACTAATACATATATGCATAAAAGCTTATGCAGTTCTGAAAATTCTTAATTCTTTACCAAACAAATATGTGCTATGTGTTAGTAGAACAATTTTCACTTCTGGCCTACTCACCAGAACTCACAAATTCATAAAAATAGATGAGGAGGGACAAACAGTGGAAATGATAATGAATTTCATTATTATACATTTGGAAGCAATGGTTCCAAGGAAGCATTACTAAAAATGATGAAACAGAAAGACTAACTGTATTATTTAATAGTTTCTCCTTTACTTTCCTATGAGAATCTACTTTTGTTTGTAACTCGAAGCTCTTACAGTTTCATTGCAAAATCAGATTTAATCCCTACTGTTTAAATTGCTCTACTAGAGCTAGTAAAAGTTTGGGTTTATTTTTATTCAGGTGSTCAACATCAAAGAAAAGTGTACTTAACAATTATGGCTATTTAGGTTGCTACTCTTATTTATTTTGCAGTAACAAATAAGTGTTCCATAAATTATCTTAAGATTTATCTAAAAGCTATATTTTTCAAGGTGTCATGTGCTACTTCTAGAACTGCTATTCACAGAGCATTGATGAAAAGTACTTCTGTTTAACACAGAGCTAAATACACTGTCAAATAATTTTGAGTTTTAGCACAGAATGACATATCCTTTCTTTACTGAAATACCAAGAAGCAGCTTATACTAAGCTTTTTAACAAAGGTAGAAAATAAATGTAACTTGTCAGGATTTTACAGCAAAAGGGACATATCTTCTTGTGAATGCTGCAGGTATAATGGAACACATTACTCCTGACAGCTATTGATGACCATCACTTACCTGGAGTTTACCACTCCTGCAGTAAAACCAACAGAGAAACCCTTTGAGCATTCCTAACCCATTTAAGTGTAACCTGAAATCATTTTGTGTTAGAGTAGTCCTAACACATGAGATGGCTCATGGCAACTTGGCTGTCTTTGTCTAAAGTACATTCTGTTCTATGCATTCTACAACTTCTTCCACTGAATAATTGAGGTATAGTASTATTGAACTGTTGTCTCCAAAGTGATGGTGTGATTAAATTCTCATTCTGTTAGTAATTTTTAGCAGCAGTATTTTGACTCTAATGTGTTTCCAAAGCTCTCCTTGTTTTTCCTGGTTGTTAACTGACACAAGAAAGATAATTGCAAAATGTAATCTTACAACTTTGACTGTATCTGCAACAGAAAGTATTAGTACATAAATGGTACCTTTTGAACGTAATTAAAGTGCTATCCTCTGAACTTCATAAAGTTAAAAGCACTTAATTCTTAGTAAGACAYAGTCTTACTAAGATTGTGTTCAATACTCCTTTTGCTGACTGATAAAAAAAAGGGATTTTAGCTTTAAATTCAGAAACTGTAAAATATGCTTTTCTGGGACAAAAATCAGGGAACTAACTTTGCTAAAGGGTAGATGTTAATAAAAACACTAACCTCTGTTTCAGGGTCCCATGGCTGGAATTTATACATACAGACTGACTTTATAGTCATAGAGCAAATTAAGTAATTTTATGACGTGATCATTTCAACCTAAACAGATGTCTGAAAGAAGTTAGAAAAACTGCATCCTTGAAGTGCATCTTGATATCTAAAACAAGGGAAGTCTCAAGAGAGTAGAATGGTTGTAGACATCTATATTAAGTTTCCGTTTTTCTGACTTTATGTTTTCAATTGGAAATCTGTCATACGGACCAATATGAGTTTCTAAAGGACATTTTCTTTTTTTTTTTTAAACTTCAGTGTAAAAGTCTGCACTATGATGCAGACATTTCAAAAATCACCTATTTTAATTCTCATAAGATGGAGTAAAATGGTCTATAGATTTTTTTGAACTGATTTAGATTAATTTTCCTTGGGAGTTAGATTATTTTAGTTTGTTTTTTTTTTTGTAAAGTATATCTTAATTTTTTCCTCTTATAAACAATAACTTCCAAAGATGAACTAAAAATGCAATGTTACAGAAAGGAAAAAAAATAATGTACTTTCAATTTATAATAAAAAAATATTGTTCAATTGAAAACTTCCAAGCTTTTAACATAAACATATTTTTAAAATTATTACACATTTGTAAATAGAAAAGGATCAAAATGCTATAAAGATTACAAATTCAATAATTTAAAAGTTAGGATGCATTAAGTACATCATAGTGCATCCATTAAATGCATAAATTCATTGAAAGTTAACAAGGTACATGGTGACAGCAGCAACAGCAGCAATGACTAYTGTCAATTCTGGGGCAAAACACCTGAAGGAGTTAGGCAGTGGGTTCCTGGAGTCAGGGCAAGCTGAGAGAAAGCAGAAAGACAAAGCAGGGAGAGAGGTTGACATGGTGAGGACGTTGCTAAAGCGACCATAAACAGCTCCAGAGCCCCAGTGCCTCAGGTGAATCCCATCTAGGCCCATAGACTTGTGAGTTTACCTGGACTTCAGTAAAGCCTGTGATGATGGCAGCCCACAGACTGGACAGGTGCACCTTTGCTGGGTTACAGCTGCTGGATGGCTGGAAGGTTTTGGATGGCCTAGAAGGTTCTGGTGGATGGAGTCAGTCCAGCCCTGTTTAATATCTATACCGATGACCATCATGAGGGGGTTGAGAGCACCCTCACTCAGTCTGGAGATAACAACCAGTTGGGCGGGGTGGTTGACCTGCTTGAGGGTAGGAAGACTCTGCAGAGGGGTCTGGACAGGTTGGATTGATGGGCCCAGGCTAATTGCATGAGGCTCAAGAAGGCGAAGTGCACTTGGGTTACAACATCCCCGGACAGGGTTACATGCTGCACAGGGCTGGGAAGGAGTGGCGGGAAATCTGCCTGGTGAAAAAGAACATGGGGGTGTCTTTCAGCAYCCCAACAGGTGTGATCCAGCAGTGTGCCAGGTGKCCAAGAAGGTCAGTGACATCCTGGRCTGTATGAAAAACAATGTGGCCAGCAGGACCAGGGCAGTGACTGTCCCCCGTCCTCAGCACTGGTGAGGCCACACCTTAAGTCCTCTTTCCAGTTCTGGGCCCCGAGGATGACACTGAGGTGCTAGAGTGTGTCCAGAGAAGGGCAGTGAAGCTAGAGAAGGGTCCAGAGAGTAAATTCAATCAGAAGTCGCTGGGGAAGCTGGTGTCCTTCATCCTGGAAAAAAGGAGGCTCAGGGAAGACCAGGGCACTTAGCGCTGTAGTCCTGTAAATGTGATGATGTTCAGACAGATGTTAGACTCAATGATCTTGGTGGTCTTTTCCAACCTTAATGATTCTGCGATTCTTGCAAGTTATCCAAAAAAGAATATTATATATTTTTGGGTTAAATTTGAAATAGAATGGTTTTGCCTATTATCTAAAAACATTGTTATTTCTATGAATCTGTGGAACCTGTGCCAATGAAATAGAGATATATTTTCTGACGTGGCATACTACAAAGCAAAATTATAATTTATTAGCTAATAAGTAACTATAGTGTTCTCTATTGTACAAATTGAATTATATTTTTAAAGTAAAATACTATTTTCAGCAGCAGCCATTCAAATCCAGTGTCATTCCAGGTTTGTGGTTTTTAGCATTTTATGAACAGCTTGCATTTATTTGCATATGGGAGGAAGGATTTCAGAATGCACCCTAGAGCTTTATTAAATTTGCCAACTGGAATATTATTCCAGAGCTCTTTTATTAAAGAGCACACATTGCAGCATTTTAGGAAAGAGCTGAAGAAATCTTTAATGTTTATTAAAAAAAGCAAAGAGACTCAGCATTTAAAATTAATGCAAGAAATTATTTTGTGGCTGAGATTATTTCCTAAAAGCCCTTTGGAAACTCAATGCTTAGTTTTGTTTTGTTGCTGAGTTTTTGTTGCATTTTGGTTTTTTATTTGGTTTGGGTTTTTTATTGGTTTGTTGGTTGGTTGGTTGATTGGTTGGCTGGGCGTTTTGATTTGTTTTTCTGTCTMCTTTCTCATGCTTTAATAATGGATGTTAGCAGTCTAAATTCTGTTCACTTCTTGCAAGTACTATGACTGAAACGCATTTTTATGTTTGCAATATTAAAACTGCTTTCACACTTTTTTAAACATGCCCTCTTATTTTCTGGTAATTATGGTAAATACTGAGAAAAATTGTGTAACAAGAGCATTGATCAAGTGTTAGCCTTATGGTCAGTCTTAAAGAGGACTTTAAGCAACTGCTCTTTAAGGAAGAAGAAAAGTCCTATTTCCTATCTTCTCCACGAGAAACTCAAGTTCCACTCCRCCTGATCATTGCTTTTTATCTATCCTAATCTTTCAATATACTTACAAGGGGGAATCGACTCCTCAAGAATTAGAAAAAAAAATTTAAATTACTCATTCTCAAAGGTCCTCTCTGAACTATTAACCTTCCAAAACCAGACTTCCCTTGTTACCCATGAAGTAGGTAATGTCTCTTCTTTTAAAGATTTATGACGGGCATTCAAAATGCCCCAGGTAAATATTAATTTAATAGGTCTCCTAAGAGGTGTGAGAACTTGAAACTAAAAGTCTGAGACTTTTATTCCCATCCAAATTTATATTGCTGATTCTCTTCACAATAATTAGTTTTGCTTAGTTGCAAAATGCAGTAAAACTGAAATGAAGGGTACAGATGCTCAACAATATTAGCCATCTTAGGCTACTTATGGGTACACCATGTATACYTAAATTCTAAAGAGGGAATCCTTTTTCCAAAATTATCACATTATCTTTTAACAAGAAAAAACCCCAACCAAACCAAAAAATCCCCAACCAAAAAAGCCACCCCACATAACYTAAACAAAAATTTAGTACAATCAACACAGTGGATCTAAACAGGACCAAAACTATTTAGACATTGTTTGAAGTTCTAATTTAAGCTTATACAACATCTGAATTACAGAGTAAAAAGATATCTAAAGTACTCAACTTCCCCTTCAGACATTTTCAGGAATAGCAAATGTTAGAAACATTTCTACTTACATACCAAATGCTGTGAATGGCACTGTCTAAAGCTACTTAAATTCTGATTCTCTTCCATTGCTTATGTACATATATATATGAAGTATTTCCTTATTCTTCTCCCAAACTGAAATCAGGAGTCTGCTTGCAGACAGCAAGAAATGATGGATAGTRTTAGTATTATTCCTTGAGAATCTTAGTGCCCAAAATTCTGCATTAAAATCAGATGGTTTTGTTATTGGTACTGTAAATTGGACATCATATTCAGTTTCAGGAAATAATTCCATTTTTATTCTCCATAGAAACATTTGACCTACAGACCACTTTGATTATTATGGATTCATAAAAATAGCTGCCCGTAGCAAGAAAAGTGACAGAACTTGAGATGTTAGTTTTAGCTCATTTCTACAAAAAAGGTTGTACATATAGTCAGACTCACTGTCACTTCCAATCTATTTTTATATTCATCTTCCAGCTGTCATTTCCATGCTTGTTGAGCATCACTGCCACRGAATACTTTGCTCACAGCCACTAAGGGCCAAATATCCGCACAGAACAGGATTCTTACTGACTTTGGTGACAGTTGTACTCATGTRAGAAATAAAGTTTAGTTCTCTGTCTCTTATATTCATCAGTGCCATCAAAGAAAGTTTAGCTTTGTTTTGTTGTTGTTTTTCTTTTTTTGTTTTATATACAGAAATACAGTACAATCAAGATGAAGCAGTGTATTTCTTCTTTTGCTTGTGCTTGCTGCATTTACCACATACTTCCCTGTAATTCCTTCTTTTTCTTAACCCGTCAAAAATATCACAAATATTAACTATTTCTAATATGAAATATTGTTTGAAATATTATATATATACATAAAGTACCGAGCTGTGTCTTCATAAAAAGAAAGAGTATTTTTCAAAAACTCTTATCGTACTTTTAAAAGAGGTACTGTACTGTATTGGGAGCCATGTAAGTTAGGTCACACTCACCTAAAAAGTCACTGGTCAAGTTGTCAGTATGGGTAGAAAATGTTTCAAAGGGGAAATCACTGCAAACAGAAAACTAATTTCATATTTCAAATTCACCGGTAAGGTATGATTTGTCATAATTTTGTACACTTGGGAATAGTCTTATTAGTCTTAACAGTCCTCTTTAGGAAACCGGGTAAAATAAAAGAAATGTGAAAAGCTGTTGTGGGCTAAATTTCTCAAATTAATTTCTTCCCATTTGTTTCACGATGAACAAGTGAAGAGGGGCTTGTTTTCAAGCTGAYTGAGGAACAAAAGGGTTAGCCAAGAGCTCTCACTTATCTCTCTAATGGTTTGGCCCAGGGAGGGAGGGTTTGGGATTCTAGTCTGGTGCTGGCTGCCTCTAGCAGCTTTCCTCAGAAGCATACCATGTAGCTTCCCTCTTCCCTCCACAAAACCTGGTCATGCAACCCCAGTAAAGGGACAATAAAAATGCTCTTTATTATTCATATCCCAATAGTACAAAGGAGGTGGAGATGAAGATTCTTCCACTTTGAGAAATTCTTCACTTTTCAAAAATGAATTGTCATTTATTTTAGAGGAAAAAGGAAGTGCAATGGAGACTCTCTTRTGAACTCCTGTCAGTAGATGACAGTGGACAGTCTTTAAAATATTCACTTTTTGCCAGAACTGGAATAAGGGGAAGAAATTCTGGAGTTCTAGCCATCTACTGAACAGTCCAATTATCCTGCTGGACCTGCTGTAAACTGAAGAGAATCAAAGAGCAGATCCAATACAATTATCAAATATAAATGTCGGGAATAAATAAACCCAAGAAAACAAACAATTCCCTGAAAAAAAAAAGTTAATAGCTGAAGAATAAAATTTTGGTTCCATGTCCATATTTCTTTTGTATTCTTTTTGTGTATTTTTTGTATTTTTTTCTGAAAGAATAGAAATCAATGAATAMGTTTTATATTATAACATAAATTTAGAGTGTAAAATATTGGCAAGTGTTTTCCCTATTATTTGTTATCCTATTTCTCCCGCATTTTCAAAATTCATAAATTAAGGTGTGAGACATTTTAAGCAGTTCAAAGAAATCCCGTAAAACTCAGAAAAACTTTGAATACTCAAACRAAATACCTAAAGGCTAATTACCTTTAATAATTAGGGCCACAGCTCTGTAAATCTGCATTCTTAGGTCTTGTATACCTTTAGAGTGGAAAGTTACATAGAGGCATCTGTTCTTCTCAGTAAAGCTTAATTTTATTTTTCTGCCTTCTTTGGGAATAATTTCTGTTCATCCTGCTGATAAAGATGTTCTAAAAACCTTATTCCTAGCCTTTCTCTTTAGCTCTCACTGATTTGAATGCAGGCCTTCTTTTCCATTATGCTTAGRTAATACTGGTTGTCCCAGTTGTCCACTATAGCTTGCAAGAGATGTGGTTTTCATGAAGCGTTTTAAGACTTGGAATGAAGTACAGCACCATGTACAGGAGTCTATCTTTCTACATGGACTTTGTACAGAACCTTAGGCATAGAAGTTCTTAAGTTTGTATGTTATTTATGCACTCAAAATTAGATAGGATGAATATGGGTCCCTGTATTCATTTTCATTATCTTGCCTGTCTTGCACTACTGAACTATTTCAATTGTTTGCCTGGAAACAAAAATTATATTTCTTCAGGTTGTGGTTTTTTTTTTTCCCAGATTTGATTCTACCTGATTTTCYTTTTACTATTTCATCTAATACAGCATTAAAATCTTTACTCAGTGTGAAAGAGAATGCTTCTCTTGTTTTTGAAGGCAACAGTTTTCTGGATTTGTCAGCTTTTAGACTTYATTTTCTTGCAGTAAGTGTTTATAACTGAAAAAACCCTACTTTTCGTTTTTGTTCCTTTGTTAATTTTTTTTTCATTTTTGTTTGGTTGTTTGTTTTTGGTCTTTTTAAAACCAAAATCCAGCTATTGAATAAATATTGCAGGCACTTAAACAGTTAGGAAGGAGTGACACAGTAGTCTCTTACCTTGTTAAATTGCTGATTTTGCTTAAGTTGAATAAATTCTTGAGCATAATCAAAAAGCACTTCACCAAAAGCAGAGCTACCTTATGGTGAGTTTAACTTGGCTGGATGACAGATGTCCAGCAAAGCTGCTGTATCACTCCCCTTCTCAGCTGGACAGTASAGCRAAAATATAATGAAAGACTTGTGGGTCCAGATATGAAGAGAGAGAGCACTCAGCCTCARCAGTTACTGTCACRGGCAAAACAGACTCAACTAGGGAAATTAATTGCATTTATTGCCAATAAAATCAGAGTAGGATAATTAGAAATTAAAAAAAACCAAAACCCAAAGCACCTTTCCCCCACCCCTCCCCTCTTCCAGGGCCTAATGCTACTCCTGATTTTCTCGAACCTCCTCCCGCCATGCAGCAGAGGGACAGGGAATGGGAATTGCAGTTCATCACACATTGTCTCTGCTGCTCCTTCTTCCTCAGGGATAGGATCAAGARTAACAGCAAGAAATAATTTCTTATTCTATACATTTCTGTTAAGGTATCAAAGTAAACAGTAAAGCAGAATGACCTGAAGAAAAATTACTTACCTTGCTCTAAAYGTTTTGAATTATAACATTTAGAGTATTTGGGTTTTTTTTAAAGTAAATATTTTTCATTGTGAAATTTGCTTTATTGTTCTCTAACGTTACCATTATCAGGAAAAATTGTGTGATAGAGAAATGTCTCTTCCCTAAAACCCATCTAAAATACAGAATTTTCCCATTTGGTTTGCACATTARGTTTGGCTAGATTTTTCCATATTTCTCTCTGTAGTACTGTCTCCTCTGTGCCTTCAGGTTATCACTGCAAACCTCTTCAATCCATTTCTCATCAAGTTTACTATTTGGAAAGACCTAGGCTGTCATTCATGGGATTGAGGCTTTATGTCATAAAGGAAATAAAACTGTTTGATAGCACCTGTTCTATCTATTTTATATCTGAAATAAACTCTAGCTCAGTGCTGAAGCATTTCAAAAACATCTGAAAGTTACCATTGCATGGGCCCTGACTTGTATTAACCATTGTGCAGGAAAGATTTATAGCTATTTGCAGATTGGGCCAAATCCTCAAAGGCATAAAGGAAAAGGAAAATGCAGTTGCCTAACAGTTCTCTATGGAAAAATAAGGCTCTTTCATATCTAGATGAAATAGAGTGCTTAAAAAAATTACGTGAACAGAAGAACCCCTAGCAAAAATTAAGTATCTAACCATTAATCCTTTTGCCAATGGAACCTTGTTTATTTTGTGCCTATTATATTATAAACATTCTTACATTTCAAACAAGTCATCAATGGTACCAGTTTTCATGGTAGAAGCACAACAATCCGATAAGGAAACATAAGCCATGATATATAGAAGGTTGGTTTTGGTTCATCCCCTCTCCCCTCCCCCATTTGTTGTAAATACACTTGGGCCAATCTCTGTTCTTCTCTGCAGGTTTCTGTACGGCTCACATAGAATGACAGAGGATTGTTATGTCACCTAGTTAACCTTCCAGATCTAAGGCAATATTAGCTCTAGCTATGARCCTACCTATAGGTGTTTACTTAACCCTTGTTTAAAGGTCTCCACAGTCTACTTATATCAAACTGTTGCATTATTTTTACCACAAAAATGCTATTTTTAGACTGTAACTGGARTCTGCTGTGCTCAGTTTGAAACCCAGTTAAATATGGACATAAAGAACATTTTRTTCCCTTTCTCATAGCAATAGTCTTTGATGAATTGTGAGAGCATCAACACTCCTGCACTCAATCTTAAGTTTTAGAAATTAAATAAGTTCCTTTCTAAACCTGCTCTCATACATTTCATTTCTATACAACTGCTAATTTACTTTAGTCTCATTTGTATCCATGAACTGATATCTTCTGGGGTGTACAGTGTTCAGATCTGAATGCAGTTCCCCAGTATAGATCCCAGAAATGTAGGGTAGAGAAGAAGTTTCCCTTTCCATACCTTGTAGACATTTTTTTTTCCAAATTATCTATCAATAAATTGATTGCCTTTCTATRGGGGTAAATAAAAATTTGACTTAAGTGTAGCTTGATTATTTCCTCATACTAATTTCTACGAAACTGCTACTTGTCCTTATCCTGCTTTTATGCAAAGATTCTCAAGTGCAAAATGAGTAATTTTCTTAGGTTGCAATAGTGGATATTCTAAAAAYCTTGTAACAGTCATCATTCTGAAATATCAAAGATATGTGAAAAGYAGAATTACAATTGCAGAATTAATAATAATGGTAATTATTTTTATCAAAATTTAAAGTGAGCTGGAATTCATGTGATTAATTTCTCTATTTAGACATCCAGCATTTTTGGTTTTTTTTTTTAATAAGACCAATTTATCTTTCTGATATTCATTGGAGATTACTGCCCTGTTATTTCAAACTCATACAAATAAAAAAGAAAAACACTTCTAGACAACTTTATCTCCTTCAGAACTATTAGAACAGATTTGCACTGGCTCAGACCCAAATCTCTGTCAAGCATGCATATATGGGAAGTGGGTTTTCAGTCTTTCTTCAATAAAGATTTTAATGAATAGCTTAACTTAGTATTTTGTATTTTATTGTGTTGAGATTTTTAAACCATTCACTAGCATTTAAAAGCAAGTGTTTATTATCTCTCCTGAAAACTTCGTGCTAATAGCATAAACTTCCTGGCCTTTTTAAGATCCAAACTTATTGCTACTGTAAATCAACAGYACTGTGTGTGCAAGACAAGAGGTTTTTTCAAGGCTATTTCTTAGAATTACTACCTTAAAAACAAGAGCTGTAAGATAAAAATAAACATGTAAGCCTAAATGGATCTGACCTTCTGGCATTACCATTAACAGTTTGGATTGGAAGGGACCTTAAATATCTTYTAGTTTTGACCCTTAATCCATGGGCAAGGACACTCTTCACTAGGTCAGGTTGCACAGAGCCCCATCAAAGCTTGCCTTGAATGTTTCCAGAGATGGGGCATCCACAGMTTCTCGGGGCAACCTGTTCCACTGCCTCACACTTCTACAATAGAGAATGTCTAATCTAAACCTAGTCTCTTTTGGTATGAAGCCATTTCCCTTTGTTCTATCACTAAATGCTCTTGTAAATAATCTCTCTTCTTTCTTGTAGGCCYCCTCAGAACTGCAAACCCTGCCAAGGCATGATCACTGCAGCCCAGGCTGCCTCCAATCTCGGTGTCCCTAGCTGGCTCTCTTACACTGGTGACCRTAAGATCCTGTATCACATTCCCTCTGGCAGGGCTGTCTATTACCTGGGTCAGGAAGTTATCTTCYGTGTTTTCCAAGATCTTCTGGATTGCCTACAGTTCATTGTGCAACTTTCCCAGCAGACGTCAGGATGGCTGAAGCCCCCTGGGAAGACAAGAGCCTGTGAGCATGAAGKCTTCATCAGTAGGATCCCATTGATCAAGGGCCTGTAGTAGACACTGACCACAAAGTTTTCTTTGTTGCCACGGTCTCAGATTCTTACCCACAGGCTTTTGACCTTCACATGGCTGTTCTTCAGAGACAACTCTTCAGACTCAATCCACCTCTTAATGCAGAGGGCATCCACCTCTCGTTYCTCCCCTGACTCTTCTAAATAGCCTGTAGCCTTTGACAGTCACATTCCAGGCATGGAATTCATTCCATCAAAGTTTCAGTAATGGCAAAGTTCAGTTACAAGGTCATAGGTTTCTAGTAGCATGGTGCTAGCTTCCAATTCTTTCTGTTTCTGCCCATGCTGCATGAATTGGTATAAAGGCACCTAAGCTGGACCCTTGGCTGTGTCACACTCCTAGAGGAGCACCCCTTAACTCTTTTGGGATACCTCTCTGGTGTTTCCCTTTTGGCTTCTGTTAACAGATGAGRMCCTGGCTTGTCTCTGTAAGACTGCAAGTGTGTTATCTAACTAAGTTTTGTCAATCACTGATTCATAAAGTTTGCTGAAATTTTAATAATTTGTAAAGTATAAACCCTTCCACTGCAGTCTTCTCTTTTGGTCAGATCTCTTTTCTTTTCTGTGGTCAGATGGATTTAGTTTGATCTAAATAAAATGAAGAAAGGTGCTGAGCTCCCAGCTTCTGTGACATGAGTGGCACATGTTATTGACAAAAGGAATGAGTACAGCTCAGGGTTACTGGGTTACTGAATTCATACATAATATCTAAAAAGGGTATTGAGAGATACTCTCTCCTTCATGAAGAAATGGWTTTTATACAGTAAGGAAAGAAATCTGGGGCACTGAAGTCACAATTATGCAACTAATTACTGCTGACTGCTGGTGCCTGGCTGCTAATCTCCCAGCTAATCAATGTATTGGTTTATCTCTGGGTGACAAAGACATAGGCGGAATTATTTCTCTTGTTACACTCCTGTTTTGACAAGATGAAGCATTCTTCTGATAAGAACAATTTTTTTGTGATCACAAGAAATAGATTTAATCCAAATGCAAAGGAAATAGAAAATAGTTTAAAAAAATCAGAAAAAAGAAAGAAGATTTCTTTGTGCAATAATCAGAACTGATGTTTAGTTCTGCTTACATGGCTACTAAGTAAAGCATGTCACAAATCACAGGCATTGCACACTATTCAAGGGAATAGTTCTGTTTATTGAAAGTACTTGAATTTATTCTGTGCAATAATCAAGTAAAACAAGATCAGATTTAATAATTGTTACCAAACTAATTTTAGAATTGCTATCTAACAAGTGACCTTGATGATAAAGTATGTGGATGGAAGCAGGATATGGGGTAACAATTATTRGAGTGGTTAAGGCTTATGCTCACCAGAAGGCCCCATGGGGAAGGCACAGCTGCAGGCTACACAGGCGGAAGCCAGCTGAGGAGCGAGAGGCAGTTATGAGGAGAGGGTCAGCTGGAAGGGAGATTGTGATTGGCTGCAGGAACGCACGGAGGGCGTATGAGCAGGAAGCTGATTGGATGATAGGACAAGCAGACAGCAGCGTGGAAGCTGAGCCAGCCAATGGGTGCCTCCTTTCTGTTAAGTTCTGTTACATCTGGGTTTGGGTTCAGTTGTGTCAGGTTAAAATTAAAGGTGTAAAAAGGGGCCAATTTCTACAATAAAGGGATCTCCTTTGGATGCATATGGGGGTCCACATCACTTTGTTCCCCACTGCTACAGATGGAAACTGGACCTGCAAGAGGGACTCACAGTATCAACTTAATCTTGATCTCCTTCTCCTCTAGTATGTTTCAGTTCTGACTGAAATTAGGAGAGGTCTATTTTGAAAATGGAAATATTTAATGTATGGGGTTATAAAATTTCACTAAGTATCAATAGTGCTGCCTGTATTTTCCTATTAAATTCACTTCATAACTTTCTTTACTACCGCAGATTCAAGATCTACGGTATTTTCTTCTGTCAGCTGTGGTCCGACAAATATGAGTTATGCTGAGAACCCAGTTACATTGAATATCTTGATAAAAAGTATCAGTGATTTATTTTGTATTGTGCTGCAGTATGTTCTTTCAGAATAAATATCCAATCCTAGTAGACACCAGTTTAATACTAGCTTAATATAGGTTGAATATATTTGAAACATTATATATACTTTTATAAATATTTCTTACTAGAAAATGTAAGTTATTATGAATTAATTATTGTAGACAAGTAATTAATTTTTTGTGCYTTTGTTCTGTGTTTTAAGTGAGTTTACATTATTGTTTAATTATAATATCAATATGCTTCAGCATTGAAAGACAAATAGTCATCTTCTATGTTTTACATTGGTTTTGGATATTTGTTTGCAATCCACTGAAGGAAAGTTTAAGAAAATTTTTGTAAGACTTCTCTGATAGGGTTGAAAATGAATGTACTGGTAGCAGTATTTCAGGCTTTATGGCCAGCAGGCATATTGGTCAAGAGCACATTGCATTATTTAAATTCTCTGTTTGGCTCCTAACTACTTTCAAAAGGTACATTGATGGGGGTTGTTTTCCTTAACCATCATGACAGCTGAATACTAKTCTGACCTTGTAAATTCTGTAACTGTCCTCAGAATGTTGCATAATATTCATACATCTCAGGAAATGATACCACAAATGAATCTGATGTACAGTATAGATTMATGAAGAATTTCTAAGAGACTTGTATCAGTAAATTAAAAGGTCTCTAAACTTTGGATTAATGGAAAAGATGCACAACTCCTAAAACTAACAGAGGAATCTATTTGCAGTCACAGGTACAGTCGTAGTACTTACAGATGGTAAGAATGTAAATGCTTAAGTCACAAAATGAAGTAAAATGTTACAATTTACAATTGTTTCTTATGTACATATAACACTACATAGTCAAATTCTCTAGTAATTCATAATTTAAATTTGCTGCGTAGAAGAAAAGAGGGAGAAAGGGATTTTTTCCTTTTTTTTTCTCGCTTTTCCAAATGAAATTCAATGATAAATTATATTTTATATTGTATTTTAAAAGCAAGGCTTATGCTTAAGTGCCTGTTATTTGTTTTTTCCCTGGAAATTATTTGTCTTATGTTGATCACAAAGGTTTAGATCCAGATTATCAACTGATTTAAACAGATTCACTAAACTGAAATCAACAAATGCAATCTACAACTAAGACAGCTGTGCTAGTAAGAGAAAAGACCGTGAGAACAAAAGAGACTCCTGTAAAACAGTTGCTGTATAATAATGTCAATGGAGGAGACATAATGGTCCATGTATAGTGCTATCAAGTTTAAATGATGGAGTGACAGCTTCAGAAGGAGAAGTACATATGAAAGATTGTCTAAAGAAAATATTTAAATGATAACTGATCAACATTTGTGAGTGCTGGAATTCAGGAAAATATGAGGAAGGTAGAACACTGTATTTTTAGTGAGATAAAGAGCTTTAGAAGACATAAAGTAAAATGGGTTTGAGAGAATGGGAATGTCTTTAATTTCTGGGTAGGCTGTTGTTTTCCCCTTTCTATTTGTATTCTAATCATCTTGGGTAAAAGATTATGCATTTGCAAAGTGTCCTGCTCAATATCATTTCAGTCTTGTCAGCATGCTATTTTATTTCCACTAATTGTACTATTTATTACAGCTCAGTTGGTTCACAGCTGACAACATAAAAAATATCCTCCAGTGATTGGCCTACTGAACAGTGCCCCATGCTTCCTTTATTGCCTATATCAGACATTAATAGAGAAACACTATTACTGAGATGTGTTGACATCATTGATTAGGATTTCGAATATACTGGAAAGTAAACAGAAACATTAATTTTAATTTTAAACTCCATTAGGAATTTGAGGGTAAAACAAAACTGATGCCTGCAGAATACAAGTGTAGATTTCTTAATTGAACAGCAGACATTTACTTTGTGGTTTCTAAGGGAAACTTCCTGAACAGATAGAAAAAACAATTCTATAAAAATGAGATCATTTTACCAACAAACTGTGAAATTCAAAGACACTTACTTTTGATTGGGAATGTAATATGAGAAAGAAGATTTAAAAAAAGGCCATTCTTTAATCACTCGTTGTAATGTATCACTGATTGTTAACAGCTATTGTTATGTCACATTCTGGTGATTTTTATTCATAGAAATAATGTTGATAAGGCAAACTTATCTGTGACCAAAGCCCTGGATTACTGTTGCAAACAGTGACATTTTTGCTATTTAATGAAAACAAAACATACTTCTACATCTTACGATATTCACCTCTCTGGTTGTATGCCAGCTGTAAAATGTTCAGGTCMAACTCCTCTGCTAATGTAAATCTCAGCATAACAGAGCTGAGATCAATCAAATCAAAGAAAGCAGAAGCAAATGCAGAAAATGCAATAAAAATAAAGTAGTGGATGTGAACAGATTCTGCTGCGCCTAGTGTAGCAGGCCTTTTTTAGAATTGAAAATTTAGGTTTTATAATTTCTGCAGCATCAGGAAGCTCTTTGGTTATAGATAATGCTTAATGCTGATACAATTTTGTTACTTGTCTCTCAGGTTCTGATAATGATTTTGCACACTCCAATTTGTGCAAAACATTGGGCAGACTTTTCTTTTATTATCTAATGTGATTATCAAAATATCCCTGCATCTTACAGTATCTTGTGGGGCTTTTTTTGTCTTACACAGTGTTTTTAACCCACATTAAATGATTAAGTTTTGAATTTGACAAAATGYGACAGGTTTGCAACAAGCTGTTTCTGTATTTCTCCTTTTGTCATTTTTGTTATTRCTGTCTTTAATTCCTCTTTTCACTTTTTGTTTATTTCTACAAAACATTAATCCCTCATGATTACTTCTGTTATACACAGATCACTTTTGAGAAATATGTAATGCTTTCCTCCTTCTCTAAAGCAACTCACTTTTTACTCCACAATGTTGTAGAAATTACCTGAAGTAACTAATTACCTGAGTATTCTAGATATTCACATATACGACATGATCTTCAAGTGAGTATTGCAATCCTATATTTAAGCTACAACTCAAATATTAAGATACTTAACCCATTCTGAATATAGCTCAAAATGTTTATTAWTATCATTAATGTCAATTGATTAGACAATGAAATACAAAGGGGGTCTCACACCTGCAAAGCAAAAGATGAAATGGCAGTGATGACAGTAATGAGGTTTATGATATAATGCATATTTTTAAGGAGTAACAGTGTGAGACACTGAGAGTTTGGCAAGTTTTGAGAGATATTGGATGTTTGGATTAATAAATTATTTTTAAATACAAATAAGTGACTTAGAGTTATAATATTGTGGCTTAATATGCTGTGAGCTTAGCTTAATTGGCTTGGCWTCAATAAGTAGATTTGCTGAGGCCTTATGCTGGAAGCTGTGAACTTTTACCTAGAGTTGCTTTTGGATAGAGTACAGTTAATTTTCTTAGTAACTTTCCTGGTCACTAGTTCAGTGCCATATTTAAAATTTAGTGTGAGAATAAAGCTGATAGCACACCGATGTTCCAGCTGTTGCTACATAGTGTCTGTTCTACACCAAGGACTTTTCAGTTTTCCATGTGGTGCYACGTATGTTAATGGACAATAAGTACAAGCCAGAAGATAAAGAGGTTACAGTCATCACTAGAAGCTATAACTTCAGAATAAAAGAACAGCTAATGACCTGCCTGCATGGACATGGATAAAGAATTCAACACAGTGGAGAAAGAATCCAACAGGGTGTAAGAAGACCCCAGATCAAAAATCACCTTGCGACCAAGAGGTGTGTGCAGATTGCATTCAAGAGGTGTCAAGAACATGTGCATAGACTAGAAGGGTATAAAAGTTCAGGGATTTCTTTGTTCTGGGTTTCTCTTTGGGAGATGGAATACCTCTCGTTTGAGTAATGGCTAAAAGAATTKGGACTATATAGCCTGAAAAAGAGAAGGCTGTGGGGTGACCCAATTACAGCCTTCCAGTACCTGAAAGAAGCCTACAAGTAAGATGGAGAGRGACTTTTTACAAGGCCATTTAGTGACAGGACAAGGGGAGTGACTTAAAACTGCAGGAGGGCAGATTCAGGTTAAATGCAGGTTAGATATTAGTAAGACATTTTTGTTTTCAGGGTGGTGAGACACTGGAACAGGTTGCCCAGGGAAGCTGGGGATGCCCCATTTCTGGAAGTGTTCAAGGCCAGGCTGGATGGGGCTTGGTCTAGTGAGGCCTTGTGGGGTTTTGGCTGCTGGCTGGTATTCAACTGTGACAACTCTTCACTCTGATAAAATATAAAGACTTACTCATTAGGAGTCAGAACAATCTGATGTTACAAAAAAATTTTGATGACATAGCAAATGAAAAGCAGAATTTTAAAATTCCAGTTACCTCACTGGACCTTAGACAACAAAAGACACCAAACCACACTCTATGGTGTACACATGCTGTCAGTGAACCTAATGCTCATGCCAAAGTTTATAACACTTCCTTAAAAAACAGTTCAGTCTCAGTGCGACAACATACCCATGATGTAATACAAAGCATATTTTTTTACAGCACAAGAAAGACCCAAAGGGCTAATGACTRCTTATTACAGAAAAAAGTTGATTGTCCCCTTTTAATAGCTAAGAGTGTGGAAACTATTGAGGTACTATGGAAGAGCTGAATTGAAATTATGGCACTTCAGATACCTTCAGATACCACTTCACACACATAGAAAAAATATTGTGATTCACAGTTATTTTCAGAGAGCGATTATAAATGTGGAACAGCACTTTCCAGCACAGGATTATGCTCATTTTCTTTTTTTGTTATAAAAGCTCCCTCTGGATACCTTTCTAGTACYGTAGCAGGAATATAATTATTAAAAATAATTAGTGTAAAAAATGATGAACTTTTAACTCTTGATGCTCAAATTATCTGAAAGTTGAGGTTGATGAAAATTTTGGCATTCACTTTAAAGTAAATATGCAATTTTCATTTTATAATTATTCCCTTAATAAATATAGTACATTGAGTTGTTACGAGGATTTAAAATATTAAAGATTGAGAAAAAGACAATTCTATCAAACACCCTTTGTGCCTCCTTTATTATCACACTTCATCACTAGAACTTTGTATTCATTTCCAAGGGATTTTTCAATTTTAAGAAAAATGTGTTCCAGTTACAGAAAAGCATTAAAATCCATAATTATTTATAATCATTCACATGTAATTCATAAAACAACCATTGCTTTAAAAAAAATTGTATTTTTCCAGGAGTTATGAAAATTACATTTTCCTCCTGCAAAGGGGTTAGATGCCTACTTGACAGTTATGACATGTGGAATAGCCACTGGAGTGATAACCTTTAAAAATTAAATAGAGTAGTTTGAAAAGCATTCTGTGTGCTATAAAACCTATCTTTATTAGTTAATATCCAGTTAAGAAAAGAAAAATATCTAAGAATATTTTATACAGATTAACACAAGTAGGGTATCAGCTACTCTATTGACATTCAGGCATTAAGGAAAGGTTCTTCACTGAGACAGATGGTGSTCAGTCACTGGAACAGGCTCCCCAGGAATGTGGCTACGGCAAAAAACCTGTCAGAGTTCAAAGAGTGTCTGGACAACAGTTTTAGTCATACACTTTAGTTTTAGGTGTCCTGCAAGAAACAGGCAGTTAATTTGAYGATCCTTATGGATCCCTTCCAGTTTGAGATATTCTGTGATTTTAGCATTACATGATTACCAAAAGAAAGAAAAAATGCAGAGGTTTTTTTTGCTTCTGTTTAAGAAAAATCAGTAAGAAAGTTTTCTTTCTCCATTGCTCACAGTATTTAAATTTCCCCTAAACTGACAGCAGCTCATTGTTGAATTGCTTCTGTTAAAATTAGCTTATTTCTGCAGTCACCAGAATGAAAAATGATCTATATATATAAAAGTCTATATTCTGTGTTTTTAGTAAATTTGGTGCAGGGTTTTCTTAAGATTTCAGGCTAGTTTGGGGGGCATAAGTTTGAGTGGTGTTTTTTTCTCTTGTTTTTTTCTTTTTGGTACACAGATGATATAGTTTTCTGACATTTTAAATCTCAAGGGGAAAATACTTTCAGCACCTGATTATTTCCTAGTTCATGATCATGGTCAACAACTAGCACTTTGCCTGTATGGATAAAGGGCATTAGTACTTTGTGCCAGTCTATTAGCTCTGTACAGGGAAAAAAGAAAGAAAAATAATTTCTTTAAATAAGTAATTAAATGTATACTATTMATAAAAAATATATAATGGATAGGAAGAAGAACTAGCAATCCCTCCAGGAATTCTTTTTTCTCTAAGATGGCAGTAGAAAGGGTTTCCATTTCACAGAGTCAATTTAGAAAAATGAAGCATTTTTCAGCAAATGGTATCTTATAGATCTTATAGGTCATGTACTGCCACAGTTGATTTAAAAGTAGGTGAAGATTAAACTATTTTTACTTATCAAAGAGCTTGCATATTTCTTATGACTAAATTCCCATTTCATGAAAACTGAATTAGTCAGAAGGAAAGTCAAACCCATTACTGAGTTACTCTATGTGATGTGTTGGCAGGTGCTCAGGGGAATCATTTGTTAAAACATCAGCAAAGTAGGTTAATTTCCCACCTCCTTTTTGAACTCTTGTATCTTCTTTCTCATAATAATTATCATTGTTCCTTTCTTTTTTTTTCCTAAATTCATGAAGCTAAACTAAACCGCTAGTCATAGACAAGAAATATCCTCTTGATATTGGATAGTACTTGGGAGCTGATATAATCTCTAAGATCCCTGACTGGGACAATTTCTATTCCTCTGTCAGAAAAACAGCCAATAGAACAGTGTAGAAGAAGGGTTATAAAATTAAAGTGACAGACTAGGAAAAAAGCTTTGTATAGGCTGCCTGTCAGAAAGGCATGGTTGCATTTCATGAGGATAAGTGGAAACAACGATTTAGATGATCAAGATGAGAAAATATTCACAAGGTTACTTATGAGATGGACCCATAGAAAAGATGTCACTGGGCCATTATGCATAAAAATCCACCTAAATTTTAACAATATGGATGTTAGAGACTAGGGAAGAGCCTAAGCATGAACTAATACACTTTTAAAGACTTATGAAGATGCTGTGCAAAAGGACTGCTTTAAAATCCAGTAAGATTTTAAGATAAAATCTGGATAAAGAAAAAACCCACAATATAGAAAGTTACCAGAACAAAGAAAGTTATAATAAAACAGAATTTAAAATTAGATACATCGAAGATAGTTTGTATTTGAAGAAAAATGCCATCTGAATTCTTTACTTACTGTTGTATTAATTTCTTCATCATTTCTGTAGTGAGCCATTTTAGTCCTGTGGTTTTGATATTTTTGTGGGATTTTTTTTTTTTTCCATTGTTTTTTTCAACTTTTTCAGACTGGACTGTTTTATAGAGGTTTAGGAGAGAAATGTCACCAGAGTTAAGTGTCTTTTTTACCCTCTTATTTTACCTCTACACATGATGTCCATACATATTATAACACCAGGATAAAACACTGGAAAAATTATTTCGGTGTCAAGTGTGATCTGCAACCCATAACAAAGAGATTTGTAAGAGGGACATGTCAAACTACTCTTACAAACAAAAGGAAGACTGGGCAAAATTGYAGCCTTACATTGCATCACAGTATATTTTTCACTAAAAATAAAAAAAAAAAGAATGTGAGTCAACAGTTATGGAAAGTTAACAAGAAGAATAATTGAGTGAATGAGTGTGCATAATAAGAAATTTTGAGATATGTTTATTGTACTGATTGCATTCTGTCTCTAGCATTCAAGAGATTAAACTGTCGATGCCTTGGACCTAAAATCAAACACTACAGAGACTTTATATGGCATGACAATTGTAATATTATATTCCTTGTTAGAATTTCTAGGAATACATGTAGGGTTTTCTGTATATTTTTGTGCTGAAGTTAAGTATGTACTATTTACTTTTGTAAAGGGATAATTAAAAAAATATTTAAACTGTGTTTTCTATGGGTTGATGCAGACTTGATATTCATTCAAAATGTGATTTAACTGGACTGAAAATAATTAAATAATTGAAAAGTTTCATTAGTTCATTTGATGCAGGTGGGAAAGAGATCACACAATCAGTCTCATCTGGCTGTCAGAACGGGTTCACAGATAAAGAATGATGGTGAGAAACATACTGACAATCGCATTTGGTTTTACTGAAGACATTTCAACTGTGGTATGACCAGATATCCTATTTTCAGCTAGGATTGAGTTAATTCTCTTCCTGTAATTGCTACAGGAAACTGCTGTTTTACATTTMGGATGAGAATGATGCTGGTAACACAGTGATATTTCAGCTGTTGCTGAGCAGGACTTGCACTAAGTCAAAGACTGCAACTTTTCACACCATACCACCACTGAGGAGGCTGGGGGTACACAAGAAGTTGGTAGGAGAGACAGGCAGGGCAGCAGACCCAAAGTGGCCAAAAGGATGTTCCAAATCACATGACATCACACTCAGTGTATAAACTAGGGCAAAAGCTGACCCAAGGCCTGCTGAGCCACTGCCTGGGAATAGGCTGGGCCTCAACTGGTGGGTAGTACACAACTGCATTGTACATAATTTGTTTTGTATACTCATAATTATTGTTTCCCTTCATTTTTTGTCCTGTGAAGCCATCTTTATCTCAAACTGTGAGGTTTTTTTTTTTGTTCCTTTCAATTTTCGCCCCATCCCACAGCAGGGTGGAAGGATGAGGGTGTGGTTGTGTGGTGCTTAGCTGCTGCTGGATTAAACCAGGACACAAGAGAATGGAAATGGCAGGGATTTTAGTCTCATTTTTAATTTTCGTATCTTGAACAGTTTTCTGTGGATTTCCAATTCCATRAATGGCTGCTTCTGATGCTTTAAAGGGCTATGTGTTTAGTGAACAGAACAATGTAAGTGGACGGTCTGTGCCCTCTAATCCTCAAAGGGCTCCAGTTTTRATATCAAGGGTCATCCTAAATCTGTGAATTTCATGTAGGAAGTAAACGTGGATATTAGTTTGGGATTTTTTTGACCAATATGTTGGATTAACCTTGGCTGCCAAATGCCCAAAAAGCCACTCTCTCATTCCCTGCCCTCAGCCAAAGAAAGTGAGAAAATAAGATGAAAAACTCATGGGTCAAGATAAAGACAGCTTACTCTAAGAAAACAAAAGCTGCCAAAGAAACAAAGCCAAAAAAAAAAAATTATTATCTACTTCCCATCAGAAGGAGATATCCAGAATTTTTCTGGTAAGTAGGTACTCAGTACATATAGCAGTTTCTTCAAAAGACCACAAACCTTAGTAACAAAGTGTTCTGTGACCTCCTTTCACCTGTTTCCCTTAGCTTTTATCACTGAGAATGTTATCATATGGTTTSGGGTACCTTTTCAGTCAGTTTAGCTCAACTGTCCCAGTTATGTTCTGCCCCAGACTTTTGCCCCACCACCTGCTTGCCTGTGGGTGTGTGTGTATGTGTGTAGAGATGTGGGTGACAGCCCAAAYGCTGCACAGGCACTACTCAGCAATTGCTAAACCACGAATGCATTATCAACATCACCTCAGCTACAAACACAAAGCACAACACTATATGGACTGATCCGAGCAGTGTTAACCACATCCCAGCCACTTCTGATTCCATATGCATATTTGTCAATTCATGTTTGGTTTGGCAGAGTCACTCCACTTAAAGACAATTTAAAATACTGGGAGAATAATAAATATGTAGAAGGACAGCTAAGAAAACATAAGGCTCCTGAATACATTATGCTAATTCAATGATTGCTAAGTAGCAATAGCTTTTCTACAGCAAATATTTCAACACAAGCTTAACTACCACCTTTGCATTAAAAAAAAAATTATTCTGTAACAATGTGTTTCACAGGATGGGTAAGGGTGGAAGAGACCACAGTAGACCACAGTGGGTCATCTGTTACAGCCTCTCCTCTTAAGCAGGGGCATCCTAAAGCACATGGCATAGGATTTTGCCCAGATTGTTTCTAAATAGCTCCAGCGAGGGAAACTCTACAACCTCCCTGGGCAATCTGTTCCAGTGCTCAGTCATTGCAAAGTAAAGAAGTTCTTCCTCATATTCAGGTGGAACTTCCTGTGTATCAGTTTCTGCCCATTGCTTCTTTTCCTATTGCTTGGCACCACCAAGATGAGCCTGGAAACATCCTCTTGACACCCTCCCTCCAGATACTTATTATAGACAGGTATGAGGTCCTCTCTCAGTTGCTTCTTCTCGAGATTGAAGAGGCCCAAATCTCTCAACCCCTTCTCATAAGAGATTTGCTCCAGTCCCCTAATCATCTTTGTTGCCTTCCAATAGATCTGCTTTAGGAGCATCATGTCTCTTGTATGGAGAAGCCTTCTCAGAGCAGAGATGTAATTTTTCCCTCAGACTGCAAGAAATGCTTTGAGTTCCTAAAATATTATATTGTTTTTTTTTCTTTAAATCAGATATAAATTATTGCAAAAGCTTGTCTGGAGCTCCAAGCACCCTGCCACAATTAATCATATAATAAATGCAATTAAATCCTCAGCAAATTAAAACCAATTTCTCATAAATGAGATTAGTAAATCAATCAGATAGGAACAGTCTCTATTGATTAGGAACCAAAGCAGTACCATTCCAGGGAGACCCTGTCACATAGATCTGTATTTTAAATATGCTTGGGAAATCATTTAATTTGGTCTATACAAAGAACATGTCCCTCATACTACCCCCCTTTCTACCCTTCAGCATGCGTAATTTATCATTATCTTAAGATACTCCATGCTACACAGTATATTTGATTTTGTCACAAAATTAACATGAACAATAGTTTTATTCATTTTAAAAGAACAATACCATGATTTTTAGTACAGCATTCACATACAGAAAATTACTCTTTAGGTGAATTCCATAGATGTATGCTTTTGTAAAAGCATAAAAAATACATCTTTTTTGTAAAAAGATGTATGCTTTTGTAAAAAACCCCAAACCAATGAACACCCAAAACCTGAAACTAACCTTCTTTTCACATAAATGTGGTATTTTCAATTTGAAAAGCCCACTCTAGGGATTCTTGTTAATGTTGTTAATTGTTGTCAACAGAAAGAGAAGATTTGTTCTAAAGTCTGAAACTATGCACAAAAGGGAAACAGAAATATCCCTTAATTAATCTCTTCTCTCATTTCTCTAGGGAGAAATAACCATAATCTCTCTTCTTCTTATATCCATATAACCCACTCAACAAGTTAGGATCATTCAGAAAGTCCACCCAGGTTTAAAAAGGGCACAGTGCAAGTGGTACACAGAATACTATACCATGTTAGTGTGACAAAAGGAACACAACCCAACAGTTGTTTCCATGTTTTAAACTTTTTTTGTTTAAAAGGAAATTTATATTTTCATATTCTACAGATATGATCAGTTTATGCAAAGAAGTCCTTTGAAAGTCAGCATATGAGGCTCTTAATTGCATCAGTATCTATGAAAAAGCTCAATAACATTTATATACTCAAATTTTGCAAGGTTCATTCCCATATATGACACCAATATAAGCCTGTTTACATATCAGCCAAAGAGTTATGTATAGGTAAAGTTAAAAGGAGATTCCATACAGCTGAGAGGGAATGTTTGTTAAATCACAGACTGGCCAAAGTTGGAAGGTACCTTACAGTTCATCTAGTTCCAACCCTCCTGCCCTGGAACAGAAGTCCTAATCCTTCTCTTATTATGCACTGCTCTAAGTCATAATAGAGGAAATTAAATTAGACTGATTTGAAAGAATGCAAACTAATAATTTGGTATATTTTTTTCTCTGCAAGGTTCTCTCCTGACCTGCTGTGTAGCCCTGAGCAGGGATCACACCTATCAAACTATAGCCTCTCCTTTCTTAAACTAATTTATGCTGTTTATCTACCTTGAGTTGCCACAGGCAAAACATCTTCAGTATACTTTGTATCAGAGTTTAAGATTCTTTTCTTAAGAATATCCGAGTTTAAGAAGTCTTTTCTTGTTTTGCTTCTACTGTTGTTGAGAGACTGCCTCACAAAAGAATAAAAAGAGCAGATAATAATAAGGAATACATAATTCTTACTAGCAAATGGAATTTCTAGTATTTTTTAACTTATTTTCTCAATTCTTCTTTAYTAGGAAAATCTGTGTCATAATTGGGGTTTCTACACATACTCCCTTACTGGCATATTTAGATAATTTCAGCAATAAGAATGTAGGGGAATTTATTTTACTTTTTCTTACCAAGATACCCTTGAAAACTTTATTGTGCAAGTCCCAGAAATTTACCTTGACAGTAGAACTTTTTATATTTGTTTATATTTATGCTTTTAAATTATATTAGAYTTATTTTTTTGCCATCTGTGTGGATTTTCAACATTCATTTCCAGATATTGTTTTATTTTAAAAAATTGTCAGGTGTAWAAATATGGGACAACCCTTATACTGGCTGAGATTTTTTTTTCTGAAAATTCACACTGCTTAAAAAATATCATTGAGAATGCCTTGGGGAAACAATTTCTACCTCATTACCATGTAAATATTCCTTATTACTGACTGAGTGAGCAGATTACTGTGAAAAGGAGATGAATTTCTACTCACAGATTTAATAAGTTCAGGGATTTTTGGTATAATTTCTTGAACCTGAAACTGATTCTGTATTTTTCCATATTTTGAAGGTGACTCATTTTAACCACATTCTGCTGCCAGAGGCTCCCTGAAAAACTGGCTAGTTTACTATATGAAAGCTCTCTGAGAGCTTTCAGGTAGGAAAGGCTTATTCTTTGAAGAGCTGGAAATCATTAAAAAAATGCCCTGTTTGAAGTACTTCAGACATTAGTGGGATTTACTATTGTCATAGAGACCTTGCAAAAGAACTGATGTTGAGGCTTTACCTTTATATTTTAAAATAATTAACTACTAAGAGAAAAGTTATTTGAAGCCTGCTTGCTTGATTTGGATTCTGATCGTTTCAGAGCCTTGGGAACTTAAGATTATCCACCTAAACTCTCATTACAAATTACAATGCTACAAATTTTTCATTAATTAAACATTAGAAGTTGGGTTTGGTTTTTTGGTTTTGATTTTATTTCATCGATCACACAATGTATTTTTTTTAATAAAAAAATTATGTAATGGTTATAGATTTGGATCAATTCTCTCGGAAATTATCATCTAAGTAAAAATGATTGTGTTCCATTTCCACTGTCCTTTTACTTAATAATATACTCCAAACATTTGCCTACATGAGTCATATTAACATYTATACTTCTGTATCTTATGTATATATAAAAAGGAATTTATATTCTATATTCCTACCTCCTCTTCAGATACTGACAAGAATATCATTATTTAAATATTTGAACTATTATATTTTACTTTTATTAATCTTTATAAAAGAGTCTCCTATCTAAATTGAAGTGTTCTGAATATTTTTTTGTCCCATATAAGCATTTTCCAGTATTTTTGCTACCAGTGCTATTTTTAATGTACAATTTTTTCTCCTTTTTTTTTCCTTTGCTTTTCTGCCTCAGGTCACTCAGCATTCTAAATTCAAGAGTGGCTTTGTGGAGGGACAGAATGTAAGAAAATAAAGATAGTGCAGAAGGTAGTCTCACACCTGAGGAGTTGCAGCTGTACTAATCACCAAAGGTTAGGAACAGGCCTGCCTTTACTAGGCCACAGCTGTGTCCAATAAGAAGAGTGCTACAAAAGAGYGGGCTAACTGGTTGAGGAGAGAGTTGGGGTTTGTTGGYTRTGCTGAGAAGGAGTCAGTGCTGTGAGGAGCTGTCCCTGAGAAATCACCAAGAAGGTATGGAACTTTTGCAAAAAGATGACAACATGGTTACAGACTAACTGATCCCAAGAAGGATCCTTCATAAAGGTATCTTGCTTTCACAAGGTAATGTGCAGTAGCCAATTATGATTTTAAAAGACAATCATTAACCTACTGAGTTAAAAAAAAAATTCTCCTTGGAAGAGCTTTCAAGATTTTGCATTTTTTTTTTCTTGAATAAAATTAAGAACTCTTGTATTTATTTTCTTTATAAAGCAAAAAGAAGGCCAAYAGACTATGCCTGTATTAAGAGGGTGACTACTTTCAACACAGTAGAAGCAGTAAGGTTTGGTACTGCTTATCCATTCCCTATACAAGTCTCACAATCTCACATCTGTTGAACAAGGTTATTCCCCCATTTTTAGCTACCAAGTTTTCTATCTGTCTACCATGAAAATTCCTTATTTCATGTTTCTCGTGGTAGAAAAATTTAGCTATCTTAGGTTCTGTAACAGATTCTGKTTTATAATTGATCTGGGCCRTTTTACAAATTTTACAAATTTTTATCTGCACAAATTTTTCACAAGGTAAATAAATAAACACTGTTAATTGCATTTCTACAGATAAGACATTAAGAAAGAATCTAATGGATTTTGTACTAAACAAGTTACTAAAGAGTAACAGGTAATCCCATGAAAACTGTCCCTTAGTTTCTGGAGTAACTATACATGACAGCTCTTGCCTGGTAGAGTCCAGACTGATGCAAGAAATGTTTAATGTTTGAATGTAAACTCATGCAGGCAGAGATCAAGCCAGGCCCAGTGGGCCATGTCTGAGTCCCACTGAAATGTAGGCCAAAGCAAAATTTTTATTTTTGTTGCTTTTTTTCCCCAAAATTATGTGCCAGAGTTTTMTTTGGTCTGTACTAGATTGGAAGCATGTGGGTAAACAAAAACCCAGACTTATTTCATAAAAATAGTAACTRTGGTCTGTGTAAGCACATTTCTCCAAACAGGCCTCTTCCCCAGCTGATGTTCTTGCTGTAAGAATCAAAACCTCCAAAACAGGCTCAGAAATAAATCTCCACTCCTTGGCTGATAGTGCGCTTGACAGAGATTGGTCTATTTGTAACTATTTGATGGGATTTTTTAATTAACACTTCTAAAGTCTACAATCACCTGAGCTCTGGTGAAGTGACTCTAAAAACAATGATCAAACGTAATACTCATCTCTTTAATATGTCTGGCCTTTAACATCTTCCTGAAATGGCCACTTCTTCAGCTGTCTTTCTGATCAAATCGACTTTCCATATTTAAAATAAATTGCATTTGCACATGATTTTTGTGTCTCTACCCTTTCAGTAATTCACACATTTATTTATACCATTAAATCTGCTTCAGATTGTATGAAACAAGAAATATTCACATAAAAATCATAATCACTGTTTTAGTACTTAAATAATGCATGTGTTTTTGGAGTTATAACCTAAGAAATAACATGATTTTTTTTTTAACAACTAGAAAATAAACTACTATTCCATGTTATAAACTGTGGGAAAATATTTGCATAAAATCTCTCTGGGTCTCACCATCTGCACTTTTTTTTAGGCAAGGAAAATATGAAAAGATGTCCAGCTATACTAAGTAAGGAAAAAAAATTAAAGCTGAATTGAATCAATAAAAAAATGAGTAAAATCTTCAAACATAAAAATTATTTTCTTAGAAGAAATTGATGTGATGTTGACTTTATACAATCATTATCACTGTGATACCTTTTTATTAGACTATATGCTACCTTTATATTATATGTGATACCTTTATATTAGACAGCATGACTTTGATAAAAATATTTTTTATAAAAGAAGGACACTGTGTTCATAGTCATAGACTGACTGCAGGGTAATTTTTAACTGACACAAAACTTTTCCTGAAGCTTTTATTTTTTTTGTGGAACGTAATATTTTTCCCTTAAGGAAAAGACAGTTCTCATCCCAGGTGAAATTTTGAATTTTGTATTAAGGGGATGCATGAAAYGTGGCATTTCTGGGTTTTGTTTGTTAAGTATGAATTGAAGAGGGATGGATTCTTCCATTCAGTAACTTGCAATTGCAGTACTAATTTTATGGATTTAGTATGTTGGAAGATTTTGGAAACTACAATACAAAGACTGCAAAGTCTTTCAAATATGTCTTCTATATGAAACGGGTCAGATTAAAACTATTCATAATGTGTTATTTTACATATCCAAGTAAAAGCTTTGAATAATTTTTTGCTAAGGCAGCATATTCAAATTGTCAAATGATTTCTGAGAAGAGTCATCTATTCTTGCTTTCCATGACCTTTAAGTAAAAAAATATATCCAGGCATATTTCTGCARTTGAAGACTTAAATTCAAAAAGTAATTCCCAAAAATAGTATTTTGGAYGACTTCTTTCTTCCTGCAATACACAGCAGTTTTATCTAGAAAAAGATTTTTTTGTCTTTTTCTTTAAGTTAAAAATAATTAAGAAAGACCTTAATTATATTCTAGAATTGAAACAATGTGTAGTCAAAATACATTTCAGTGTTCTGCAAAATATTTCTTTCCATGATACGTATGTCCTTATGACAATAAACACAATGAGATAATGTTTAGGTTTCCTTTGCTTTTACAATTGCTTCAAAGTTTATATTTTGTTTTACTAGCAAGAATGCTTACAGGTTGTACTGTGACAAACTTTGGACTTAAGTACMTCCACAATCAACATAAATTCAATTTCTATTGAAGAAGCGGTAACTTTTCTGAATTTGTTCATAGTTATAAATATAGGCCTAGGAATAAAATATATCTTTCTAGAAGGAAAGAAGCAAACATTTGAATTTTCCAAATTGAAGTAATATTTGCTGTGAAGATATCATCACACAAGCAAGATGGTATTTCTTTATGAAGTCTTTAATACCATGTGCCTTGACCAGCTCATCTACACTATCTGTAAAAAAAAAAACAACTAAAATCTGCAATTTATCTTATTTCTTAGATACAATACTTTTCACTGCTTTCCTCTAGTGCTTCTAATAAAACATAAATAAATTGTTTCTGTTTGTAATAGTATTTGTAAAACTGTTCTATGGATTTAAGAAACACAGACTGAGATTAACATTTTGATTTTTCCTTAACTATATACAGTATATATAAATACATATCAAGGTATATCAATATTTACACACAAATTACATTATTTTCTTGCTTCTTATATTCACTATACACAGATACAAGATTTGTGCTTGTGGTGTGTAAGCCTTTTCTAGAAGCCAAATTCCCACCCAGCTGCTTTTCACTCCTCTGTTCTGTGAGGCTGGGGAGAAAACAGGAGAACAAGAAAACATCTSGTTTGAGGCAAAGAGTCAAAATAAAGACAAAAGACAAGTGCCAGTTACTCTTATGGACAGAACAAATTCAGCTTTGGGGAATTAGCTTCATTTATTGTTAATTAACATAAATGTTTAATTATTGATTGATGTATTTGAAATMAAAGGAAAAAAAAACATTTCACAGCTGGGGAAAGCACCTTTTCTCCCCTTTTCCCTTGCTCCATGTAAAAACAAAGTTCACTCTCCTGTAAAAATTTAGACAGTTTAATAAAGTACGATAGGAGACAAAGACCATAGAGCAAAGATATGTGGCCATGTGCATCTTGGCACTCAGCCAAAAGCACACCTGCTATTTTGGAAACACCCTTTACATACCATTTCTATTGCATCAACCTTTCACATCTTCATTAACAATCGTGCATATTAAACTTTTCCCCAAACTAATTTACCTATTTCTAGAACTGTTTAGCTCCTCCTTGGGTCCACCTTTTTAGAGCATGCATATTTCTTGGTTGTGGTTTTAGTCCATTCTTATCATCACCTCCAGTTTTGGGCCCTGGCCCACACTGTCTTCAGATGGTGAGTGCTGACAGTTGGCATTTCTGTAGCTGGTGTCCTCATCATATGTTAATTGGATGTTATCCCATCCAATCAGGCATTTTAACACAAGCATAATTGTATCAGATATTTCACTAGTCTGTCTAACTTAATTAACAACAGAAATAAAAACTTTATAACAGAGTTACATTAGCACCACACATACAGAATCCATTTTAATACTTGCAAAAAGCCAACATTATAATATATAACATTCCTCATCACCCCAGGTACCTTTTCTTCTTTTATACGACTTCAAGTAACACTCAGKCTCTCTGTYGAGCAATCAGTGGCACAAGGTGTGYTGTGCTCAGGAGGCAGAAGTTTCCCTCTGCRTGTCCATCCTTCTCTTTCTCTCTTCTGCTGCTCCAGAGCTCTCCACCACTGACTCATTCTTCCTTTTCCTTCTTTCCTCACCTTGGTGTTCCCCCTGTTGCTTCTCATTCCTTTTTACTCTCCACGCCCCACTATCTTCCTGTGTCCTTCTTACATATGCAATCCTCGTAGTTTGCCCGCTCCGGCCATGGGCTTGGCCATGCCCTACATCGGTGGTTGGATCTGGCTGGAACCGGCTGTGTCYGGCTGGAACTGGCTGCCCTGGGCCATGGGCTGAGCCGTGCCCTGTGGTGGGTGGTTGGATCTGGCTGGAACCRGCTGTGTCCGGCTGGGGCAGCCCTGGCCTCCCCTCACAAAGCCCCCACTGCCCCCACACCTGCATCCCATACAGCTCCAGAAGGAATAACAGTTATTACATTTGCACGCAGCTGTCCAAAATGTACCATGGATATTTCCCATCCAGGCAAATRCCATAACAAAGTTTCACAGCCATCTGTTAAAAACAGCTGTGTGGATAACTTGTGCTCCTTTMGCCTCCCTTGCTCTCAAGGACCCCACCGCGGGATCCCATTGAATTACACTGGAAGTCGACTAAACAAAAAACACATAGTATGCCCGACTCTTAACCTTTCTGAACTTCATAGCCCATATACTTTTGTTCTGCTTCTGGTAAGCCTGTGGGTGACCAGAAGTTGAAATAACATAAAAGCTATAAAAATGGCTGTGTAAAGGCAAAAAACATTTTTTTCTTTATATACGCTAGTCCTGCATTTGTTTGCCTTCCACCTGTTCTGGTTCAATAATTATGTTGTGTTTGAAGAGTAGACTAAATAAATTATTACTTGTACTAAATGACAAAACAAAGACTTTGCGTAATTGATCACAATTTAGGGGACAAGACGCTTTTTTTTTTTTTTAAGGACTGTGCTCCAGAGCAAGACATATGAGGAAGAGGAAGTTAGTACATGCCTAACACATCTTTCACTCAGCTGCCAGACRTGTACAGATTATGAATGAAAACTAAGAAAGCTGAAATTGCAAGTAAGAAATACAGGCTCAACAGCTAGATTCATCAAAYAGAAGGCAACTTGACAGGGATGCCTTTGAAGGCAAGCCAGTATGAAGTATCACACAGGGTTTTCACCGTTCCCTGTCTGATTACAATCACACCTATAAWAATTTCTATCCTATATTGATTTGCTATGCTCACTGATTTATGCATGAAGTCTGGAAACATCAGAATAAATAAATGCTTCCCATGGATTATTTTTTCACTTCGTACTCAGTATCAATAGGAATACAAATACGGTTGTATTTCCCTGATGAATGTGCTCTGACCACACTTCCTATTTATAACTATCAATTCCTCCAGCTGTGGGAGAATGAAGCCTCTTGAGAGATGCCAACACGTTTTGCTTCAGATCTTGGTTTAAAGAAAGTCACAAATCCTACCATTTTCCCTTTTCTAGAACAGAAGGCTTTTAAGCGCTGCCACAGTGCCATGGGATTCATACTCAGAATGCCTTTGAATTGCAGTTTCATGTCCTAACACGTACCTCACACATAGCTCTTCTTTTTTAGGACGGGTAGTTGTAACAACCTGAAGATCAAATGAAAGCATTTTTTTTATGGATGAAAAGTCCTCAGGTCAAACTCAGATGTGATTTCAGCAGAGAAACTTGTGTGTCCTTAGAAGAAGTTCAGCTGCTTAAAAGATCCATCATTTTTAGCTCAGAAACACCGTTTCTGCATTCATAGCTAGTCAATGATGTCAGTAAGCACTGAAGTTTCACTAAATAAAACAGACAARAAGATAAACTAGAAAAGAACAATTAAAAACCACCACCTATAATGAAGTTCAGTCATGCCTTCTACTGCACACAATAKTAAGGCCAAGAATGTTCAAATCATGCTGATCTTTTATTGTCTTTGAGCTAAATTTTCTCCTATTCAATCAGATGAAAGAGTTTTTCTCATTTGTGTTTTCTCTCAATTTTTTTTCTTGTAAYGATCTACTAAACTCAGTTGTGAGCAATCAAAAAAAGTAAGAATTTCTAAAGGAATGAGTCCTTTGATTGATTTTAGATCAACTCTGCAGGAAAAGTCTTGAAGGCATCAGTGAAAATAAAGGATTTTACAGTCATTCTGATTATTTACAAAAATAAAAGGAAAAAACACATTAAAACACAGTGAATATGACACAAAGTAAAAACATGGCTTCAGGGTATTAAAAAAAAGTTTCCTGTTTCATAATAATGACCTGGYGAGTGTCACAGTCCCTGACATTTGTAATTTTAAGAATAGAAAAGATAATCAAWTCAAACTACATTCTGTCAGGTGATTAAAGCACAACTTAGTAATATCAATGCTAATTTCAACTACATTGAGCTCTTTATTTTTCATTACATTTGCATAATAAGAAAGGGAGAGTTCCTATGACTCTTTTATTCTAGACTTGTTTGGTTTGCTTAATTGTTCAGATCTGTGTTATTCCCTCAGCTTTTCTGMATTGACTTTTGAAAGTTTTTAATATTTTGTTTCTGCATATCTTCAGGGAGATATAGAAAGAGCAAGTGAACTTGGATATACATGATTTCAAAGGTGAGATTAAAAAAAATTTTGAAAAAATTGTTTCCTGAAGAGCTAGGCAACAAGTGAAGCTTTTCCATTTTTTTAATTTATGTTTTTAAAAAGGTTTTAAGYATTTAAAAATGTTTGTTGTAAACAGATTTTTTTTCCTCAGATTTAAAGKCTTTTAAAAACAGAATGTTTCTGAAAATGTATTTTAATACTGGAAAACTCAAACCTTTTATTTGTGTCCTAAGAATTAKTCTCATCTGAGCAAGAGAGCATAATCCTTCTTCATTAAAAAAATTAGCTGTCTCTTCATCAGCTTTCTTAGTCTTCCTTATATAAAATAAACTAATGGAACTATGATAAAATTAACATTTCATCATCACAAATTACCTGAACCTGATAGAAGATTTTCACAGAGGACTGATTCTCTATAATATGTTCAATAACTTAGTAAAATACAACTGAATCTCCCTCAACATATCTATGAGTATATGTGATTTTTGACCTACTGACCCTTCATACCAATAACCGTTTAGCTAAGCACAGTGAATGCATAGAAAATTTACTTCTTACTCCAAAATATCTTCACCACTTGCTCAACAATTTGGTTTTTTTAATGTGCCCCAAAGCTCTATTTTCTTATATTACTTCTGTGTTCAGGAAAATTTAAAGACCTTGAAACAAGGTAACAGCTTTCACATAAATAAAAAGCTATTGGAAAAAGGAAGACCAGTAACTGTTCTTTATTCCATGGGCCTAAAAGTAATGGGATTAATTTGCAAGGAGGGATACTTAAGTTAGATGTAAAAAAAAAAGATAAGGTTTTATCTGTTGTTAAGGGTAATTAGGCTTTGTAATACACAGTCCGAGGAGCTTTTAGAATCATATAATTGACATTTTCTTAAAAACAGATAAATTAAATAACTTAGGAATACCTTGTCTGCAGATGATTCTGTYCTAGGAAACAGAATTCAATTACATAATACCTCAAGTTCCTTTCCAGGTCTACTTTATGTGTTTTGTAACACTGAAAATACTGAGGTAATCATATCCACTTTTCTAAGACAGTACTGGAAAACAAATTGAAGGCATTGATGTGCAGTAGGACACAGAACAGTATCAATTACAGTGTCTGGTCTCCATTTTAGTACATGGTGGCACAGATTTCTGAAAAGCCTTATCCTCATTATCTTGTTACTACCCTACTGTGTGACAGAGCCACATGGCTGTGGGGCGGAGAGAATATCAGTAATGACAACACCTTTTACTGTTTGCTGTAATTTCAGGGAGAAAATAACCACCAGAATGTTCTAGTTTGTTTTTTCCTGTCTCTAGAGAATTGTGCCAGTCAGGGTCGCTGAGAAGCAAAACAAGTTTGGATTGGTCATTTGTTTTTTGCTTGGATTTTTTTTTCCTGACCAAAGAGATACATTGGTTAATTGTGCTAAGTTTCTAATATTGCATCCTAAATGTTATGCAGCTTGGACAGTCTGAGACCGCATCATTACTTAAACTGGAATTTCAGCTACTTTGACATAATTTATGTCTATATAAGACTCCTTTATGTTCATACACGATTTTCTGGTGAGTTATACTACCATAAATCTTCATATTCAACCACATGACAAATTTCATCAGGGGATTCCAATTTGAAGAAGTAAATGTRGTTACAAAATACTCCAAAATTAACTGAAAAGAACACTGAACTGATTTCAGAAGCAAGGGTGGCACAAGCAGCTAGCCCACATAGCAAAATCAATCCCCCTGTAGGTTTTTGTTGTCATTATGGTCGCCTATACAAGATAATAACTTGGCTCTCCTACCAGTATTACCAAAAGTTTTTTTTTATTATTATAATAATAACTTCTAACAATCAAAGTCTTTGGTTATAGTCATCCAAACCTTCACCAAATAACCCAAGTATGCTGCTAAATTCTCTGTGTTTAACTGAACATGAATATATAACTACTAAAAATATGTATTTCTTGTCTCTTTTAGTGGAATAAAATGTGTAACATGAAATGAAGAACTATTCCTCCACATAGTTTTAGTTACGAAATTTGAGTTTGTAAGGTACTTTCACTTCCAATAGAATATTTTTCAGTTAACATATACTTCAAGTTCTTTAGTAAAAAATCCAAGTACTCAGTCTCARAGGAAAATACCATGTCACTAAATATAAATGATGGTAATAAAAATAATTGGGTACTTTTGAGAATGTTGTCTACAATATTTCTGGGATTCAGGAAAGAGGTATTTCTTTGAGTAAGTACGTAATTATAGTTTCTTATAGTCATGCCATATGAAATGTCTTAAAATCTGACTATTTACCATACTCTGGTATTTGTTGTCGCCATAAATGCTATTTATCGTAAAATTCCTTTTGTACTTGAAAGACTTGGAGAATGGCTGAGGGTCTCTATGAGGTAACATTAACATGTTTGTTTCCACAGGATCTTTTTCCTTTGGTTTCCCACATACCTAATGATGAAAATATTCAATGGCTTTGCTGAGCAGACCTTTTTCTTTGTACAGCACTATATGCATAGATTTTCTAATGCCTCTATCCTATGGTTATGAAATTTACAAATTTGTAACAAATGCTTCAGTGAATCAGATGAAGTTTCAGCATGTCATTGTTTATAATGCTGTCATAATGATTCATCACTGTATGGGTGGCTCTGATACAGAAATCCCCTGAAGGAGCTTCCCAAACTTCTGTCATTTCATCATTTTCTTCTTGCAAAGAGGGTTATCTGAGTTCAATGATTTGAAAAGCCAGACCAATATTCAGCTTTGTAATTGGTAACATTCTCACCGTGTCCAAATGTTTTCAGGTTGTTTTGCTTAGAAATATATTAATTGATTTTTCAGTTTGTATGCAGTTCAACAGCATGCCATACATGTAATACTCATAGTTCACTTTAAGGTATGCTGAGCAAGTTATTTACATTAACCACTCTATTTTAAGATTTATCCTAGAATGCATCTCTTCTCATATTACCATCCATGTTGTGAATAACAGAATAAAAATAGAGAATTTAAATGAATTAAATAACCTAGAAAAAGTGAGTATTGAAATATTAACCATTACCTCGCATTTTCCTAAGTGTTTGAACTAAATTAACCTAATTCTTATTAATTAAACTGAAGTACAGATGAAAATAAAATAATGATAATTTTTTCCCGACTGCTGAAAGCCTACAATTATTTTAAAGCGAATTTTAAATGGTGAAAAATTTTATGTCTCATCAAGAGAAATTATCTACTCATAATTTCAAAATTACTTTTTATCATATACATAAAACATATTTTAAAATAGGATAAAAAAGAACAAAGAAAAAGAAAAATCACTTAAGGAAATTATATTATTTGAATATGCAATGAAAACATATTAAGATCAAAGTATAAGACACTCAAAATATAGAGTCACTTTGAGCACATTAACAGTAATAAAACCAACATAAAATGTACACAATGTACTACAGTTATATTTGAGYGCTTCTTTGTTTTTTCAAACAAGTGCTAGTTAAATCTATGGTTATGTTTAGATAACTGTTTATACTCTACTCTGCTATTTTTGCTTACTTGGAATGCTTTCAAATTTCACTGGGAGAATTCCTAGGTTTTCAACACTRTAGCTGGTGTAGCTTGGCATAAGCTTGTTGAAATTTGTGAGCTAYGCTTCTCTAATGTCATACACTGGCTTTTGGACCCACAGCCATGCTGGAGTCTCTCATGTTCCATTTTGGTTATTGTGGCTGGGCTACATGTAGAAAACCTTCTACATAAATTATGTATTTTATATCTACATAAAGGAGTTCCTCCAAGTGGAAGAAGTTAGGCAACATAACCATACTCAGCAACAAAATGATAGAAATATTTTCTTCTTGACATTGAAAAAGTCCATCAGAAGTGGCATGAACCCTTTTATTGCATTTCACTTGCTGGAAAGTCTAATTCCACCTTGATGGAGAAATATCATTTTGAAACAGGAGTTTACATCAAACAATAGACTTAATTAATGGGAACACTTGGTTTATGTTGTATGGAAGAAATAAAAAATCTGCATCCATTATTTATGCTTGACGTATTTTTCCTTGATTGATAAATAATTCCCCAAGTTATTTATTCTTCATGCACTATGACTACATAAATTAAGTCTATGTTTTTAAATTATTTTGACTGACAGCTCTACAGATTTAAAACTCACATTCACGTAAGAAAATTATTGAATTTTGGCAAATGTGAATTTTAATTCAATCCTGCAGCTGATGGAAGATAATTTTCTATATTCATATTTTGAAGTATAACTGCCTGTACACACAGAAAAGTCTTTTTCTGATGTTGTCTTCTTAAATGTATAGATGAATTAAGATACTGCAGAATGAAAATAGGTAACAAWCAAACAGGACCTGGAATTCTATACCATTTTTCAAGAATGCAACATAGTGTGACACCAAATGATTTAGTCATACTTTGAATTTTACTAAATCAGTTCTGTTTAGTMGTAATCACAGCTATAGTCATAATCTTAGTAGTAGTTTTACTAAAATGTGTAAAGAAATGTACCTCAGAAGTCAAACACTTAAGAAAAAAAGCCATTTTCCAGCATCACACTTATCTTGAGTATGCAATGAAACGAGTGGGGTAAACTACAGGATCATATCAAACAGGACACACAAAGCAAAGGAYATGTGGTATTTGCTGCAGGCATTCATCCTGCAGGACATTACATGCACAAAGAATGCATCCAGGAGTACTACACAAATATGCTGAGGAACAATTACATCACACTATTCAATAGAAGAAGTGAATGTATCTCTTGCACATGCTTCAGAGGATAAAAAGGAAAAAATATAGAGGCCGTGTATCAGTTAACAAGTGTGTAAAACCACAACACATTTCTGTGAAAATGTTTCCTAATGACCTTGGTTAAAAATTAGTTTTAATTAAAAAATGCAGGGGATTTAGTGGCACAGTGTAATTAAGATAAAAGTAAAAAGGACTTAGAGGTTGCTTCAAACCTTCAAACTTCTCTTCCATTAAATACTTCAAAATGAAGTCACAAAACTAATTCAAACTAGGGTGAATGAGAAAGTTGAATCACGCCAATGCCTTTCTACATCAAAAAGTGACAACTTCTGCTTCATTTGTAAGACATAGAAATGCTCCAAAGAGCTACTTCACTGCAAAGACCACCCCTCCCCACCCACTCCCCTCCAACCACGCCAGAATATCAGGAGGTTCAAACTTGTATTGAAATGGGGYGGCAAAGGTTTATTTGGTGGATGGGGTGAAGAGAGGGAAGGGCCAGCAGGAGGCTACAGCGGGAGCTTCTGGGAGAAGTGCTGGAAGCTTCCCCCTTGTTCAACACAGCCAAGTGACTCTAGAACAGACCAACTGCTGGCCATCAGCTTGCCCRTCAGAGATGCTGGCAGCACTTCTGGAATAAAACTGTTAAAAAGCAGGAAAATTGTACTATGCAGAAGCAGTTGCAGTCAAGAGAGGAGAATGCAACTCAGACTCTCAGGAGTGAGAAACAACTGCAGACCTAAAAGCCAGAGAAGAAGTGTAAGGAGGTGTTCCACATGYTGGAACAGACATTCTTCTACAGTCCATTGCTAAGACCATGGTGAGGCAGCTGATCCCCTGCAGCACATGGAGGTCCATGGTGGAGCCCAGAAAAAGCTGCAGCAGGTTCCTGTCATGATCTCTGTGCCAATGGAGAGAGGAACCCATGATGAAGCAGGTTTTCTGTCAGGAATTAGGACCCTGAGGGGTACTCACACTGATCTCCCATGGGATGGACCCCACACTAGAGCAGGCTAAGAGTGTGAGGAGYATCCTCCCTGAGGAGGAAAAGCAGCAGAAATAGTGTGTTTCTCAGAAACAACTGAGCACATCAAAAAACTGCCTAAGAATTTATCCTAGTKTAACTTAGACAGTCCTGGAATTTATCATGTAGCTGGAATTAGGACCCAGCAGTGTTCTTTGTAGGCATACAGTGGGTAGGAATCTGTATGTTTCAGCTCACTAAATGACCAGAGTCATCAATTTGGAAACTGAGTCCAGGTTTTAATGAAGTCAACTAAGAAGGAAAGCACTTCAGAGCAGCAAGAGGTGGAAGTAGGGATAGATCCTGTTTCTTAGCCCACCTAAGCAGCCAGTTCACAAACTAGAATTGCTTTTCTTCAGAATTTCACTGAAATATTTATTCTTAATCGATTTCTGAAATTCCTGCTGTCACTTATGCCTGAAAATAACAAAAAAAAAWTTAAAACTATCTACACCTTACCATCTACCTCCTACCAAAATTCTCTGAGACTGTAAAAATTATAGATTAATTTCTTTGCAATTGGTATTCTAGACTTACCTTTTTCAAAGTAAATGGAATTGCATGATTCAAAGACTTTTGATACAGTGAAATGTAGTTAGGAAGTAATTCTGTAAATTATACAAACTTTCTTGTTCTTGCACRATAATATAAAGCTGTTACAGAAGATTGTGATCACAGGTCACACAGTAAAAGCATTTGTTATCTCTGCAGTGAACTGTGCCCTATGCAAAAATGCCAATAATTTCCAAAATATTTTATGCATTCAAAGCCTTGTGTGATCAGTAGCTAATTGGTAACAAATTTTGAGCAGTTAATTTGTTGCATCTATACAAGCTGAGAACAGTTTGAATTCTTTTTGTTAATACTGCAAAACAGTCATAAAGCATCTGAAAATATATATAATAGGTAAATTATTCTAGTATTGAGAATAAAGCGGGTTACAGAAAAATGAAACAAAAAACAAACCCTAAAATATCCCAAAATAACATACCTTGGAATTTTACCTCCTCAAGGCTTTTTGCAGGGGGGAAGATTTAAACTCAGAATTGAGCAACTAATACCCAGAACTTAAATAACTGAGCAAACTGAGCAGCTTAAGAGATACAGTGAGATTAAGCCCTTACTCTAGTTCAAAATAAGCAGAAAGCTGAATGTCAGTCTCTGAAATGAAAAAGCGAGCTTCTCTGTAAGATACTAGTTACTCTACCATGTAAGCACTCTTACTTTATATACGTAAAATTATTCAGGCAGTATCATTACTATACTGCAAAACAGGAATACTGCTGAGATACTGAGAAGTTATACAGAGAAAGAAAATTATCAGCCCAATGCAATTCAAAATCAGTAAAATGATTGCTGAAGAATAGTTTAATACATTCTACTTACTGTAAAGACACTTGTTTCTTTAGCACTCCTCTGCAAAAACATAAAAATAAAATAATTTCAAAGGTACATCATATAATGTCTAACGTAGAGGCTACCAAATTGCATTGAAAATTCATATGCAAAGCTATTACTGCATCTTATAGAGATCATTTCACACATCCTTGAAGTGAAGACACTTTAGATAAAACTCAGCACCTGTTCACAATACACAGCAAACCTCACATAATGTTTTACTAGAAGAGAAAGAAATGGAGCATCCAAATAAAATGCAGGAGATTTCCTGGCACAGTGTTATTACTTTTGCTGGAAATTGTCCAGGACACCGTGGTTAAAGGTCCTACTGTTACGGAAAATGCCTCGAGCTGTTTAATGGTTTCACATGGTAGAAGCTGGGGCTTGATTTGATGTGTGATATGAAGTAGGTGATGATAATCTCTGAAAGGTGTTTGTGTTTGAGTCTGCTTTCACTCTAGTTTGAGGGTAGCACGGCATTTACTGTTCTGTGCAGTTACCAATARTCTGTATTAGCAAGAAAAATGAAATAGCAGGTTTTCAGAAAGCTTTGTGATCCACTAAAGGCTGTTTTTCTTRGTATTAGGCATACATAATATTGAAAGTATAGGGTAGTGAAGGTCATGACTCAAGGAACCACTATCAGTATAAGAAGCAAAATCATTAGAGAGAAAGCAGAAAGAAAGCAAACCCATCAAGGCTGTATTTCAAATATAGTCACAGACCTGTGTAATTCTGATCTGAAATGATAGCTCTATAAATAGAATCTCTCTACTTAAAATACAATCCTAAAATCTTATTAGGGAAGAACYATATTATATACTGCAAAGAAGACCTGGAAAACAATATATGAAAAATTCTAATCTGCAGCGAGAACTTTTCCTCTATGACAGAACTCACAAATACTCAGGTCCTAGCAAAAAAACCCATTCTCTCTGATGTTGCTGTTTTAGCAGTGTGTATCATCAGAAAACTAATACATATTAACTTAATTTGGGGAATAATTTGGGAAAAATTAATTTGGGAAAAAATTAAATCTGTTGTAAGTATTGAAAATTGAATGTATGCTAATATTGTTTCATGGGACATAATATATCTTATGAAGTGGCAGATTACACTAAATGAAGGACATGATAATACAAAGGATTATATGGAAATAAACAGGTGTGTTTTAACAGGTGTTGAGCAGAAGTAGCTATAAAACAGTCAGGTCTTTATGTGCACATGCACAGCTTTTCGTGGGATTCATAAGATTATCAATGTCAAAACACATTTTTACACTCTCTTATTGTTAAATAGATATTTTAACTTTGAAAATCAATTCTTATTAAATGCTTCATAAAAATATTTCAGTGTTCTTAAAAAGTGTTCTTAGAAGATCACTTTCTCCTCTCTTTACAATCAATGTTGTTATAAACACTTGTAAGTCAGAATGTGAAACAAAAACCTGGTATGTAGATTTTATTTAAAATGTCTCTTATCTAGCTCATCCTTGCCTCTGTGTTTTTTCAAGGCAGGTAATATAATTGTGTGGTTCCAATTTTCACTGTTTTAGAAGTGAAAAAAAGAAATTCACTCCTTATTTTTCATCAAAGATAAATTGCATTAACTGCCTTCTCTATCCTAGTGACTAATGACAGATACCAATAGCTAGTTTATGAGAGATTAAATGTTCCAAAAATTTAGATGTCATGATCTCTGCATTACAAAAAAATACCCTGGACATTAAAGTGTGTCCTTGAAATCTCTCTTAAATCTCATTGCATGGTAATGATATCTATACTTCTAAGATTTTTTTTTTAATTTATGCTTAAAAATGTACACAAATGCCTTTAAAATAGACTAAAAATGTACCATTACCTCACTTTTGAAAATGGCAAACATACTCCATATTCACTCTCATTCTTCTCAGAGTACTACCTTGTGTTCTTTGCTATAGTGAGGCAGCCACCAGAGCCCCGGCTAGCCCTGAAGAAATTCCAGCACCACGTCAGGAGTGAGGAACAGCTGAGGTCTGGATTGTACCTGCACCTGAACCTGAACAGCAGCTTGCTCTATAGTGAAGAGTGCCACAGCCACATCAGGGATCCAGCAAAGGAGAAGGAGGCTCTCTGGTCTTGAAGTTCTAACAGGGAGAATCTTAACGCAATTCAAGARGTTAAGAACAAAAAGCCCAGAGCACCTGAGTGCACGGAATTAAATGCAGTTGCAAATCAATGGGTGGCTACAAACAATTAACCAATGGGAGATCCTTAGGGAGGATTGAAGTGATTAAGTCACCTCCTTGAGGCCAATTAAAACAGGTGGGATGAGATGATAGGTCACATGGTCCAATGGGGCCTTGAGGCCTAAAGCGGTCCAGGTACAGTCCAGGATTGGTCTAAGGAAGGATTGACAGGGATGGTTCTGGAACAAAAGGGGGGGTTACAATTACAGGTAGGGAAGGTGCTGGAAAAAAGGCKGGGGGAATCAATGAAGGATGACTCAGGGGTGGATACAACTTAGGGGCAAACCAACTTTAGGAGATAACCTGGGGGGGAGGAGGAACAGTGGAGCATACCATTCAACAGCAACCTAATAAACATGAACTGCGGCGCTATGCGATGAACAAGAATAGCTTTTGTACTTCAGCTATTAGAAGGCTGAGTTTTGATTATTATGTGTAACATTAAGGCCTGAGACTCTTCTCCTCCTTTGATGGGGAGGTTATTGATGGGGAAGACAAGATACAGAACTCACAAGTGTTTGTTGCAATTTCATGTTATTGTTTTCCTTCATATTTTCTTTTATGGCATTAGAATCAACGATATACCATTGTTGTTCATCCTTGACAAGCGTTTCTTTTTATAGAAGTCATTCACTTTGACCAAATAACTTAGGATTTCACAATGGCTCTCAAAATATTGCTCCTAGTGGTTCTGAATATAAAAGACCACTTGCAGCTTCCTGATTAAAACTGTTTTTGAGTTAAACCCTTGCAGCTATGCACAAGGTTTTTTTAATCCACATTGAACAAAAACAATTCTTTAAAAAAAATTCTTCATTGTGCATTAGAAAATGAGTCAGATGAGTTGTTTTTAACTTGTTCTAAAGAATGGAAGATAACTAATTGCTATCAAAAACTCTGAAAAAATCTTACTATATTCACAGGGGTATGTTGGAAGAAAGATTGTACAGTGATTAAAAAATTTGGCAATAAGTAAATAAAATGTTTCACGCTTTGTTTACTGCAGGTTTATGAAAATTAGGAGAAAGATTCAGTCTCTGGCTTATATTTTTCTTTCAGAGAGAAAAATAATAAAGTGTTACAGTAATTTTAAAGAGTTATTAACGTTCTTCTGTGTAACCTTTCTATGTACAGTTTGCACGTTATGTATCATACTGAGGACTTATAAGTTCTTACAGAGTCTAACCAGAAACCCCACTTCTAGTTCTTTATATCCCACTTTATACTGAAATCTCATCACTCTTTAATGTAGGAATTAGTGTGGCAAATTTCTTGATCTTTAATAGTTTGTTATTCCAGGTGAAGTCCGTTTGTAGAAAAAGACTGGCTTTTTTTTTTTTTCTTCCCTTGCCTACCCAAGTCTGGATGATAAAAGGTGGCATTTTTCTCTGTTTCTTAAGATGTTTTCTTACTATGTTTGTCCCAAATGGATAGAAATCTCTTGTCAGAGTGTGTTATGCTCTGCYCCTCAATACCTTCAGTGAGGTGATGGGTAGCACAGGAAGTTGGACTCTGGACCTAGTTGTATCCTTCTTCCGTTAAATCCTTCCTACTTACTTTCCTCCTGGTGAGTTTATCTTGGCTAGGAGTGGGTACCCACCAAATCTGCTCTATCACTCCCCTCCTCAGCTGAAAAGGGAAGGAAAATTAKGAAAGAAATCATAGGTTGAGGTAAGGACACAGAAAGATCACTTGCAAGTTAATCTCATGGGCAAAATAGGCTTGCTTTGGGGAAAAATGAATTTGATTTGTTACAAATCAAACCAGAGTAAGATAATGAGAAATAAAATTTAAATCTTAAAAACCTTTTTCCCACCCCTCCTTCTTTCTGGGCTCACTCTCACTCCCAAATTCTCTACCCTCCCCCTACAGAAGTGCAGCAGGATGGAGGGTATGGTCCGTTCATCACATACAGGTTATCTCTGACATTCCTCACATTCATCCCCTTCATGCTTTGGTGTGGAGTCTTCAGTGATCTGCAGGTGGGTCTCTGCTCCACTGTGGCTGCACAGGAACAATCTGCATGCCCACAGGCTGCCAGGTAATTTCTGCTCCACGTTCTGGAGTGCATATTGCCCCTTCTTCTTCACCGGCTCTGGTGTCTGCAGAGCCCTTGATTTTGCAGATTTGCTCTCCTCTCTCTCACTGCTGTTTTTTGTGTCACAGGGTTTTTTTCCCCCATTTAAATACATTAGCTCAGAGGTACTACTACTGTCTCCCATGGGCTCAACCTTGCCCAGTGGCAGGTCCACCTTGGAGCTGGCTGCCATTGGGTCTGCTGGACATGGAGGGAGCTTCTTGCAGCTTTTCACAGRAGCCACTCCTGTGGTCTCCCCTCACTACCAAAACCTTACCACTCAAAACCAGTACATCTACAGTTCCTTGCTTTCTATGGCTCCTCTGTACTGGTATGGGTTACTTTATGTGCTGTAGTCCACTCAGGGGTGTCCCTGCTCTGGCATGGGTAATCCATTACTCCACCCCTCTCAGAAGAATTTCTCCTCATGGCATGGAACTTCTTCCAAGACTGTCCATCCAGTTGTAAGCCCAGCAATGTCCTTTTTTATCCACTGTATCTCTCTGCTTCCTCCTTTATTTTCTCCAAAACTCTGCCTCCTCACAATTTTCCTCTGGTGTTCTCTTTGGTGCTTCTGCCTGTGTTCCTCTCACAGCTTTCCTTGYTGTGTCTCCTCACTTCTTTCAGCTCATTTCTCCTTTCCTATGTTCCCCCATATGAGTCCACATGAGTCCTCATATCTCCTCACATAAGTCCACGTCTCCTACTCCTCACAGCTTCCACCCTATCTTATTTGTATCTGACGAGTGGTGCTATGCCTTCCCCTCACCCGCTGCAGCTGTGGGACACAGCAGATTTCCAGCCCTGCAGAGCCAAGAGCTCATGTTCTTCTCCTACAAAGTTGTTAATCTGAGACAAGGGCAGGGAGACATTATGGTCTCACTTCTGAGAAGGATTAACAGGCATGTGACAGGAAAGAGCACTGCTCCTGTCCATTCAAAACTCAGGAATCACAGGAATATAGAGRTGGAAAATGCTGAGATTTGAATGCAGCAACGTGTGAGAGCAGCACAGCCTGAGATTTCCCAGACCTGCATGACATCTTCCAATTATTATTGCTTATGAGAAAAAACAGATACAGATAAACAGATAGTACTTGATTTGATTTTATGAAAGGAAGAGTATGAAAATAGATGCCATTAAGATCATAAATCACATTAYGTAGCAGATACACATAAAGAAGTTATACACACTGTGTAATGAAAACCATTTGTTAAAGCATGAAATGCTTATATTTTACAGAGAAATTGCAACATGTAATTTAAAATGCATGCTATAATGCGTCTTTTTATAATAAATTAGATCCACCATGTGGACAATTTTCAAGTAAAATATTGTCTTGGACTCAAAGTATGTTATATTAATAATTAAGAGAAATATATCTCTTTCTATCTTTTTCATATAAAACCTGGCAATACCAGAAGTTAGAAAATTCATTAAATTTCATTGCTTAGCCTTAGCCTTCTTGCATCTATCATGACCTGACTCATGGGTCACCAGTTCATGTTTTGTTATGGCCATTACAGCTGTTTRATCATGACTTGTTAATAATTGCACACTGTTACTTCTGCTTCATCTCATGTACAAGATGTGCTACAGTTCTGCTGGAAGATAGTTTGCATTTTGAAGGAAAACAGTTTAATAGTTATTAAAAAAATGTAAATTAGTAAGGAAGATACATAAAGTGAAATACTACTAAGTAACAGCTCTTTTATTTAACTTCTACAGGGAAAAAAGAAATTAGACATTTTAGACTGTCTATTTTTAATACATGCAAATGTGCCTTTGAAACAGAGGGCTTACATATGTTATTTCCTCAACTGGGTCTCCATATTGTCTAGGAAAGTGTTATTTGGCCTGAAGCAAAGCCATGACAGAGATTATGTTAACAAAAAAAGGGATAGTCATGGCCAAGAGCTCCATCTCTTGCTTCTGTTTATTAACTTGTATTGCTGTAGAAATAGAATTTATGGCCGAAAGCCCTGTTATGATAATTCACTCTGTCATTTTGCCTAATGCTGGCCTTTAGGCAACAAGCAATTAATTTTTTATTCATTATTTTTACTACTAATCTGTTACATATTTCTTACAAAAGCATTGAGACCTGCAAAAATTATCAAGTGAATCTTGATTCAGGTTTTTTTCCCATACTGGTAGTGCCATAAAGCCTCGACTTTTGAGTTTTTTATTCATAGAATCATAGGATAATAGATTTCTGGAATCATGGAATCATAGATAGGCTTGGSTTGGAAGAAACTTTAAAGACCTAGTTTCAGGACCTTGCACTTGGTCATGTTAAACCACATGAGATTCCCATGGGCCACTTCTTGTGCTTGTACAGGTCCCTTTGGATGACATCCGGTTCTTTAGGTGTATCAATCACACCACTTAGTTCGTTGTCATCTAAAAATTTGCTGAGAGTGCCCTCGATCCCTTTGTCCATGCCATTAATGAAGTTATTAAATTACACCAGTCCCAATACAAACTCCTGAGGGAAACCACTTGTCCCTCATCTTCGTGGGAGTTCYGAGCCGTTGACCATTACCCTCTGGATGTGACCATTCAATCATTTTCTTGTCCATGTAATGCTCCACCCATTGAATCCATCTCTCCAATTCACAAACAAGGACTTGCCCTTAGTTAAGTTGTGATGGTTGTCTTGAATCTCTTCTTTGGTCTCCATGTGCCTCAGCAGATTCCAGGAGGATCTGTTCCATGATCTTTCCATGCGCGGAGGTGAGGCTGACAGGTCCATAGTTCCAAGGGTCTTCCTTTCTACAATTTTCAAAGATGGGTACAATGTTTCCCTTTTTCCAGTAACTATGTCTTCGCCTGGCTGCCCCAACTTTTCAAATGTCATGAAGAGTGGCTTGGCAACTGCATCTACCAGTTCCCTCAGGACTCTGGGATGTGTCTCATCAGGTCCCAAAGAGTTATGCACATTCAAGTGTGGTAGTGTTCAGGAGGGTTTCGAGGATGAGAGAGAGACGAGAACTTTGACTTCATCAGAAGGCTTGATTTATTATCTTATATATATATGTATTACATTATATTATATTAGAAAGAGAAGGGAGAAGGGGAGAAGGTTTCTCCCAGAGGCTGCTAAGCTAAGAATAGAATAGAATAG
>JACDOX010000004.1:9737155-9802314 GCA_014549065.1 Cardinalis cardinalis | reverse complement strand
ATGATGATCGTTTAAATCCTTTTCCAGAATAATGTCTTTTCACTGTCTGTTTGACCATATTGAAATGAAAAGCATCTGCAGAAGGTTATCTTGATATTTTTTCCCTGAAGTGTTGTGACACTTCTTCAAATACCAAAAGCAAGAATCTCTAAAAAACAAGGAATTCAAGCTAGTGTAGTGTTTAAAGTCTAAAGAGWCTGCTTCCAAGAGCTTTACTAGCTGGGATAATCTGCATAACGAATTCACAGAATCACACTGAATCACTAGGCTGGAAGAGACCTTCAAATCATCAGGTCCAATCCATGCCCTAACACCTTAATTAAAGCATGGCACCAAGTGCCACATGCAGTCTTTTTTTAAACACATCCCGGGATGGTGACTCCATCAACTCCCCAGGCAGACAATTACAATACTTTATCACTCTTTCCATTAAAAAGAAATTTCCTAATATCCAATCTTTTTGTTCCTTGGAGCAGGTTAAGTCTCTGTTGTCTSRTTCTGTCAGTTGCYKCCTGGAGAAAGAGACCAACCCYCACCTGACTACAGCCACCTTTCAGGGAGTTGTAGAGAGTGATAAGGTCACCTCTGAGCCTCCTTTTCCCCAGGCTGAACACCCCCAGCTCCCTCAGTCATTCCTCACAGGGTTTATGTTCCAAGCCCCTCACCAGCCTTGTTGCCTCCTCTGGACACGCYCAAGCATCTCAATGTCCTTCCCAAACTGAGGGGCCAGAACTGGACACAGCACTCAAGGTGTGGCCTCACCAGTGCCGAGGGCAGGGGAAGAATGACCTCCCTGCTCCTGCTGGCCACACTGTTCCTGATACAGACCAGGATGCTGTTGGCCTTCTTGGCCACCCAGGCACACTGCTGGGTCATGTTCAGTCGGCTGTCGAGCAGTACCCCCAGTCTCTTTCTGCCTGGACACTGTYCAGCCACACCSTCCCCAGCCTGTAATGTCACAGGGGGCTATTGTGGCCAAAATGCAGGACCCAGCGCTTGGATTTATTAAATTTCATCTTATTGTACTCTGCCCATCCATCCAATCATTCCAAGTGTCTCTGCAGAGCCCTCCTACCCTCCAACAGATCAACACAYGCTCCCAGCTTAGTGTCATCTTCAAATTTACTAATGAAAGACTCAATACCCTCATCCATGTCATCAGTAAAAGTATTGAACAGAACTGGCCCCAGCACAGACCCTCGAGGGATGCCACTGGTGACTGGCTGCCAGCTGGATGCAGCACCATTCACCACCACCCTCTGGGCCCGGCCATGCAGCCAGTTCCTAACCCRGCACAGAGTGCTCCWGTCCAAGCCACRGGCTGCYAGCTTGTCTAGGAGTATGCTGTGGGAGACAATGTCAAAGGCCTTGCTGAAGTCCAGGTACACAACATCAACAGCCTTTCCTGCATCCACCAGATGTGTCACTTGGTCATAAAAGGAGACCAAGATGGTCAAACATAGCCTATCCGTCCTAAACCCATGYTGGCTGGGTCTGATACTCTGGCAATCCTGTAAGTGCTGTGTGATGACACTCAGTAAAAACTGTTCCATTACCTTACTGGGTACTGAGGTCAGGCTAACTGGTCTATAAGTACCAGGATCCCCCTTCCCACCCTCTTTATGAATGGGTGTCACATTGGCCAGCTTCCAGTCATCTGGAACCTCACCAGTGAGTCAGGACTGCTGGTAAATGATGGAGAATGGATTTGCAAGCTCATCTGCCAGCTCCCTCATCACCCTGGGATGGATCACATCTGGTCCCATGGATTTGTGAATATCCAAGCGGCTCAGCAGTTCTCTGACTGCCTCCTCCTGGATAACAGGGGGACCATTCTGCCCCTTGACACCATCTACCCGCCCAGGAAGACAGTTCTCCTGAGGGTAAGCTGTCTTSCTATTAAACACTGATGCAAATAAGGTGTTAAGCACTTCCACCTTCTCCTAATCTGCAATTACCAAGTTCCCTCCTACATCCAGTGGAGAACAAAGGTTRGTCTTACTCTTCCTTTTGCTGTTAGTACATTTGTAAAAACTTTTTTTAATGTCCTTTACAAAAGTTGCCAAATTGAGTTTGAATTGAGCTTTGGCCTCCCTATTTTTTTTCCTACATGCCTTAGGAATCCCCTTAAATACTTCCTGAGAGACCTGACCCTCCKTCCAAAGATGATACATCCTCTTTTTATTCCTTAGTTCCTTCGAAACCTCATTGCCCATTCAAGCTGCATGCACATAGCACTTGACAATCTCTTTCTTTTAGACACTTTCTTCAAAACATGTTTACCACTAGRGATTTTTGCACCAAAAATAAACCTATAAGAAGACTAGGAGAACATCACAGGCTCAAAGGAAGCAGAGACAGAGGTTTTGTTGGCCAGGGTTAAACAGGTGTATATATCCTAAAGGTAGTTAAATTCTTCCAGAAAATATTTCTACCACACAAGAACATGCWAGCAGATTTTCTTTTTTGAGCTTAAGGGTAAATCCCACTATTTCAGTAGACCTCAATAGAGGGGCAAGTTATTTATATGGGGAAAAAGACAGTCAATAAAACACRTCTGTAAAGCATCTTGAAAGAAAGGAGTATAATTTAAAAATCAATATATTATCCAGCTTCCAATGAATAGAAATGTTCTTCTTTCATTGCTGCCTTTGTAGAACTCTTGCCATAAATAAAAAGGTTATAAATGTAACATGCAAAAAACTTTCTGCTAATAAGTCTTTTCCTTTTGTTACAACTATTATGTRTCAAAGTACAGCAGTCTAGAAAGACCATAAGACTATCAGCTGCCTTGATGACTGGAGGTGTATGTCCTTAGTAGAACATTAAACAAAAACTTCAGATAGCAATACTGATCTTTAGTCTGGGTTGAGCAAATTCTGATGGCTTCAGTTTTGCTGTTTGTGGGTTAAAAATACCATAACAGACAAAAAAGAAAGGTAACTAATATATATGCATAAATAATATGCAGCCTACAACTGCACAGCAAATGCCTGCCTCTCCAACAACACTGATTAGAAGCATATCAGGAGGGATGTGATGCTTCTGGTCATTTGCCAGACTTTGAGAACTAGAATTCTCTCTCTCTGAATGTACCAAAATATTTTTCAATAAGGTTTCATAAAAAAAAAAAGGACTATATTCCAGCATAATTACATTTTAGGGGAAAAAATATGGTAGAGTACTTAAATTGCTGGTTCATTACATTTTAGCCTTTAACTGCAGGGGTTGTAGATCACCACTTTTCAGACAGTGCCAGTGAGGTTTTATGTATCACGTAATCCCATTTAAATTCTGCAGTGAGAAGCTAATTGAGACTTACGTGATGTGTCATGCCTGTGCAGGCCATCTGCACAGGCCGAATTGCATTCGGAGTCAGCCTGTGAGAAACTACAGAGTACCCAATTGCTGCTTGTTGGGAAAATAAGTTACAAATTTATCTCCATCTAAAATAATGTGGTAAAATGAATTACAGGCAGTTATAAAATAGTCCAGGCTTCTGTACTTCTATATTGGTTGATAAGCTTCAGCTCAAAACCTGTTTTCACTCTCTCCAAAGAAGCTGTCATTTAGCTGTTTCTTTTTTTCTTTTTTTTTTTTTTTAATTCATGGCACTGCAGGTAACCCAGCAACTGATCCAGAGTCCTTATCCTCTGCATTTTGTATAGACAGAAACATAAAGAAATGTTCCTTGAGGTTTTCAATATATTACATAATAAACCCTCATCCTCCCAACCCTCTCCCACTCCCAAATATATTTTTTCTAAAGCTACTGTAGTCACAATAAGAGTAAAATGGCAAAGAAGCAAAGAAGGAGAGGGGAAATCAACTTACAAAAGTCATGTACATGGAGCTCAGACAGGCTTCTGGTTTAGGGAGAGTTTTGCTTTGAATGTTGCTTTTGAAGGTCATTTTGATGTGTTCCCTTCACCTCACAGCAAAAGTGCATGAGGATCAAGTAAGGGCTGATTTCTGAGAAGCTGTATAAGAATAACAARCTCTAAATTATTCTCTATATTGGTTGGAGATATTTTGTGTCACACTAAACTAAATACCTGTGTGATAAAAAGGGAATGAGGGATGGAGAAGACAAGCCATCCTTCTAAGGCAAATACAGAGTTTTTTAGAATTATAGAATAGACTGGGTTGGAAGGGGCCTTGAAGATTTTCTAGTTTCAACCCCACTGCCATGGGCAGGAACACCTTACATTAGACCATGTTGCTCAATGTCCCATCCAATCTGGCCATGGAGTTTAGCAGCTTCATCTTCATCTGTGTTGGTTACTGGACATATAAAAGGGGTAGATTGTTGAACAATCCGAGTAGTTTTCACATTCCTTTTTTACAGATAATAATGATTCTTGAAAAGAAGAAACAAACAAATAAACAAACAAAAACACAAACCCAAAACCAAATAAAACCCCACCAAAAAACCCCCCAAACAAATAAAAAAAACGAAAAAAACCACACACAAAAAAACCCCTAAAACCCAAAGAAACCAAACCAAAAAAAAAGAAAAAATGAAAAAAAAAAAGTGACAGCTTTTAACTTGCCCAAAAACTTTTTTTTATTTGGCTGTAGATATTGCATCTTTCTTAGCTCTGTAGAAAGGTGATTACATTTGACTTACATAGGCGGTGAATCAGATCATTTTAAATAACAGATCTGGAAACACTTCCATCAACAAAAGGCATACACAAATAGGGTTCAAATGTGTTCTTGATAGTGGAAAGGAATTGCAAACTGTGTGGAGGAAGGCTACAATAAATTTCTGCACTAAAACAAAGCTAATTTCTTACTGAAAAATGAAACTTCCCTCTTTTAAATCTAGTTGATAATAGGCTAACAACTAGACTGGAGAACTTCATCCATGGAGGAGCATGGCAGTCTGAGGCACTGAGTATAGAATTCTCCTGGGGTTTGACATCAATAGGGTCACATAAATATTTAGGAATTGTAGACAAAAACACTTCTTTCTTGGCTTTCATTTTCTTGTTCCTGAAATGAAGAGTTTTTTTCTTTTTTTTTATGGAATACTTAATCAATAACTCCAATTTCTATAAACACACACATTGCCCCCCACTTCAGAGGAAACATTTTCAAGATGTCCAATTCTTTTTCCTGTAAAAAATAGTTACTCTGGTAAAATGCATGGAAGAGCTTCTTACGGTTTTGAAGTCTTGAAGTTTAACAGAATTTATGGAGGAATACACCTGTGAGTTGTTCCTCCTCAGTCCAGATACACCCACAGAAAAAATGCAAATGACATTTGCTGCCAACAAATAGACTCTAATCAGCTGATGCTTCTAAACAAAAAGGAGAAATAAAGCTTCATTGCAAACTAGATATTTATATTCAGCGCTTTCATAGTGATCAAAGCCAGACATGAAGATATTAAAGAACTGGCTCCAGAAAATGCGCACAAGAATCACGGCATGACCAAGTTTGCTTATTTAGATTTTTCTGTCATAGCCATTTCTGCTTCATCTTTCACTAAAACCACAACTTTTCAAGTTTTGTTTAGCAATTTATTCATGTTCYCTACTGAATATTAATAACCACAACAAATATATTACTTCGGGATTTTGGGTTTTTCCTACTAGACTTTCTAAATTCAACTGAAATCTGAGCTCCCCTTTTCAGGAACTATGTGTGCATATCTAAGAGCATGCAGGCAGAAGAGACAGGAAGTGGCTTCCACCAGCTAGAAGATACCTTGGAAAAAACTGCCAGTCTTGTGACAGTTATATGGATGTCTAAAATCATTATATAGTACTAGTTCACCTAAATTTAAAATGAAAGGTTCATCAACCATACATTTGTATGCTGTGAATTTACAGAGATATGTTCTAGAGAATGAAATAAAAGATTTGTCTTATATTATCTTCTTGTTGCATAGGTGGATTTACTATTAAAATTAATGGGACAAATGTCTATATATAAAAAGACTCTTCATTTACAAGATCTGATACGAAAGCAGAAGAMTTATGAAGATGGATCATGTTAAATGACATACAAGCCTCATATAGTTCCTACTGCATTTAAAAATATTAAAACTASTTAGAGAAGAATTGAAGCAGCAACTTAACAGAATACCTTATATTGATATCTTATCTATCTTATCTTATATAAAATATCCTATGATTCTGAACTTTAAAAATTACAGGCCATAGTTTTTATAAGTGCTTTTTTAAATAGCAAAAATTAAAGTATAGATGGGAATAACATGTCAAGAACAAATTTAAATAATGTATTTGTATGATTGATTGTATGAGAAAGCCCATATAAAATTTCTTATTTGTTTGAGATTTTTTAGTGTTTTCCTAACAAATGTGAAGTTAATGAAAAAAAAATCTGATGTTGCTGTCTCTAACGACATAATATCTCTTTTCAAATAAATATCCATGAGACCATATACACTCTCCTCTGTCTTAAGAACTAAATTAAAAACTCTAACTATTTGTACCAGTACATGAGCTGCATATTTGCTTTTCTAAGCTTTGAATATGCCTAAATTTTTTTGAAACTTTAATATATTTCAGCATTCTTTGCAGGTAGCCTAATGCCATTGGCCAGAATAATAGTTTCAAGAGGTAAAACTGAAAAAAAAGAGAAAATGAGGCAGAAATATATGTGTCCTTCCAAAACAGTGGGGTACTCTTTAAGGATGAATCATTAATAGCAGTCACTCAAGTCTCCTCACGGTTGGAATGGTGTCCAAAGGTTTGATTTGAAAAGRGAGAATAATCTCCTAGATATCAGGGTCAGTCTTTTAAGTGCTAAATATATATAAAAAGTTCTATTACATTTTTTACCCACACATTTTCAAGTTGTTATTCAAGCATRTATTGCATGAAATTGGATTGCTAAAATAGTACTTGATGAATGTTAATAATCACGTTACAATTTATTGTATTTTACATCTTTCATCTAGTAAATAGAGCATTTGCATTTTTTCTTTTTTTTTGCTAAAAAACGAGGGTTTTTTATTTTCTTAACAGACAAAATATAACTCTAACTGGAGTAAGTTCTATTACACAGCTGTATATTATACTGTAGAACTAGAGGAAGTGCAAAACAACAATGAAGCCTCTTAGAAAATAATATTTTCTCTTCTCTTTTGAAATTACTGGGGCTGAACAGGTAATTGTCTGAATTCATCCCAAGTGAAATTGAGAGCTTAGATGAAAGATAGTGACAAATGAATGTATATTTTAAGTTAAGCCTGCATTCATTCTGTTGTGAACTTGCCCAATGACATTGGATAAGGYACAAAATTTTATCTGGATATCACCTCCCAGCTCCAGAAGACTTTCAGTCTCTTCTCTGTGCTAAAAGTTTAGAATAAAAGTATAGAATAAGCTGGTTTTATTCATTACCTGGAACCACTTGTTCTTTCTCAAAAAGAAAGAGGAGCAGTTCCTAAAATTCCTGCCTGATGAGGGCATTCTTGTAAATTAAAAGAGATTTGAAGACAGCATTTTCAAGTCTCTTAAACATGTTGTTAAAGTAAATATTTGSACAAAATATCTGCTCTGTACAGATACATAATCTAGCTACGGCACATTCTATAGTGCTAGATGATTATGATGAAAAAGTACAAAAGGAAACAGTATTTTTCTGTTGATGTCACGTCATAATATAAAATTGTTAAATTTTCACTAATCAACAGAACAAAGAATTATGATACATAAGACAAGTTGTCAGAAAGATTTTTTTTTTGGTCCAAAAAATTATGATATGTAATACAAGTTGTCAGAAAGATTATTTTTTTTTTTGTCTGAGAGTAGTTCAAATTTCATTAAAAATTCTGGGAGCTGAAATCAGATTGGAGACAATGGTTTCACATTTTAGAACTGAACTCCTGGCTCATCAGAGAGGATCTTGTAGATAGGATTATTAGGAAAACTCTAATTTTGTGAATTATGTTGGACATTAGGTGTAATAAGGGTGCAAACAGGTGACTGGTGTTTTTCATATMGGTAGTTTTGACTTCTAGCAGGGGAAAGGGAAGAGGCATAGAGAACAAAAACATAAGTCTTCAGAGTTAAATTGATGGTATCCACACTTTTAGGTGTGCCTTTTATGCTCAGTGCTACACCTTAAAAATATTCTGAATCTATGTCAGGATAAAAGGTAGATATGCATCACCYCTGTGTGCAACCTTGGTTCCTTGGAAGGCAAGAAATAATAGTGTAGTTCAAAAAAATCCCCTGTTCTGGARACTGAGACTGCCTAAGATTCAGTATCCTGCAGTTCAAACCTGTCACTTAACACACCCAGGAGTCTAGGCCTAGGTTCTTTTTATTTTTAATATTCTTTCTTTCTGTGATTTTATTTGGAAGATGTGCACTGGAATCCCACAGGGGAAGAMAAACTATTCTGAGTGCTTGTAGAAGGAATAGGAAAAGAGACTAAACATACTTCCTTTCATTAGAAAAGAGTTTTAAATTCTTTTATTGAAACAGACCAAAGAAAAAGTATAAATCTCTGCCATTTAGAAAAGAACATATTTACTAAAAAGCATCTGTAACTTAAAAAAAAACCCAACCTGATAAACTTACTACAGGAATAMAGTGTTCCTTTATTTTTCCAGCACTAAGCAAGGAGTTTTGGAAAGACACATTAGCATGTATTTTCATACCTTGACATAGAATTCTTGATTCCTTATTATCAAGGAGTTAACTGCTTATTATTCATTCAACTGCTTATTATTCAGAAGAAATAAGCCAAAATGAATAAGCCTATCCATGCTGTGGAGAAATGGTTCAGATATTTTATTAAAAAATAAATTAGGTCTACATATTTGTTTTAATAACAGTCTTTAAAATGTTATTAGTTAATAGCTGTAGTACTCCACTTTCTAGAAAGCCACAAGATGACATCAGAAAGATCATCTGCTTATCTTTGAGTAAGTAACACCAAAAGTTTCTTCTATATTAACAAACCAAGCAATAGCACATCCTGTTTTCTGTTTCAGAGCTAGCRCATCCACATATGGCCACATCTGTAAAATTAAAATATCTTGGCCTATTAAACCAGAATCCAAACTGTATATTGGAAAATGTAAACATAACTATTATGTAGGGAACTAAATGTGGAGAAAACCTGCTTTAGGGAAAATCTATAAACACCTATTTTGAGATGAGATTTCTGCCTCAATTTCTCTAGCTCTCAATGGTGTAGCCAAGTAGAGGTGTAAGAAATAGCAACAATAAACCCAGTTCTGTGTCAATCTGTCTGGAGAAAAACAATTCTCAGTTCTTTCATGCTTACACTGGTTCTAGAAACTGAGATTGCAGCAAAATGCCCTATGCTTCCATTTCTCTAAATTGTCAAAGTCTCTCTGCAGGAAATGGAAACAAAAGTAAAATTTAAATGATACAGGGTTTTTTGTAAAAAAAACCCAACCCAAACCAAATTGCAATCCAGTGATTAAAAATCATGCCCAGCAGCAAAATATTCAATATTTTCTTACAGGCTTTACATAAAAACATGCAACTCTATTTACTGTAAGGTAACTAAACTGATAGTTGTCAGATTTTCAACTTCTTACTAAACAGAGTACAAAAATGCTGATCACTATGCCACATATATAAAATACTAGAGCAGTATGATGTATATCTATTACACAACTTCTGAGTTATAGGCATGGCAATATGGAATATGACAACATGAACCAAGGTTCCTTGAAGTGCTTATAATATTTATTATACTTCATATATAAGTATGTATACTGAAGGACAGAGATGAGATGAGGTGAGGTGAAGTAATATGTGTATAGATAAAGTGCTATCTGCTCTAAGTTACTACAAATGATAAATCTATAGATRGTTCACTGATGTCTGTTCCTACTCTGCTTCCAATAATGTTTTCTTGAAATGTTACCAGATTTAAGTTTTGGAAAAAGAGTGTTCTGAATTGCTTTCCATTGTTCATTATTTAWTATTTTTATGTAGCTTCAAATATATGCATGCAGCAGTGGAGTGAGATAATATATAGTCCTTGCCCAAAAGAGACCAGCTTTTACAAAGAAACAGAAAGAAATTATGCATAATAAAGTGAGAATAGAATTACTTATAGATAGTCCAGGTGTGGGGCTTTTTRAGAAGTAAGGGAGCTTAAAGAGAGAGTATGGAAGAAGTAATGTCTTTTGCAAATCACAGGACTGACAATATGGATTGCAATGTGGATGGGCAGGGAGATTTTTTGTTCATATTATTTCTGCGTTGATAAACTTCTTGTTGATCTGTTAAACCTGAGCCCCAGAACAAAAGAATGTTGGGGTTTTTTGTCGTTTTGGGGTTTTTTCCTGTTTTTTTTGTTTTGGTTTGGGTTTTTTTTGTTTTTTGGTTTTTTTAAAATTTGAATTAACAGAGTAGACACTGCAGGCTAATATAAGTGTGACTTAACCAGGATGGGAGATCATTGTAGTATATTTGTATATTATATGAGTATATTCGTTTGCAAACTGTGTTGAACTGGAAGTGTCTGTCTTGTTGAARTATGCAGCATTTCAGTGGGAAGCTGAAACAATGGTTTTTCATTGCTTACAGTTCTGTGTGGTCAGCAGTGGCAGACCTGAACACACTGGTCATTCAACRATTCCTGTGAGAGCCATGGTTTCCTTTGGTGTATAAACAAACTGCAGGTCTCATTGGCACTAGAGTGACTCAAACCTCAAGCAATTGGGACATGTGTATGGAAAAAAAGGCACAATTTGCATATCACACTTAATTAGGATCCAGTGCAGGAAACAATCAAGGGTAGGACTTGACAGAAATACAGACTGACATACATGACAGAAAGTTGGGAAGCACCAAATCTATCTATTTATCTATCTATCTATCTATCTATCTATCTATCTATCTATCTATCTATCTATCTATCTATCTATCATCTATCTTTTGTTACAATAAAGAAGTAGACTTCAGAAAAATGGTTATGCATGTGAGAATATTTAGATGTTACATATCTCCCCATTTTACCCACAAGGCAGAGTACTCAACCAAAAGAATTTAATGTTCCCTTAATATATCTATTAATTTGACATAGGTACTGTACCTGTACAATGATAAAGATTCTTTTTGTAATTCTGTTGCATAAATAGCAATATATTTACCAGTTTTCTGACCAAATGTAAGTAGTATGTATACACAGGCACACATGGAATTTAGTATCTATTTTAGTGTCTATAGTGTCTATAACAGTAGAAATTACATTAATAATAGGTATACCACTGGCTGTGAGTTTCAGTACCAGAAAACTACAGTCTACTATACTGCATTTGATATATTTGACTGTGCTCATGGAGCTGAAACACATAAACCAAAATCAAGTTAAATTTCTAGATCAGAAAATTTGTCTTATTCACAAACTGCTGATCATCTGCCACTATATATTCAAAACTTGAAGTATCTGAATTATCTTGTTTATCCTGGGAAATTGATTATACCTCTATTACTTTCATTCTTCACATTAATCTATAGCTAGTATAACTGTGCTGTAGTAGTTCTGAATTCCCCAAAGTTTCTAAATGAGAAATGATTCAGTTAACCAAAAGTTTTTGAATTATACTAATCCATAAAATGATAAACATAAGAATTAATAGTGAATTAAATTCCTAAGAGGACAATATGCAGCTTGGAATGCTAACTATCTTGGTAAATTGAGCCAAATATATGATCATAGAACCATAGAGTGGTTTGGGTTCGAAGGGACCTTAGAAATACTCTAGTTCCAACCCTTCTACTCTAGTTCCAGAGTTCTAGAAATCCTCYAGTTCCAACACCTTCCACTAGACCAGATTGCTCAGAGGTCCAGCCAACACTTTTCAAGTGGCCTTGAACACTTTTAGGGATGGGACATTACAGCTTTTCTGAGAAACCTGTTCCAGTGTCTCACCATCCTCACAGTAAAGCATTTCTTCCCGATATTTAACCTAAATCTATTGTCTCTTAGTTTTAAGCCATTCCCCCCTGTCCTTACATACTTTGGTAAACAGTCTCTCTCCATCTTACAGGCTTTTTTAAGGTTTTTAAAGGTTYTTTTAARGTTTTTAAAGCTGCAATTAGGTTGCCCAATCCTTCTCTTTTCAAGATGGAACAATCCCAACTGTCTCAGTCTTTCCTCATTGGAGAAGTGCTCCATCCCTCTARTAAGCTTGGAAGTTTTCCTCTGGAGTTCCATCAGATAATTTGATACAATTCTGGTTTTCCTTTATATGGTTAAATTACATTTAAAGATGTTYAACGTAGCTTTTCAGTTTGGTTTTTTTACATATTTTTACAAAGTACAATACTTTTAAAAGAGAACAATTCTGTTATACTGTGTTCCATTTCATCCTTTTCAATATTAATTCAGTGATACTTGAGATTTTTATTATTTCTCACRATGATCTTTCATCTAAAATAAAAAATAGTAGTTTTTTCAAAGCAGCACAATTTACATTCCAGCCATGATATCTAGCCATAATAGTCACAATAAGAACTAAAATGTTTTAGTGTGCTTTATTGTCCAACCGTTTCCAACATATTTTTTAATGTCATATTTCTCAGTGTCCCACTACAATTATGTATGGCATCTTTAGAGTGGAAGCAAGAATGCAGTGATTAACTTAGATTCAGAAAGCATTATGGCACCCATCTGTGGCAAAATTCTAAAGACTAAGATCTGAATTTCACCTAACAGTTACTTCAGGATCCTTCAGGCTTTGATGTTCAAGACTGAAAATGTTGATGTTTTTATCTTTCCTTTAGAAATTCCATAAAAAACAAGAACAACAGCAACAACAACAACACAACGGCAAACATCTATCACCTAAAAAGAGCAAGACTTTATTCAAAGGTCTYCGATGCAGTGAATATTTTGAATAAAAAACACACTCAGAGAGACAAAGAGAATAGAAATGGTAAGTATTTATAAGAAGCTCTGCCCCTTCTTGTGCATATCATCATTAAGAATTCCTCTTTCCTAAGATTAATTTCAACTGCTCTGTGACTTTCTGAGTTCTAGTGACATTTGCATGATTTTCCCTTGGCCTGTTTGTGGTCTAGGAGGCCTTTGTGCTTCTCAGTCTTCTGAGCAGTTTTTCAGCCTCCACTTAAAATTCMTCCCTCCACTCTCTCACTCTGACTCTTTCATGTTCTTTTTTTGTGAAGTCCTGTAGTCTCTGGGACATTGTCTAAGTATACCTGGTTGCTTTCAGGAAGTGCGTTCCCTTGGTCTTAACAGAGGTGATAATGCCATTCTAACACTTCTTATGACACATGCACTCTGAAAATCAGAAGGAAGAAAACAAAAGATACCAAGACACCACAGGTCACAAAGATTAAAACATAAAATTATTATGGAATCGTTTCAACCTCTCTGTGATTTTTGTTTTGAACATGATGGACTACAAGRGATATCAAAAACCAGATGTGCACTTTTTAGAGAAATTACTCTAAAAGTATTTCTTTTGCATTTGAACATAGTCTGAAATGTTGTCTTGTCTTTTTTTTCCCATTTGTTTTTCTTTGTACCTTCCATTAATGATTTCCCCTTGTTCAAAAATATTTAGAATAAYTTTCTTTAATGTTTTCCTGCTCCCTTCTCTTGAAGCCTCTTCAAAGATCTTCTTTCAAACTTTAAGATGAAAAAGGTGAATGTACATGCAGTATTTTATGTTCAAATGCCATATATTCCTTTAMATATTATATCCTGTAGTGGGAATGCTTTTGCTAGGAGGTTTTCAAAGCTATTTCACAATGTACACTGTATAGGATATGTTATTTGCTTTGACAAGTATTACATATGCCCAAAAAGGAACTGGGGAAAAGTTTCAGTCTAAAGCAAAAAAAATCGGATAGAAAATGGTGAGCAGCTTGGACTAGAATATAGGGGAATTTTCCAAAAAGTTAGAAAGTAGTTCGTTGGTGAAATGTTAACACATTTTATTTGGATTATTCTAAAAGAAATTTTTCTCCATTCAAAACACTTTATTTTAAAATAATCCAAAGTGTTTATATTGATGGTTTTTGAATGTTTAATTCAAAAGGCATTAGTGGATTTAAGCCAAGATTACTTATATAGACTCCAAATTATTATTACTCTGTTGGTTTTGCTCTTTTGTTTGACAATAACCCTACTCTTTATCTTGAACTTCCTAAATCTTGGTCAAAACCAATAGAGAGACAACAGCAATGAAATTTTAATTTGACTATGGGTTAACAATTAATACTTTTTTCCCYAGTATTATTTTGGATCCAAAGAGAAAATATTATGCAGAAATTCATAGTAAGGAAATTCATAGGCTTCTCCTTGCTCTGACCAGTTTGTTTGGTGAGAGATTTTTTTGATTGTCAGTTTGTTTGGTTTTTAGTGTAGTTTTATTTTGTTGGGTTTTTTTGGGGATAGTAGGTAGAGAGAKTTCTTGGCACTACTATTGACATAATCAGAAATTCACTTTGATGCTAATGGAGAAGTCTGTTGATGGGGTTATCTTCATGTTTAAAATACCTAAGGCTCCAGGAGATACAGTCTAAAATCCCAGTAGGACTGAATCAATCTTTAACCTTCAAAGCCATATTGATCAAATGGTCTTGTGTGATGTTTGGTTTAGACCTTTGAAATGGCAGTCCTTTCTGCTCTATTTGGAGAGTAAAGTTGCAGTGGCCTTATCTTTGAAGGAAAGGAGTTGGTTTGGTGAGTACTACCAACAGGCTTTCCAATATTATGTAGTGGGGAATGTGTTTGCAAAATTCCTTGGAACAGAAGACCCTTAATTGAATAGAAAATATTATTTTTGTGTATTTGTATAAGCTCTGCAATGAACTAATATCCTGGAGCTCAGATGGACTTACAAAAAAAAGAAACATTTGATAGAAGAATCATGGGTTTTGTTTTCAGAGACTATTTTTATTATATTTGTTAATCTACAAACAATCAACTAACCACAGAGGTAAATGAAGTTCAGAAAGATTTGTGAAGTAGAAAGAGACTTTATAGAATAACATGTTGACCAGATAAATACATGCATTTTGACAGGTGATACTTTACAATTCATACTGCCTGTGTTCWGAAATACTGTTTCTGAGCTGTAATAGTATTTTAAAAGTTTTATCACAAGATAAAAATATTTACAAAACTAAATTACTGAAATTTAATAGTTCCAGGCCYCTGTGAATCTGGAATTTGCTGGAAATTATTCCTATTTGGATACTTTTATTCCAGTAATTAATGAACTTTAAATGCACAAACCTAAAATGTTTTCTTTTTTAAAAGTTGTCAGTTTAAAAAAAATTATTTCAGGAATCATATATATATATATATTTTAAATATTTATCAGACTAAAATACATTATTAGTTTTATAAACTTTACATTTATACATATTGAATAAGGGTTAAGGAAGATTAGTTACCTGCATTGAGAGCTTCCAGGCAGATTATGTTTCAATTTTTTTTTTTGTAACTTTAATATAAATTCTTTGTATCTGCTATCAAATTAATATATTTGAGGTAATGAAAGGATTCCTCTGATAAAGCAAATTGAAAAAATTTGGAATCCATTCCTATTTCTTATCAGCAGCATGCTGTCTAGTCCCTCAAGCAGACAATCTCTAGTACAATRCCATCTGATGCAGTCATTAAATCCTCAGCGTCAGGTTTCCGTAGCAACAGCAGAGCTCTCTCTGCTTCACTGTCTGCATGTGAAAGCCAACCTGGAACAAAAACAGTTAATCTTACGCTGTTTTTCTACGTTTATTTGACAGCTTAAATCAGAGACCTTCTGTAGCTGGAAATAAGTGGTAAGTAGCAGTTAAAGTTTGTGATTATGAAATTGTGGGACTGTATTGTAATTGTTGATGTACACRCACACCAGATGGTGGCCTGCTGTATTCATCATCAGATTAGAAAGATAAAGTCTGGGCTATATGTAGGCCCACACACCAGCTTAAGAGTTTATTTTGTAATGCATAATAGCTTTTAGTACTTATTTAAAATAGCAAATCTTGAAAAGCTTTACTTCGATTTGGTTATAGATGTGACAGGATGAATATATTCCCAAGGTGTTTAAAGTTAGTTTTGATGTTACTCTGTTATCCCTCTCCAGGCCAACGATAGCAAACCATATACAGGTTATATCAAGTTTGCTTGGTTTAGGAGTTAGTGTTCACAGAACAGACAACTGTCCTTGACTCAAAATAAGCAATGGTAATTAAAAACCATGGCCAGAAATATTGTATGGCTTTCTTACAGAAAAAAATGCAAAATGTTTCTGAAGGGAATTTAGAAATTGAATGTTTGTACTTATTAGTATGTTCTAAATAAAAGCTTTTCTATGTTCACTAAAGCCARAGAAAGTGTCTTTCAAAAATAGGTTTTTTTCATTTCTAAGGCAGACAAATTTACTGAAAGCCGTTAGAAGCCCAACCAACTAGCATGGAGAGTTCCCATGTAAGAGGAGGTTTGGGTTTCATTTTACTAATTATCTCTTCTTTCCCGTTATATTTTTATAATCTTGTTGCAATGTTTGATTTCAAAATATGCATGATTGTTTTAAGGAATTTTACTTAGATACAGTATCCATTTTATGAAAGCAATATCAATTCAAAATGTAGTTGATACTTTTTTTAAAACATTGCCATAAATAGGCATGAACTACTGTAGTTTTTGGAGAACAAAATTTGATCATGGTAAGTATGAAATCTGTGGCATAGGTTGAATCAAACAGCTGCTACTGTGCCTATATTTCTCAAGTTAAACCAAGACATTGTGCCTTTAAACTTCTGAAGATTTGAAGAAAGAAGCCAACAGAGGTATAGCATGCATTTTTGTTTATACACATATGAGAATATGTTTAGGTATATTTTTTTTAGAAGGGACATATCTGAGATGAAGAGATACTGTAGCAAGTATCAAGAACTTTCACAGAATTGATAATTTTACCTTTTTTGTGGCATCTTCAGACATGATTTCTTTATATATTTGTTTTGTACTAAAAGAATGCCATTATGTGTTAGACTAATCTTTATACAACTGTGAATGCCATTTAAAATATAACTATAATTTTATGTTTAATTTTTAAGTATTTTGCTAAATAAATCTGCTGACTAGTAAGAAGCCTTTGAGAAGTTTCACTAACATATGATATTCATCTAGTTCAGGGTTAAATCTCTTTTCTGAAGAAATCAGGACAATCATGGTAATTTTCCAAGGGCCTTTTCTTATTAATATCAGTGGTAGCTGACTTTTGCTAAAGAATGGCATGATACAAGAGAGAGGATAATCACATGAAAAGCACATAAATAATTACTAATAATTTTGCCCATAGAAACACAGTTGGGTATTTAAGGCTASATGAAATCTTTTTATCATTACTGTACTGCTTGGTCTGGATTGATCTTAATCTTGATTAGTTAGTATTTTTTTTTTTTAGATTATAAACAACTAAAAAAGAATTAGGAGCAAATTTTAAGAAATTATGAATGCATTTGCCAAAGTTGGGATAATTTCCTTCCTGTATGCACTTGTGTTGCAGAAAATGTGTGGCTATTTGCACACAAGTCCATCCACTTTTTGTGCACTTTCTTGAATGATATCAGTGAGCTTTTGCAAGAATAGGGAAGAAATAGGCAGACTTTAATATTTACCTCTTTTAAAAATATATCCTCTTTGTGAAAATGCCGTGTAATGAATGTTAAAAATTACATAGTACGATATTCAACAAACAAAAACCTAGACATTTCATGTTCCCAAAACCATTTGGGAGAGCTGGTTTTATTTCTAGTGTCATATTTTGTCTTGCTTTGTTGTTTCTTTTTTTTTTTCATAAACATTTGGTATATAAAGAGAAGATCTAGAAGAAAATTTGATTTATTATAGAGGGAGCATGCTGACAGACACTGATTTTGATACATGCTGTAATATGAGGATTTCATGTCCATACTGCTGCATTTTRTTTTTATCTCCCCATCCTGTCAGTCTTGCTTCCCTTTTCTTGTGCCAGTCAAGTTAATCATATTTGAACCCCAAATTCCAGAGCCTTATTTAGCTGTAAAGAGTTGATAGAGAAAGAAAAATAATACCATTGGTTTCACAAGCCAAAGCCACTTCTCTGGAAAACAAATTTATGATGAAATAAAATATAAAATAACAGCATTTCTATAGAGAGTTGCAAGCTTTTAGTCATTTTGTAAAATAACAYATTTTTATGAAGTTAACAAATCAAATGGACAGATGATCAATGTCAAATCTACTGGAAAACTGCCTGTGCAAATGGAATGCCAGATTAGATAATAATCTGTCACTCAAAGTTCTGATGACCATGTATATATTGCAAAGCATGCCTCAGACAAGAATTGTAGTAAAAGTCACCTTCATCCTAAAATGAATGTTGCATAAATTTTTTGCTAAAATGTGAAAGATATTTAAGGTTTGTAAAGATTTCCAAGGTACAGAATGAAGAAGCTGTAATTAGCTATAAATATATCTTCAACATTGAATTTCTGGGTTGGTCCAATCATTGCAACAATTATAAATGAGGATAACTATTAAATCAAAAGAGACAAGGATTTTTTTTCTTGAACAATATTGATTGATGAAGGTTGTAAAATACCTTGGCATGCTTTACATTGCCAAGACAGTGCTGTGCTTGTAGGGCCCTTCTGATCCCCCAAACTTTTACTAGTTTTCCTGCTTTTGTATGACTCCCTGGAGTGTGTTCTTTTGGAAATCTTCCTTTGGAAGATGCTAGCTACCATTATTTTATGGACTTTAACAGGATAATTACACTATGCAGCCTGAAAGCAGTGGTTGTGGAAAGCTGCTCACTCAAGTAAGTGGCTGCAAGGTAGGAAATGTATGGCCTCTTTTTTCATCCATTAAATACCAGTTGCTTCACAGACTGAGTGGATGCTTCTTGCATGTCTGACAGCATACAGATAGATCACTGCCAGGGCATACTATCACTCCAAGGAAAAGGAATCAAGTGGGTTCTATTAAAAAAAAATAGGTGTGAAACAAAAGTTATGCATCTTGGCCTTCATCAGAAGAGTGAATTTAAGAGGCCTGGAAGATTTTAAAGTGACAAATGAAGGAAGTGATAATAGGTTCTTCAAAGATAGGCAGTAATTTTGACACTGTGGAGCTATATCTCTTTTATAGTTAAGAAATTAACATGGYATTCTGCTTCCTGCAAGGTCTATGCTACTTCTTGAATTTTCTTCAGGAGGGTCTGAGCCTTTAATTTTACAGTTATGCCTTTCTCYTCTTGCTCCCTGAATGGAGCATATGTATTTTATAAAATTTGTGTTAGCTTCAACAAAATACCCAGAAAACCTAAAATCCTGGTATTTAAAGAATTTTACAAGGATACAGAAAATTTAGRAAACACCTGAGCTACTTAGGTTAAAAGGCTACGTTTCCTCCTTCATGAAATAGCATTTACCTTGCAAAAATTTTGAAGTAGAAATTACATACTCAGTCTTAAAATGGACAAAATTATGGGTTCCTGTAGCAGCAGCTCTCTGGCCACAGAGAGAAACAGACAACTTTCCCAGGCATCATTCTGGGAAAGGCTGTGAGAAGATCAGAGAAAATAATTATGAAAAATTCTTATCTTAATTTGCTGCACCTGGTATTGTGAACATGTAGAATGTGTCACAGAGATCCGTTACCCAAAGGGTGGTTTCTTAATTAGCCAATGGTGATGGTGTTTTGATTGGAGGATCGATTAGGTCCACCTGGAGTGAACTAGGGTATAAAAGTATGGGTTTCTTAATAAAGACCTAATCAGCCTTCTGTAAATGTATAGAGTCTATGTAACTTATTGCCTGGTCCTGGCCTATTGAGCTGACAGGTTTCTCTTGAGGGAAAAAAAAATGTTACCATACACGTAAATAAGGAAAACGAAATAAAAGGTCAGTGATTTGATTCCTTTTAATTTATACAAAATGATTTCTCCCCTTCTTTTAGACCTACTTTAAGCACATTGGACAATTGCTCCTTCATTCCTATGTAACTACATATTTTACCAGGAAACTTAAATTATTTATTAATACAATATTTGTGAAATGCTTAAATCAAGAGGTTTTTGGGGTTTTTTTTCAGATTGTCAATGAAATTAATTTTGATACTTGGATATCTCTCATTTGCAACRTTCTATTGCCAAATAATACTGGACAGAAGTGTAAACTTGACATCAATGCTTGTACTACCAAATTATTATATATTTAATTTTTATATTTTTGCAGTATTATCTTTGAAAGTGATTGTTTTATAACATGTCTAAATAAATGTGATCATCATATATATGTCATAGAAAAAGTGGGATACTTTAAAGTAAAAAAGTCTTATTCAAAATTAGTCTTTTCAATGTTGCATTTAAAAATAATTAGATGGCACCTTAATTAACAATAAAATAAAGAAAATAGGTTGGAAGGGTGAGTATTCTCACTGGTGAGAGCAATGATATAATTTCATTTATGCTGAACATTGAAAAGGGACTTGATGATAATTGCAAAAAATCTTGAACATAACTGTATGTGACAGAATTTGTGAATRTAACTTTTCAAATTAAAGACTGTAAGGTGTCCTTAAAATATATTTAACAGAAATATTTCACATTTTTGAAATATTTTTCAAATAATATAGAACATTGTTATTAATRCATAACATAGAAAGTGATATATTTCTATGACTATAAAGCTAGAATATGGAAAATGGGAAAAAATAAATGGAAGCAATGGAGTTTCCWGTACCTGATGCCCACCACAGGACTGGATTTTTTTTCCTACAAAGCATGACTTTGGCAACTCTAAGTACACACCGAAATGTAAAAACATAACAGGAGATCAGCTAAGATTATCTGCTTTCCTAAAAAAAGCACGTTCACACAAAGAGCAAGAATGGTTTCTGTGAGTGGAAAAAGGAAAGAATGAATTGTATTTTCTTAATATCTTCAGAATTTTTTATATTTTTGACATTTTTAATATGAAAAAATTACTTTAGCCCACTGTGTAAGGTAATTTTCAGTGTAAACTGCTAAGATTTCAAGGTTAAAAAGAGGAAAATGTTTACATTGTTTCATACTTTGGAATTACTGCTCAATCACAAAAAAGGAGTATTCATAGGAGAAGTGCTACCAATAGAGCTTGTCAGATGAAAATAGATATGAAATAGAGTTCTGAATGTCTCAACTCAAATTCTGTCTGGTCCTACTCTCAGCTCTTTAATGGGAAACATAAATTTCAGAGGAATATTTGTTTTTCAGATGAAAACAACAGTTCAAAAGAAATTTGAGAGTGTGTGCTGGGAATTGTGTGCAAATGTCAGACATTCTGCCTWTTTCTGTTGCTGGTAGCATTGTTCAGCAAGCTTCAGTACAGCACAGCAAGTGTTGAAATGGTTCTTGACAACAAAAACAATTCATGTGGAAGACTTGGTATTCACATTATGCAGTTCAGGATTTTTTATTTTGGATTAGCTCTAGTTTCTACCTAGAGATTGAATGCCTGTCAGCATTTGGATTTATTAGTTACACACTGGGAGAGCATGTTCTGGTTTAATTTYATCGGAAAGGAATCCTATTCATGTGCTACGTGATGTGATCTGAAGCCCTGTAAGGAGGAACAATCAGGATATTCACTTAAAAACCACATTCCTCATCCAACAGTAAAGACTATGTAGCGCAGCTCCTCCTTTAGCTATAGCTTTAGCCCTGCACTTTCCCATTGCTTTATACACTACTGTGTTTGAAATCATGTTCAGAAAACCAAAATGAAGAGCTGAGCAGTCTTTCTACTGAGTAGTGCACCTTTCTGTTTGATCTACATTCTTTTTGTAAAATTTCATTTTCAGAGCTGCAGAGAGATATTCTGGAGCCTATTAGCTGTTACCATGCTCCTTCTTTGCYGTGAACTTGTGGCTAGTTAACAGCTATGGATGTCAGAAGTCACATACTTGTCCTTGTTTTTACTACATCCCTCTCCCCCTGTATTTTGTATTTGCTGTAGCTTTGTCTATGGGGATATAGTTTTGGGAAAGCTGRAAAAAAAAAGAAAAATAAAAAGAGGCATGAAAATTAGGAAGTGTAAAAACACTTCCACTTACCATTGTAATTTCCTTCTTTTGTCATTTCATCCTTTTCAGTTGTGTTTATTTAATACAGCATTCTTGGGAAAGATTATGAAACCTATAGRAATCAGGGGCTTGAAAACCTTTAAAAATTTTGGGGACAATACTTCCTAGAAGTTTTCCTAGAAAAATATCTTTTTTTAAAGCAAAGAGCTTGTCATTGTATAGAAGCATCAGCTTTTCCTTTTATAATGATCTCTATATTCATCAGATTAACTTCAACTTGTTATTTGTTGTCCATGGAAGGGGGATTAAACTTAGTGTRTGGACAGATATCCTCTGCTCTTCTCATCATTTCTCTATGTTACCAGTATTACCCTATGTACACTTTAGGTGAAAACCTCRTTGGACACTCCTGACATTTTGCAAACTATAAAGTAGCTCTGATGCAATGTTATTGATTAGAATTTCTTTTCTGTCCCTGCTGCTTTACAGCATTTTTTTTCCCTTTAAAAATAAATTATTCATTCCTGGAAGCACAGTAGTTATTTATACTCATGTACATTGAAAGAGGACACCTTTAGGCTAACTAATAGTTTAAAAGTGAATGTCCTAATCATTGTACAACTACATGGATGAATCACTTTCTGTTACAATGTGTCCATATTTTCCTTACTTGTCATCCAGGAAATACTTTATTCTCATTCATTATGAGATTTTGCRTCTGTACAGGCTGAATCTATGTCGTGAAAATTAAATAGTGATTTATAATCTAAAGGAGAAAAATATTAGGACATAATGACCTTGTCAGAGTCTTGAATGGTTTTCTTACTTTCGAAATAGATGATAATATTGCTRTTTAGTCTGAGACAACTAATATTTTTGGAATTGGACCCTGAAACTCTTGAGTTGCTTATTGTGCCTCATTTACACCAATAGCCTTAAAATGTATGTTTAAAAAAGCCATAAAACTCTATATTCTTCCTTTTCTCTTAAATTTCATCTCCCCTTCTATAACCACTAGTGCAATATAGCAACAATGTAGTCTTAAACACAGATTTTCATATTAAGTACTATGAATTGCATTTAAAAACCATTAGCTGTATGTAAACATGAAGAACCTACCTGCTGCTTACATAAAGGTTGTGATGTACAGGAAAATCAGTCTAGCTTTCCATATTTCTGTGCCATGTGCATTTGTTATAAACAAAGAAAGGATATTCTGTTTCCATTTTTGAAGCAATACTTGAATGATTATTTAAATAATCATTCAAGTGTATTTAATCAAGTTCTTCTTCAGTTCTTCATTTCAGCTTCCTCATTTCAAGCTAATGTCAGGCTAACTCAGTTGTGAACCACCTCTATCAGCTTTTGTGCATTTAGCCCGTTGGCATTAATACATCCTAATCAATCAGTACAGCAATGTGACTAAATGAGTTATGCTCACTGACAAATATTACAGAGCCTAAAAACCCATGACTACAACATAGAGGATGCTTTCTGTGCCATGAAATTTCTCTTAATTGCAGAACTTTTATCTTCCAGTTTGGCAAAAGACTAAGGTATGTTATTCACGCAATGTTAGTAACTGGAATAATTTAAAATATTCTTTATCTTGAGGAAATATTGTCTCTTGCACTAATTGCCAACATATTTCATTCAAACAAACAAAAAACTGTTCTCYATCTACCTTTGTAACATAGTACAGGTAGCAGCCCTAATTACAAGTGAGAGAAGAGGGTGAAAAGCAGCTACATGTTGGAAAAAGAAAATCTCTTTTAGAACTTAGACTGGCAGGATGAATTAAGCATCTTTAATTTTGATCTACTACACAATTTTCAGCCCAATATGAAAGAAGAGGAATTTTTACCAAACATGTCAATTTGACCAAAGTTTAATTGGTCATCCCTACTCTCCTTGTTTGGCTAACCTAAAAGACTCAATTTCTTGCCTGTTTGTTAATTTGCACAATAGCAGCCTTTAACACTTATCATCTGTGAATGATGGTTCTCTCTGTTAAAGGAAACAGAGACCTGGTGGTTTTTTGTTTGTTTGGATTTTTGTTTGTTTTTTATGACTGATAATGTCCAAGAAGTCACCTCCCTTATGGCATATGAATCAGACAGCAGAAGACAATTTTAAGATTAAGTGGGTGGGATTAATTTTTGGTCCTGTCAAATCCTTGCAGTAATCTTTATTACAAGAAAAGATTGATTATGTGCAATTTTATTTTCTCATTACAATCATTGCATGAAAATAAGAGTATGGAATTGATTAGATTACAATAATTGTCAAGAATAAGAATTAATCATAAGACTTGGTATGGAGTTGATCAAAGACTACCAAATCACTGTATAAACTTTACCRGTATTTTCTGAAACTGTCATTAATCTGCCCCTTTCTAAAAGCAGAGGCTGTGACTGATTAGCAGATCAAAYTGTACACTGCTGAAATGATTAAAATAACACTTTTGGCTATGTCCCACAGCAAACCCCCAAAGTCATGATGTACAACTGAAAGTGTTCGATGTTCTTAGCCTCCTGCCAAGAACAAATCAGTCTGACCAAGTGTTGGCCCACAGCTGGAGGGCTGCCTGAAGCAACAAAACAACAATGCCATACTAAGGTGCCTTGCACATTAATCAGAAACTGTGTGATACAAGGATTGCACACAAAAAGTACTTTATTAAAAATAAAGACACAAGGAAATCCTGTACTTAAGGCAGGACACTGAATTATTTTCCTTTATTGGATTTTATATTATATAGAAAGTCCATTACACTGTGTTTTAAGGTATCTATATGCTGTTACTGGCAGCATTTCACGTTGAAACAAAAATTGATAAAATATGTCAGTGTTAATCTATTTCTGTATCAGATGAAAATTGAATGCAGTGAACTGGTGGTGTTAGTGCAACCACTTGGTATAGTCTTCTTTTTTTGTTTTCTTGCTTGTATGAAATCTGGTTTTTTCAGGTTTTTTTGTTTTTTTGTCATGTAGATATATCATGAGACTATTCAAAGAGTATGTGTGTACTTCTGGACCTATAYGAATAGTAGTACTTGAGACCAAGATGTAAACTGTTTATACCCATCACATCAGCAGGATGCAAATTATTTTGTATACTTGTGGAAACCATATTCTTACAGAAACTAATTTAGACCCTGTATTGTATAAAAGCTGAACAGAACAAGGCTGTTTTTCAGCATAGAAGGTCTGTTTTGTTTCCAATACTACTGCAGCTAAGGATAAAATAATTGTGATATTCAGTAATGAAAACCAGGACAGAGAGCAACTAAAGTCTCTGAGATCTTGTCACCAGTGTACSAGGACATAATTTGCCTGCCACTTTTAAGAACAGTCCTCTAAGTTGCTGTTAAACATACATAAAGCATAGTTTTTACCTGTATCAGACACAATCTGAAACAGTAATCTACAGTATTCCCAAGTTAAAAGAATTACAGAAATTTTGCGGTAGCAAAACACATGCATTGCTATTTTCCTGTTACCTTAGAATGTTGCTTTAAGCTTTTGGTGCTATAGTGCAACAGTATTATGTAGACAGTTTTGCAGTGGATTTTCTGACATATCTATGTCAGACATATATCTATGTATCTATGTGTATATATCTATATATACATGTACACTCATAGCCAATTCAAGAAACTTACAGAGCTACCAAATAGTCAATATATATGTATATCACTCCTCTTCCTTTGCATTCAGAGGTATTTACACTGCTACAGAATTCAAGGTGAACAGAAATCTGGCTCTTTGGATTCCCTTTGAGTGATACCTTTTTTAAACCTTTGACCAATTCCCATCACTTTCAACAGGAATGACAATGGAAAGTTGCTTTTGCTCAAAAGCAGCAAGGCATTTTTCTTCAGTTCTTGTATTTTTGACACTCTTACATGTGTTTATTGAAAACACACAGCTACTCATTTCTCTTTCCTACAGACCAGTGGCTTTGCCTGTTGTACCTCTTCGACTGGGGCAAAGCCTATGCAGCATGATTCACTCACACACAACCAGCAGTTCCTTTCTTCGCATGGAGAAACAGGTGATATAAGAAAACATGGATGATGAGAGAACAGGAAAACAACAAAAAGAACTCATTACATCAGAAATAATTAATCAAATGCACATAAGCACATGTTAATTCCCCAAATTGTAAAAAAAAAAAATTCATATGGAAATTAGTTTTTTCATATCTGCTAAAGAAGAAGCATTGCTGTAAGAGGTTATTAGTATACCCTGTAATTCCTTTTCAGTGAAATGCCTTTCATATTGTATACAGAATACTATTTTAAGGATTAAGGGAGTATATGTTTGAAAATTAATGTTCATCTMATTTCTAGTTTGATTGGAATCTTGTATGTATATATATATACATATGTATATATATAAACATATTTTTTGCTCTTTCCTTTTTGTTCATTTGGCTCTTGTTTTAGGATTAGGTTTTTATTTGGTATCAGACCTAAGTGTATCTTAATAAATGCTTTAGATTTAATAACACAGTAATTTCTAAGTTTCTCTTTCAATTGTACCATCACGACTCTTGTAAGACTGTATATTTCCTGTGAATTTAGCCAGGAGCCATCATGTCTCCTGGCTACCAGCTGAGTGTTAAAATATACAGTGGAAATAGAAGAATGGTACTTTGTCAAGTATTATTCACAGCACCCTTGTGAAGGGCACTACAACTTAATATAGCATCTGTCCTTGGAAAAATCACTGAACCTACACAAAGAAGTTCAGTTAGAGATACTGGGTGTTCAGGACCAATTTTCAGATGGTCCAGACCAGTCAGCTTTTGCTTGGTTCAAGTAGTTCTATTTTAACTACGTTGAGATTTGAGTGCTGTTATTCCCTGCTGTCTACACTGGCACAGCTCTCTTCAAAAATTGCCCTAGATATGATTTTCAAGAAATGTTATATGCAATTTTATAGCACTAACTCTTCATGAGAGCCTGAATCACCTTGAAGACAGTGTCTGATGTCACTGCCTGCAGAGATCATTTTGTTCATTAGGGGAACTGTATCAGTTGGTTCCTATGAGGCAGCACCCTGACATCTTTAAGCAGATAGATACCTAGACATGACACAAAGACTCCATGGGTAAGAAAAGAGACAAAGGCCAGCATAGCTAATATTTCAAGGGTGTTTTTGAATAAAAATTTGAAATGGGCGTTATATAGTGTATTAGAATTTTTACTCTTCCTTGGTAAGTCACTGCAATTGAATGTGTAAACTATTTTTCAAGTGAAGATGGAACAACTTTCTTTTGAAAAATAGATAAATCCTCAGATGATATAAAGTACTGAGCATAACTATTGCTTAATACCTTTCTGAATCAATATGCTTTGTCTGCTTTCTTTTACTTTAAAACAGCAAGGATGCAAAAAGAAGAGTAACCATGATTACACTTTGAAGATAATTGGTCAGTTATGAATATTATTAGGATTTCAAAATAAAAAGTCAGATTTAATGTTGTAGGGTAAGGTGTATGGGAGAAGGCAAGGCAATAAGATTAATTCAAAATTGCACTATGTTAATCATTCTTAGGTTGTTTTTACTCATTATGTATTTGAAAAATGAGTAGATTAATTAGCAAAGTTTTATTCTTATTAGGTGCTTTGTCATAAGAACTCTGAAGAATTGCATAGCCAATAAATTATGCGAAATCACTTTAAAAGTTGTGCATTTTTCCTGGTTTTCCATRTATTGTTTTGATGCAAATGTACCACTAATTTCAACTGCAGAGAAGGCAAAGAGCACTCAGGCTAATAAAAAGTCTGACTGATACAATGATCCATAGCGCACAGAAACTATCATAAAGAAAAAAAATTAAATTCTGACACACAAAAAGACGGGGATATATAGTGCAAAGATTTATACTGTTGTTGCCTTTTAGGAACATAACTTGCATAAATTATTTTTATAAAAAGGGAAGCAGATGTTAGAAGAGCATATGCATCCAGACTGCAACTGCAGTAAATATTTTTTGTTAAATAAATTGTATTCTAGAACTTTAAGCTGTTTGTTTCCACAAGCTCAATGCATGATAGGAAAACCTTCCGCACAGGTCTTTCACTAACCTCTATCGTCTACTTTTTAAGTTGATTTGATGTTGGTCAGTTTGCATTCAGCAGACCAGACAGAAAGGAGCTGCAGGAGATGGCCAGGTTGAGATAGACCTACGTCATTTTTGTGTCACATGGTCTCAGGCAGGCTTGTGATACAAGAAAGTTCTTGTTATCACTTTATCAAGAGCTTCTGGTCACCAGCTTTCTTGATGTTATGGGGAGAACTGTGAAAAGAGAGTATCATAGGTCTCTATTCTGTATTTGGAAGGCTATTTTTAGCCATAATCACAAAAAGGATTTTATTTGCTGAAGAAATTTGATAGGCACTTTACTCTCTCTATTTACAAAATGACAAAGAAAGAGTCCTGGATTTTTTTGAAAATCCTGGAGTTTTAATTAAGAGAGATTGTCCTGCAGTGATAGAAGGCGAAAACTTAGAGACCATGGGCACAAAGGAAGCTCATTCAAAAAGCCAAAAACTGCAATGTCCAAGTCCAAGCTGGAATGCTTAAATTAGCTGTGCATCTGTTAGACTACTCAGTTTTTTCTGTTGAAACACTGGACTGTATTTACAGACTATAGTGTGTCCTATTCTTGGGCTTTCAGGTTCTGCTGTGCTTGGAAATTTGAAGCAGAGAGAGTTGTTTAAGCTTTGCCAAAAAGCATGAAAAGTGTAAAGCTAAAAGTATGTTGGATGTGATTATATTAAAGACTGAAACATASGTACAAATTGATATTTTTCTTTTATAAATAATAACTACATTATTATTATCTTCACATTCTTAAACCAAATGCTGACATAATTTTGAGTAAAACTTTAGATACAGCTGAAGCAATCTTACTGTACAAAAAGAGCTGGTGGAAAAAAAATAGAGTTAATAAGTAAGGTAGTTAAAATCAGAATGTGTTTCTTTGGAGCTTTCTTTTGAGTGATCTTTCTTTATTTTAAATTGTATTTATTTTTTAAAAATGGTATAAATTTCTCTGTTGATATACAAAAACTTAATAATGGGTTTATTGTTAGCAGTGTTGTTTATTGACTTGTTTCTTCCTAATTCACACCCAGCAAAGTTTAATATTACAGTAATGAGAAAATATTTCTATTCTTACTCAGAAAAAATCTAAAGAAACTAAAGATAATTCCATGTTAATGAACTCGGAAATTTGATGGTAAGAAATAATCTTTTAACTTGTAACACAATTCTTTTAAATTTTATGGAATCCAAACAGTACACTTTTTTTTTTGAAAGGGTAATCGGTTTGAGCTAAGAATTTCTAGTCCTATACTCTGATTTGTCTTTTTTATGTAAATGTATTACAAATATGGGGGTTTCTGCATTTTCACAAATCAGGTCATGAAATGCCAGTTTCTTCAGAGCTCCATGACTGCTTCCTATGAACTATGTTTAAGGATCATTAATAAATATTCTGTCACGTTTAGATAACTAAAACTGATCTAAAATCTTTTTAAAGCAAGATTTCAAACTATAGAGTGAAATGGTACATAATGGCAAGGCAATTCTCATCAAAGACATTAAAAATGTGGTTAAAATATAGATCTCTTCAGTCAGCCCACTAGCTGAGAGCTACAAGATTGCAATCATAACAGAGTAATGAAAATGGATTTAGCTGATGCCATTTCTCATTTTCATTACCATCATTTTCATGAAAATGAATTAATATTGTACTATTTTGTATTCTCATGGCAATTTTTGTCACAAAATGGATTCATGCCAAGCTATCTTCTGTTCCTGTTAATCTTTGTCAAAAAGAAAGTGCATCAAATTTTTCATGTCCTACAGACTCCACAGAAGTATGTAAAACTTTTACAACCCTGCAGGCTTCAAGATGGTTTTGATGGTTGGGATAGTTTGACCCAGGGTAATGCTTRCTAATGCAATGGCAGTAAAGCACAGAAAGCACAAGAAGGATGACAAAATATGAAGATTTTTTTTTTCTTGCTGTCATTTGTAGTGGGAGCAGGCAAAAGTACACAACTGTAATACCAATGGACATTAGGGAATAGTTGAAAAGTGACATAGGTTAATATCTAGTTTTAACTATGCAAGCAAATGTAGGGATATACAGCCAAACCCTCATACCCATAGCAGAGATAATTGTGTTAAAGACTGAAATTTTGAAAATAAGTAATATTGTATTGATAACAACCAAAATTAAAATCCAGTAGGTTTTCATTGTAATGAAATACAGGGTGTAACTTTAAAAAAACTGGCAAAGACAGTACTTCAAGAAAAATACAATCATTAATGTATGTATASAAACTTATTCATTGATGTGATAAATCATTATACTATTCGACTATAATTTTGAACTAGCATATAATTTTTTTTTATTTTTCTCCTAATAATGTAGTTATGTTCCATGTTAGATACATAGATGGCATATTTAGTAATGATTYTGATACAAGATAACTACGTTGAAATTATATATCTTACAACCTGAATGTATTTTCACTTTGCAAATTATGTCCTGAAAGAAGAAAGAAAATAACATGGTAATTTAACTAGAGCAGTGGARGTGTATGAAACTCTCTTTGTCCATGTAAAGGAATGTCCTCATTCTTTTACTAAGACTGAACATGACCATTAAATAAAATGGTGTACTGGATATCCATAGCAAGTTGATGAAACTACCACAGGTGAAATGCTTTTACCAGAACCTGAATTTGGAATTCTGTAGACATTTAGCAGCCAAATTATTTTGAGAGACATGGTAGCTATTTTGTTCAGAAACAAAAATGCCTTTAAAAGTCATCTGAATGCTTTACTTTTTCTTGTACCTTTATCCCTACTACAGTGTCTTCTGGTAAGTTAGTAAGATTAAAAAGTTAGATGGTAGCACAAGCAATAATCAGAAAAGGGAATTTTCCCTTTATCAGARATTTTCTCAAGTCATGTCTAATCAGCTGATGAACTAGAGTTCTAATAARCTGATCAAACGCACTATACTGATTAGAACTTCTCCCACATACAAAGTTATAAATACTTAGTCACTTTTCCATCTTCCTAATTTCTCCTTGAATGTTAGATATTAGATCTTTTGATATTAGATTTTACTGAATATATAGAAAATTATAGAAAAGACTTTTTATGCCTCTAATTTTGCAAACTAAATAATAAAAATCGCCTGAAGTCACAAGACTGGATAACYATAAGCCATTAACAGAGCAACTTTACAAAAAGACTAGTTCATATTCTTTCCCCAGTAAAATGCAGTACTAAATCCATGCAGGATTATCATTGTCCATAAGATCAAGAGGTAACTTCTCYTCTGAAATACATGGAACACACTTTTAATTTAAAGTAGTGTATTTCAGACAGAGATAAATCCGGTAAAGCATTCTGTAGGGCTTTTCTTTTGGAAAGCCAAAAGTTTTCTTTTTTGTAATWGAAACAAATATCTGTTTGTACTTTAATAAACAACTTTTTTTAGATGACATTAGATATATTTAATACAATATTTAATATGTTTACCGTATCACATTATAGATCTACTTATGACTTTTTATTAGAATTKAATTATTACTTAAGTAAAAAACCCAGTAATATTAAGACATCTGATGTGTCACATAAAAAAATCTAGGAAACAGCTGAAAAGTTTCCAAAGCCCCTGAGGAGAGAGGGTTTTGTCACAGGCAAATAAGCTACAAATACTTTTTTCACTGTATATTTGAGAATGATCTCAACATTATGAAATTATTATCTATTTCTTCCAGTTAGTTGTATGGCTTTCTTGTATAAAATATCATATAGAAAAAACAATGTAAAATCTTAATTTACCAATGCTATATCTGAAAGGGGTTTATGCACATRATACCTATTTGCATATTAGATAAATTATCAAATGGAAAGATTTCACCTGGGTGTAAATGGGTTTTAAGTAACTAACATTTGCAAAGTAGATGGAGATGCTAAGATTAGCCCTATCAACAGTCAATTGTTTTAGACTTCTTTGAGAGTGAATGCATTTGTTTTTGTACATAAGGTATTATTATATAATTTAAAAGTAAATGCATAAAGCTATCAGTGTCTCAGATAGATGCCAATGAATTACATAACCCACTTGTTAAAGCCAGATTGATTGAATAGAATCAGAATGTCTACCATAGATTTTAGCACTCAGTGTCTGTAGATGCTATTCTTCTTTCAACTTTTGCTTCATTGAAGCTCTTGTGTATTTGCAACCTTCTTGATGTTCTTACCCTCTTGCCCAGCTCTTTCACCTTGACTTCATATCCCAAAATACTAAGGATCAACACAAATCCCGTTTGTAAAAGTGTGAGAAATGTCTTCTTTTCTGGAACTTGTGAAGCACATTCAACAAAAGGGATCTGACCTTAGAGCCCACTGTAAAAAAATCCTCTCTTACAGCCTGCTCAAATTTCCTCTTTGCTGTGTAATCTGAGTCAAAGGAAACAGACTGTGTCAGGTGATGAAAAGAATGGAGAAAACATTTCTGTGTCAACTTGAAAGGCATCTTCCAAACTTTTTTTRTCTTCCTTTTAAATGAGTAGATATTGTAGGTGAAAAGAGTTTTGTTCAAGTTAGGCCTTTGTTCATCTTTCATTCAAATGATCCCTTAGTCATGAGCTTTTTGTGGCAATGCCTACCTGTCTGTTCACTTTTTTCCTTTTTGGCTGGTTTGATGGGATTCTGGTTAATGACTGGAAGCTTCAAGGCACTAGACTGKAAGCTTCAAGACACTATCATGATACAAATACAAATAAAAAATTTCCTAGGAATTGTGGACTTATTCCATCAGACAGGATGACTGTAACATCTCAGAAAATATAAAGAAGCAAAATGTAGGTTGTGTGACTACTGCTTAAGAATTAAATATTACCATGGACGACAATTATAGTTGGTGCCACATCTGTACACTGGAAGAACAGAGGCATTTCATGCTCACTTGTGCAAGGAGTGGCTGCCTCATTCTGTTTTGACCTGTCTAGGATCAGGYTGATTTGAAAAGAAGGCTCAGTGGTTGCTTCTATAACATTGAGGATGTTCTTCTCTCAAAGACTACAGAGGTGCAGCTGTTCTCAAGATAAATTGCTATATGGAACAGAATGATTCTATTTCTGTCTCAGATGGTAGAATTTACTTTTCATATGAGATGAATTGATTCTCTAGAAACTACATCTGTTAAATATATTGTATTCATAATGTCTGTTAATTAAAAAGCATTCCATACACATAAAAATAGAAATGGAAAAGAAGCCTAATGRTGTCTCATTTAGAGTAAAATATAGCTTCATACATTTTTTTTCCTTTTCTCTTGCATATTGGAGTACCATTGTTGGTAGKCATGTGCCTATTTTTTTTTCATTTTTTGCAGACCCCTRGATGCTTAGTATGAAATTGTTATTTATTCATTACACAAATACTTAAAAATTCAGACTTAGTGTTTAATTGTCAATTAGCATAGTGTGAAAGAAAACTGATGACAACTTTTCCTTTATTAATTTTTTTCACAGATTTTAATTTATATAGTGACTGATTGGTAAGTTTTTTACTCTMGTGGCTTTTATTTTCACAAAGATTTGACTTCTAAGCAGGTAAGAATGACTCTGATGTTACATGCACAAGTGGGTGATTTCATTGTAAAGGATAATTGTTTCAAAAAAGATTCAATCACTTTCTCTGAAAATCAGCTTTTAGACTATTCAGTAATCTCTCATCTTCCTAAATTTAAATTCACTGAAGACTAAAAGCATAGGCATGTTTTGCTAATTAATACCATATTGATACTACTAAAGACCCATTTGTTTGTAGAATGTTAAACTCCCAGCTGTCAAATAAGGTTGTTTGCATTACATATATGACTATTCAGTATAACATTCATGTGTTGTCAGAGCATAATATAAGAGATAGTTTTGTAGTAAAAGTGTCTGTATTAAAAAAAAAAAATTTAGGAATAGCTTCACATTCCAAGGCAGTGCTTGAAGAATGCCTTTCTAACAGATTATTTTTAGATAAAAAGTCCAATATACACAAGTTTTTTATATTACTAATGCAAAACATCTGCTGATATTTTTAGAACTCAGATTTCAAAGAGCTTTTGCAAAGAAGGTCWTCATCACTATTTTTTTCCTGCAAATAGTGATGAAACTTGGAAACTGTTCATTTTTATAACATTGGAATAATATGATTCCAGGACTTAAAAGTAGGTAAGACAATATGAAAGTAGACAATACACAAAATAAATCTAATGCCTACAGCATATTAGAACTGACAGAGAAATAAACAGACACTCTGAAAATAATCTAGGGACTTCTTAGGAAAGTTTAGTGCATAAAATGACATTTTCTACTACTTCTACATGGGTAAACAGATTTGCTGTATACTTCCAATAGCATTTGCATTTATCTAAAGTACTCCAAACTAAAGATTTAGCTGTTTCAGAAAAATTCTAAATTCTTTTATTTCTTAACCATTGTGGGAAATATTGCATGTACAATTCCCTACCATCTTTCATACTCATGTACATTTGAATTATCCAGTGTGAATATAATGTTCAGAAGTTTTTAGTATTTCTGATAAATAAGCAAATATTAATGTGTCATTGAATTGGTAATTTAATGCTAATGAATGGCAAGATGACATTAAAGAATTTGTGCAATTTAATGATGTTTTTACATTAATAGATATAGGTAGAGTCRCATGTTAAGTAGGGTAGTGGGTTTTTCGAGGGGACTGGTTTTGCCACTTGTTTTTGTTGGGGTTTTGTGGTTTGGTTTGAAGAGAATTTGCCTTCTATTCTAAAAGATATAAACCAGAAAATAGTAGCTATAGTAGTTATAGTAGTAATAGTAGCAGTAGTAGTAGAATTATTACAATAATAATAAAATAATACCAACAGAAATAACAATAATAATACCGTGACTCGTGGAGGACTCTGTTCTGCAAAATCAAATCCATTCGTTTTGACTTTTCCATATAATCAAACCATACCAGTAACTTTGCCTGATCAGTTTAATCATGATTACAGAATTTACTTCAGGGAATTGAAAGTAATTATGTAAGTGCACAAATGATTGTACTAATTTTTATTGCAGATGTATTACTCATAAAATATTTAATCCAATAAACCTGTTTGCTAAAATTATGGAACATACACGGTAATCATGGCAACATAATAAATACCTGATTAAGGTCTCATTATGAGCAAAGAATTTTTGACAAAAGTGAAGTTTACTCTGAAATTATATTGGTTGTGTTTTATTTTTCATTGCAGCTACCAAAGGTATAAAATTTCCATCCCTTTTATAGATTGTAATCATTCTGCGCTGATGTAAAATATGAAAAAATATTATCAGAAGAGATTGCATACTATAGAAACTAGTGCTCATTTAAGCATAAAATCTGTAATATTTAAGTATCTTCAAATAATGGKATTTCTTGCATTTTTCAGTTCTTAATGTTTCATCTACAAATATAAACTTTGTAATGAGTTCTATGGTCTACTAGAGATTATCTGTACTCATAAATGAGATAAAGATCTTATTTGAATTTTTTATTTCTGAAAGGTGAGACCTCTTTGTGGATATTCAGTGTAATTCCTAGCTTGATTTAAAACAATTTAAGATTTGTGGGAAAACAATGTGGAAAAAAAAAGSTTCTACTCAAAATGAATACTAATACAAAAGCATTTCTTGTCTGACACAATRCACTTTCATCTTTTAGTTGAGTTTTAGCCTTTCATGTTTTCTCCATGCATATATGAGCCACAGCTCTGTAATATTCTTTCTTCTTTCATTGTTTTTATATCCTTGTTAATTAAGTTATATAATAAATCTTTTAATGCAACCAAAATGTTATCTATCTAAGCCCATAGAGGTAGGAACTTCTAATAGTAATAAACATTTCAAATGAGTTATTTAATCAAAATTATCTTTTTATTGCATGGTAATTCTTTTARAAAACCAAACCTGTAATGTATTCTGAATAACAATATTAGAAAAAAARTCTGAAAAATAATTTATTCTTATTTTAATTTTCTATCTTTTAGAACTTGTTATAGAAAACACATATACTTGTTAGTAATCGTATTGTAGGGATTTTGTACTTTTTGATACGATGCAGGGAGGTACATATAAACCTATGGAAAACAAAGAGGATTCTTAACTGTTTTTTTTTAAAGTAGTGTGGGGAAATCATGGTTAACTATTGTMTTAGAAAAGCACCACAAGTAGCATAGGCTTTTTTATTTCTGTCCAAAGGAATTATATATGGTAGTTTTAAAGACACAACTAAATATTTTAGATTCAGTTTTCAAAGTCATGAGATATAATAGATACTGTCTTTGAGGAAATTAAAAATTTTATATGTGCTTATTATATACAGTATATTAAACAAATATTGTAAAATGCTGTATTTATAAAAAAGAGGAGCTGGGCCCTCCAGTAATCTAATTAAGTTTCTCAGACGGCTTTTATAAGAGGAACTAGAGGGCTTGTGTTTCTCCTGCAGTTTATGTCATCTGAGCCTGCTTCAGTCATGTTCTTTTTCCTTCTGAATAACTCTAATTTCTATACTTCTAAACTCAGACACCTCTCCATTGTYTTTAAGCTCTAGATTCCCACTACTGGCCATATAGGTCCTGCCACCTAATTTTCTAAAAGTACTGAGTAGTTTGTACAGAGTGGTTTTTATGTAATATATTGGTTTTTTCCTCTTTCTTAGAGTTTCTTATGTTCAAAGTAGTTTAGATGCACTTTCTGTATAAATATTTCTCCCAGTAGCTGAAAGTGCCACTTTACCCCTACAAGGAGAGGTAAGTTGAGCATATTCAAAAGGTACCAAAGAACTATTAAAAAAAAAGATCTTGGACAATAAACTATTTTTTTGATCCCACACCATAGGAACATATTCCTTAACAATTTTCAGCATGTAGGAATTAGTGACTTAGATGAAATGAAAAGATACACAACTTCTAGATGAAATTGCAAATGTAACTGTATTTGTAATTTTTTTAAATATGTGTTTGCAAAAAAGAGTTTGCTAGACTGACATGTATTTTTATGTGCTATTTGTTGCTTTCCCGTTGTGGGAAGGCACAGTGACCTGGTTTCAAAGCATAGCACGGTGGCCCCAAACCTCCCTGGGGTCACTCGGGCCAATTACACRCAAGACGCCAATGTGGTGGACGGTGAAAGACGTTTATTGYGTTAACTCAAGGGGTTTTTATAGATCAGGGGCTTCTCTACGTCGGATGAGGTCATACTTATATTTTTGGAGTTAGTAGTGGTGGAGGAGGTGTTAGCATTCTTATRTTAGGGGRGCTACGTGCTTGGCTACATGGTAAGGGTGGATCTTATCTCTACAGAGGAGGATGTGGGTTCCTGTTTTCTGGGGAAGAGGATGTGTGTTCTTATCTTTGGGGAAGAGGGTGAGGGGTCCCTACCTCTTATCTTCCGTGCCATTCCGAAATTCTTCCGAAYGCCTGTCCCTTTCTGCCACAGCTATTATATGAGATACATAAGTAACATCCTCTTTTAGGGTTATTAAAAATATTTGAATTAAAATGTTGTCATGTGGCATAAATGATGAATCTGTTCCTGAGGAACCATGAGCAAACATCTTTTTTCAGTCTGACTATATTTCAGTAAACCAAAATCCCTTTTTAAAACAATTTTAAAGTATATTTCCTGATTTTTAACAAGTGACAAGTCTTAAATTACTTTTACCATAGTTCAAAAGTATGGTTTTCTTACTTGTTTAAAAGTGTGATAATTTAGCTTATTTATTTATTAATTAGGAACTATCTCTACAGTGACTAGACAAATGAATTCTATTACGTACTTCATAAGTTATGCTGATTCTCTGGTAAAGTGGATATACCATAATTTCTAATAATTTAATATCTTAATATTCACAGATTTTTCATTTTTGTATTGACGGCCTGTTCAGTGTCCTATCGAAAACTCAGTATTCTGTAAAGCAATGATTGTTTGTTTTCTGACTGAACAGCAAAAATTAAATTGCTTTAGTGTACATACAACACTAAGGAAAAGACCACTGGAAATCTGTATATTTTTATCCTTCACTTTTCATTACAAAATATAGAATATAAAACATATATTGTATCTATTCCTTTTTTGCACACTTTTTAAAAAAGTTTTAATTTCTATACTTGTGTACCTTTAACAAAAAACACTTTCATATTTTTTTCTTACTGATATAATCATGTAAGATATTACTGTATAAATCTGTGCTTTTGCACACCCGAGTTGATTTCTGGCTTTGATTTCCTAAGCAATATTTGCTTGTGGTACAGAAGTTAAATATATGTATCAAACATTCTATATCATGCTTCTAAGCAGAAGCAGACAAAAATATACTTTTTAAGCACAAAATTGCTATTGTTCTCCAAAATTCTTCCACAAATATCAGTTTTTCCTTAAAATCAGCATGGATATTAGAAAATTGTAAAGAAACTTTTAATTTGAAATAATAAGATTCCAGTAATTTCCTGAAGATGCCAGTCATCTGCCACACAAAGACATTCAAATGGAAGAGAAATAATTTTCATGAGAAAGGTGTCAGGTAACAGCATTTATAGATAGAAAATTAAGCTATTTCTGGCAAATAACAGTACATGGTTTTTTGATGAAAAAATCTTTAACATCTCTGCAACATAGTTCTTGATTTTGTGTTGGAAATTAGGACAAGAACTGTGAGTATCAAGCTTTCCACTGTGTACTGAGGTACTTTTCTTTCCTTTAACTGTTAAAACTAAATCCAGATGATGAAAGCCAARCTAGAATAAAGCAATTTCTGTTCTAATGACTTTTATGTTAACTTTAYTGCTGTTATTGTTGGTATTAAGACTGATGAGTACACATTTTATACATGAATCTCAGAGGTTTCATGCTGTAAATGTACTCAAGTAAGTCTATAAGTTAGACCAGGTTCTTAGTATGCAATGATTGATTTTGTAAATAAAGATTTTAAGATAGTGTGAATGCTGTAGCAAGAGGTTTAATGAGGTTTACCTTCTTAATTACAAAAGGCTACCCATTTGCTTCAAGAATTTTTTTAAACAATTCCCAAGGTAGTTCAAATAGCTCTCTAATCTAAGAGATCGATATGGAGTTTAATGGAGACAACACCAATTGACTGAGGTATTAGATTCCTTAGTAGTTGGAAGACCAAGGCTTTTAGTTATAAGGTTTATTTTTAATCTAGTGCAACTTGTGTCCATATTATCTAATGCGGTACACAAAGCATTATCCTCACAGGACATTTGTGATTTACCAGACAAAACAATTTCCAAGCAGCAACTACATGAAAAACAGAAAAAGAACAGAGATTACAGTGAAAATCTTTGTATTATATCTCTGTTTTTAAGGTCATGGTCTATTCTCCAACATCATAAAATGCTAAAAAATACCTTTTTCTACCCCATATTCAGCATGAAAATATAACTATAATCACGTCAGTGTACATACACAAGTTGATAGGTTAATAATTATTCTTTCAAGTTAAATTCCTCTCAACTCCATCAARGCACTCAGTTTCTCAACTTTGTGGGAGTAAGAAGGTGGAGCATTCTAGTTTTCGTCTACATCTCTTTGGTTCTTTCCTCTGAGAAAAAAAAAATTAAAAATCAAAAATACGCACTCACATACAATACTGCAACAAATTAATTTGTAGGTAAGAAATAGTGGGGCCAGACTTCTGTATAAATTAAGAAAATCAGTATGTTTCATCTATACCTGGGGACCAAATAGAGTTTGCAAGCATGTAAAAAACGGCTAAGGGACAGTGTCCCATTTCAGGGAAGAATTGCATTACTGTGTAATTKGGATTCTATTTTTCCTTCACTCGTTAATTCTCTGTTGCACTGTTCATCATAATTCTGGAGAGAAAAGGTGATAAAGCCAGGAAAACCAGTCYGGAGCCCATAGCTTTTCCTGACTCGACCACCTGAACTTAAAACTATAATGACAAACAGAGTAAAAGTGCCTCCAGTTATGCAAAAATCTCCCAAAAGGATTTTTTTCAAATAATTCTGTCATGGAAGTCTTTTAACACCCACAGTTAAATATCCTCAGTTTCTGAAATCTGTAACTGCGTATTTTCCTGCAGTAGCAGTGAAGATTTAATTTGTCAGCAGTCTTCTTTTTCAGAAATTGTGGCCACTAAATAACCAGAGATTACATGACATACTCTACTACAAAACAAGAAATGAACTTTTAGCTGCATATATATATATATATACATGTAAATTTCAATTAGTTAATGCAATAATGGATTAACTTTTATTTACACATGCACACATTCTATTTTTACATATGAGCAAGCTCAGGTGAATAGATAGTTTTCTTCATTTTCTGTCTTTGTTATTTAATTGGACTTTCAGATCAATTCCATCTTCAATTACTTCCCAAGGCATTAGGTTAGAATTCACAACCTTTAACACGTGAAACAGATTAGAAATACCTACTCTTTTATAGATTCAGTTTTAACAGAATATCTACTGGAGTAAAACTCAAAGACTAAATTAAGACCTAGTAGGTAAAAGAATTGAGTTTAAGAAAATTTGCTCAGCACAGGTTTTTTTTCCCCCAAAAACAGAATAATGCTCAGAAGTTTCAAGCAAAGTTCTGCCTGCCAGCTACTTAAGCTTTAAGAATAGAAGTGGCTGTTCATAACAGCTAAGCTATGATCTCTGTTGCAGCAAGTTCATGGCTGCAGAGAAGTGGGAATTAGGGGATAATTGTGAAGATGCATTGCCATATGCTTACTTTTTTTTTTTTAATGGTCTTTCTTAGGTCTAGTTCTGCCCGCTGCTGGAAATGATTCAACAGTTTTATGTTCTTACACTGATTAATAAATAACTGGTTATTTCAAAAAGACAGTCAAATATTAAAATTTTATTTTTAGCTAAATATCAAGGGTTTTTTTTATTGTTGCTAACTAAGCTATTTGCTGTCAAAGAGGATTTTTTAACATAAAATCTTTATTACATAAATGTTTAAGTAATTGTTCATAATTTCTGTAGATATAATTATAGACATTTTAACTTTTAATAAGGAAAAATAAATTTCAGATAGATTTAGATTAAAACTCTCAGACTTCATAACTAAAGGAAAGAATAGTTATTTTCTCTGAGGGACTGAAAATACATTCACCAGTTGCCAGTGCACCTTTTGTTTAGATTGGTCATAAATAAAATCTAAATTTATGGTGATTTACTAAAAGACTAAGAATTTTGTTTTAGTTTTGAAAGAAGAGATAGTGCTGATTAGGTGGGAAAATTTTGTTAGAACAAAGATTAACATCTGTAGTAGCAAAGAAAATGTATCTACCATGCTAGGGAAGCATTAAATAAAAGCAGATTATTGTTGTATAGCTCTCTAAATTCAGCAGCATATTTCTGAACATTAAATTTCAAGCGACTTTTGTRCTACATGAAGGAAATAAGTAGGATTACATTTATTTCCCATGTTCTTAACACTATGGTAAATATTTCTTTCAAGTAATCTTTGACATTTTTAAGGCAATGAAATGTGACTTCTAGAGCAGAACTGGCTAAYTTTTCACACTAATTTCTGATAACTACTTCTTTATCACGGCCAGTTGTTCTACCAATTCCTGCTGAGAAATTGTGTATTGGTCAGACTGTTGTATGATGGATTGCTGGATTGTATGAGGAGACAACCTGCAGAGCAAATGTACAGGCTGAATGCCCCACACTTTTAATCTATAAATAAAGTATTTGAAAAGCTGTTTAGCTGCATAAAGCTACTATGACATCTGCAGCTTTGGGGACTTTCCCTTTAGCAAATGTCTCTTTCAAGTCTTTATGTTGGCCTTCTAGGCATAYGCATCACAATTCTTCAAACTGCGCTCACACTTTTTCCTGTCYGCTTTATCTTCACTTAGATTACTGGTGCAAGAGACTTGCTTTATTTTATATTTTTTTTGGATAGTATCCTTTTCATGCACATTTTAAGAAGCAGGAAGGGAAAGGTCAGATAAATTCTGATTATGTGATATCTTCATAACTTTATTTTAATCCTTTTTTTTCCTCTATGGCAGTGCCTTTCTCTAAATATAGCTTCACTCTTCCATGAGTAATGTTTTCATTTCTTTTCTATGTCTCAAATAGGGAAGAGCAGACCTATTTTAAGAGACATCCAATTTGCATTGGCTTAATTATGCCAGAGGATCTTTGTAGTAAGCCTGGCTTCATCTCCATCATAYGTGCCTTACCATTTTCATTATAGTGCAGAAAGCCACTTTCCAAATCCCAGGGACTTGAAGGCATTTCTGTGTAAGGAGGAGCCTGGCATCTGGTTTTGAAAAAATGCCTGTAGACCAAACACTCATACTTAAAAAGGAAAAACTGCCTCCAATATTGCTGATATCCTCACTGCAACAGCTGACCGTAATCCTCACTGAGCACTAAGCCTCACTAAGTCAGTGATGATGGTACCTACTGCTTATGTCTTTTCTTCAGCAACAGAAAATTTATCTCAAATCTGAGACTGTCAGTATTCTTTTAAAGTCAGACATTTACAAGAAGAAACAAACAAGCTAAACAAAGAACTACCACCTGTTTCTGTGAATCCTGAGAAATTTGTCCTCCTGGAATATCTGAGATCTTACTTTTTTGTACTTCTAGAAATTCTACAACATTATGTCTTCTCTAACCTAAAGAATTCAGCTTCAAAATTGCTTTCATCTTTTTATGAGTCTTATGTAATCCTAATTTTAGAGCCCTTCTGGTTTCCAGAAATCCACAAGTATTATAACATAATTGTTCAGAATCTTCTGGCTATGTGTTCTGCTTTGCTAGAGCAGGTGTAATTTTAGACATCCAGGGTTCAAACTTCTTCTTAGAAATGATGTTTTACTATTTAGAGATTTTTCTWTCTCTGAACTTTAAAATCACTGGTCAGCATGTCCATGCTGCACGTGATGTGAACCATTAAGTACAAAAAACGTTTAAATCCTTTGATTATTAATGCAAAGTTTCTTCCTACTAAACTGAAGAATTTCAGGACAAGATTTCAAAATTTGCAACCCCTTTCTGACCTCTTTTCTGCTTTTAGAGGTCTCTCTGAAATACCAAGAGCACTGAGAGGAACTGACAAGCAGAGAGACACACTGCAACATCCTAAGTACACAGTAGCATATGAGCATATTCCGTGGGCATTCCTAATGTAGATGTCCATCTTAGGTGCTTGCAAAGCACGCTGCAGAATGATGTGTAAACAAATAAACCATTTCTAGAAACCACAACTGACATACTCCTATTACTCTATAATGATTGCCAATTAATTACATTTCATTGTCCCAAAACTTTGAGTATGAAGAATTAGTTTTTGTCTTGATTGGATGTATTGGGTTTGCATGGCCAAATTTTGGTAATTAGGGGCCTGCAGCAGTGGCTTCTARAGCAAGGAAAGGGTGTGAGGGGTCCTTTCCCTAAGGAGAAAGGTTGGGCAAGAGACAATGTGCGATGAACTGACACCTATGACTATTTCCTGCTCCCCTATGCTGATTATGGGGAGGAGTAGGGAATTCAGGRATGATGTTAAGCTCAGGAAGAAAGGACTGGTGAGTGGAAGGTGTTTTATCAGATTTAGTTTTCTGTTTCTCCTTATCCTACTTTGATTTGATTGGTAATAAATTGAATAGTTTTCCCACACACTTGGTCTAGTTTGCCTGTGGCAGTAACTGGTGAGTGATTTCTCCTTGTCCTTACCTTGACCCATGAGCCTTTTGTTGTATTTTTTCCCCTGTGCACCTGAGGAGGAGGACTGAGAGAGCAGCTTTGGTAGGCGCCTGGCACCCACTTGGGGTCAACCCAGCATACTGGATTGCAAAATTTTGTTAAGCAACTCCTTGATTTATAAAGAAAATAAAGAAGTAACCCAATAATATCAAAGCTTAATTAGCCTACCTTAAAAAGTATTCACTGTACTATTCATGTTGCAAAATAYAGACTTTGAAATCCACTTTAAGTCTATTTTGTCCTGCATCCAGTACCAAAATTTGTGATCTTTCTCCTTGTCTTCCAGTATCCCTGGCTTCCTCAAAAATCTATGTACCTTGATTTATTAGTAATTTACAGTAAATAATCCGGATTCCTGTTTTAAAAGGAAAAAATATTRTCACACCCTGTTCAATAGCTTCAGCTCATTTAATGGCAAAGTTTTATCTTAGCATCATCAGYGGGATCAAGTGCAGCCTCAGCAAGTTTGCAGACAGCACAAAGCTCCGTGGTGTAATCAGCATGTTGGAGGGAAGAACCTATGTGAACCTCATGAAAGTCGACGAGGTCAAGGGTAAGGTTTTGCACATGGGTCAGGGCAACCCCAAGCACAAGTACAGGCTGGGAAGAGAATGGGCTGAGAGCAGCCCTGAGGAGGAAGATTTGCAGTCTTGAAGGATGACAAGATAAACATGACTCAGCAATAAGTACTTGTAGTCCAGAAAGCAAATAATATTCTGGGCTGCATTAAAAAGAACTGTGGCCAGTGGGTTAAAGGGGGTGAAATCTCTTCCTCTWCTCTGCTCTCCTGAGACCTCACCTGGACTACTGAGTTCAGCTCTGAGTTCCAAATATAAGAGGATGTGGAGAAAGTCCAGATGAGGGCCAAAATTATGGTTAGAGGGCTAGAGCACATCTCCCATGAAGACTGAGAGTTGAAGCTTTCCAGCCTGGGGAAGAAAAGGCTGCAGAAAAATCTTATAGTGGCCTTCCAGTGCCTAAAGGGGCCCTAAAAGAAAGCTGAATGGGGACTTTTTACAAGGGCATGTAGTGGTAGGACAAGGAGTAGTGGCTTCAAACTGAAAGAGTGTAGATTTCTATTAGATATAAGGAAGAAATTGTTAATTATGAGGATGCTGCGGTACTGGAACAATATACCCAGAARAGTGCTGGATGCTTCACCTCTGGAAGGAAATACCGGATGGATCCCTGAGCAACCTCATCTAATGGAAGATGTCCCTGCCCATGGCAGTGGAGTGGGAAGCAGATTATCTTAAAGGTTTCTTCTTACCCTAACCACTATGATCCTATGAGAGTCAGATGTTAGAATCCTGTATCTCAAATTTGGAAATGAATGCTTTTATACCTAAGGCTCTGAAATGGACAAAAGCAACTGTGTGCTGGTGGTTTAACAAGCTATTGCCCACCAGCTGAGCTACTGCAAATGTGCATATGCATTCTATTAGCACAGCCTAATTAGCTGAAAACCCCTGCCACTACAGTTAGTTCTGGGAAGTTTATAGGCAAGGTCTCATTATATTGCACTATTTGTAAAATGAGGTTTTTGTTTATAGACTGAACACCCACAGTTGTAGGCAGTGAATATAGAAAAAAATATTGTTAAGTAAATATAAATGATAGAAGACTCATATTGTTTTCTTCTTTTCTTCTGAAATTTTCTTCAATTTCTCTGAGGCCATAATTGGGAGCTATCTTGCAAAATGGGACATAATACTTATCATCAATGTTTTTAAGGCTGTATAATGAAATACCACATTAGTTAGGAAAATATCTTATTCATACTTATTCAGGTTTTTCTTCCTAAACTCAGCCTCTACATTTCACACTTCTTATTTCATTTTCAAATGTTCACTATTCCTTATTCATTTTTCCTTCCTAAACCAGGGAATATTTCCATATTGTTATTGAGACAAAGAAATATAAGAATGAGCAAGAAAACTCACCTTTTTTTAGATTTTAATGCTTGAATTTATCTTGTCGATAAAAAAGTCCTATTTATTATTTCACTTTGTATATATATATAGTTAGACATGACTTTAAATCTGTGGCTTGCTTAAAAGAGAGGCATAGTTYCTTTGGATTACACTTTAAGACAAGTCATTGCTTAACTCTTTTAATGAAACTAGAGGACTGGAAATAACTATCCATCTATACTTTTAAATAGTACTACTTTTTTTTTTTTCATCAAGCAAGATTTATTTGCCTTTTAGTAGCASAACACAGAAAGGACATGGGCAAGTTCTTTCAAATCAGAGACATTGTCTTTTGGCTGGTTTGKTTTTTTTCTAATTAACCATGAAGTTAATAGTTTTAGAATCTAAGAGCTTTAGATTTTTTTACTGCCTTGTCAGCAATATGATAAACATTTCTGTACTTCTGATAGATACCTTAATGTGCATACACAATACAAGTAAAACATTGTCATAAGACTGCTGGGTTAAGCGCTGTAGGATTCAAGAGCAGGAAGAGGATATGGCTTTCTACAGGCAGACTGAAGCAACCTCACAGTCACAGGCACTGGTTCATGTGGAGGATTTTAACCACCCTGACATCCCCTGGGGAAGCCACACAGGAAAGCACAAGCAGTCCAGGAGGCTCCTGGAGAGACTGATGACAACTTTCTGAGTTAGTGGAGGATCTCACAAGGACTGGCGTGCTGCTTGACCTCATACAAACAAACAGGGAAGGCCGCATTGGAGATGTGAGTGTTGGGGGCAGGCTCAGCTGCAGTGTCAGTGAGATTGTGGAATTGAGTTTCAGGTGAGGAGGAGGCAGGGCAGCAAGAGAGATTGCAACCATGGGCTACAAAAGAGTTAGCTTTGTCCCATTCAGAGATATTCATGGAAGAAACCAATTGGAACAGCTCTTGCAGGAGCAAGGGGTCCAGGAGACTTGGTTGATATTCAAGAATCACTTTCACCAGGCTCAAGAAGCCGAGAAATCCCAATAAGCAGAGAAATCGGGCAAAAGGGGTGAGATGAATAAAAACTGTCATTACTGAAGCCTAAGCAGTAAATATGCTGGAGATGAACAGAGGTTAGGCCATTTGGAATAAATAAAGAGAAGTCAGAATAAGTAAAAATAGGACAAGGAGGGCTAAGGTCCATCTGTTTCTATATCTGGCTGAGGATGTCAAGGACAACAAGAAATTCTTCTTCAAATACATCAATAACCAAAGGAAAACTAAGGAACACCTGTAAGGAAAATCATTACTAAATAGAAGGAGGATCCTGCAAAAGAAGATGCAGAAAAGGAAGAACTACTAAACTCCTTGCTTGCATCAGTCTTCACTGACAAGACCAGCCCTCAAAAATCTCTGACTCAGGAGACCAGAGTAAAGGAACATTAGAAGGAACACCACAGAATTTAACTTCATGAGTCTCTTACGAGGTCTTGTGTTCTTCTTTTAATGTACCCTGAGTTAGATGCAAGGGAGAAATACTGACAAGATATTATTAAATACATAATGTCAAAACAACAAAAGCTTTGCTGGMAAACTTCAGAAAATCAGAGAGCTTTGACAAAAGTTTAGAACAACATTCAATCAACATAAAGCTTTTCAGGAATTATTAACTTTATCCATTCAACTTAACATACCCCAGACTCATCTGATTTTAAGTTACTCGAAACTCTGAGAAGAGGGATTTAGAAGAAGAATAGAGAGAAAGAGAGAAAAGATTTAAAAAATAACAACTATAGAACAACCAAAAAGAACAACAGCTACCATCCTGATTCCAGTGGTGTTCAGCTGACCTAAAATGCAAGAAGAGGTAGGATCAAAACCTGTGTGTGCTTTGTGCTCTGGCTTAAGTACCCTTTGGTTTTCCTGGGCCCTGCCCCCAGATGGGACTTCCATTCAGTTGGCCACTCAAGATCTGGGTTAAGTGCTTTAGGGTGAGGGTGTGGAGCATTGCCTCCCAGTCACTGGTGGCCCCTGGGGGATAGATACAGGCTTTACAGGGGCTGGGCTGTGTAGAGAAGGGCATTTCCTCACCAGGGCAAGGCCCAGCTTGCCCATTTTCCACACACACGCAGCTGAAATGCCAGCAATCTCTTCCAATCTCTCACACCATGCTTCTTGAGGAACAGCTGTTTTACATGTATTATCCTCTTCTGAGCTCTGCCCGTGGAAAAATAATTTTCAGGAAACACCTTTTTTTTGATTAAGAAAGGGTAACAACTGAGGTGTTTGTTCTTCTTTTCTTTTGAAAGCTGTTTTGCATGCCAGCATGAATTAATATTATCTTTTTATAGCTATAATGTCAAGTGTTACGGTTTTATCTACTAGTTCATGCTACTCAGCACTGTTCTCAGGAGCAAAATTATATAGGAGCAAAAGTAAAATTTGATAAYATTAAGGGCACAGATCACATTTCAGGAGATTCAATTGTTCAATATCAGTGCCATTTTCAAACAAAAGATAAACACCTTGATATTCTATATGATATGTAAACAAAATGAGGTGATTTCACTCATCTTATATTCTTATCTGAGAAATGTACCTTAAATTTAAAGCAGTTTACTAAGCAATAGGAAGATTACCTCCACATTTGTCATTTATTCAAAATGAAAATGTCCATTAATAAATGACTACATGTAAAATATGTAAATTGGAAAATTGTTATTTCCATAGTGTTTTAAAATATTCCAAATCATGGTTTCATTTTGATTGAAAATGAGTAGGTGAGCAGTCACTGTCATACATTATTACTATTTGATACTGTTAACAGGCAAAAAAAGAACTAAACTGAATCTTTTAAATACAATTATTAAAACAAAATATTTTGAGCAATTTATGTAGTTTACAGCATGTCAAGAAGCCACATTCTGGAGTATAAAAGACTTCAAGTGTCTTTGCAGAGTTCATGTTAGGTGGTTCAGTACATCTGTCTTTCATAAACAACAGAACTCTGGTTGCCCCAAATTCCAAGGATGTAGGAAGAGACCACTGCTGTGGTAGTGTTCAGGAGGGTTTCGAGGATGAGAGAGAGACGAGAGCCTTGACTCCATCAGAAGGCTTGATTTATTATCTTATATATATATATATACTACATTATATTAAAAAGAGAAGGGAAAGGGGAGAAGGTTTCTCCCAGAGGCTGCTATGCTAAGAATAGAATAGAATAGAATGCACAACAACAGAACTCTGCCTCAGAGAACTGTCCTTCATTGGCCATCAACCATAAACACCCAGGATGGACCAATCACAGATGCACCTGTTACATTCCACAGCAGCAGATAACCATTGTTTACATTTGTCGCTGAACTGCAGCTCTCAGAAATCCTAAGAAAGGATTTCTCATGAAAGATGTCTGCGACAACCACTGCCATCCACAAAAAGACACAAAAAATGAGACAGTTTTAATTAGAGTAGCTTGCAGTGCTTGTAACAGAGTAGCTTGTCAAGTATTTTTAGATGTCCCAGAAAAATTTCTCCTTCAGAATAAGAAAGATAACAATGTTGAATATAACATATCTTATAATTTTGTTTCCTTTTCTGAGGAAAAAATCAGGATGTTTTTCGTCAGAAACTTCCATTTGTTAATCAACAGATGTAATGTTGTGGATTATACTGCATACCTGGATATGTAACCTGTAAAAAGAATAAAACCACCAAATTAAGGATATATGAATATAAGATCTACCAAAGCTATGACAGGAACTAGAAACATCTTCCTTAATTCCTTGTCAAGAGATAACACTACTTAATTATGTAGACATTTTTCCCAAGAGATTTTTTTCTAGTRAGGAATTTATTATGCCTGAATTACAAACCCATACAATGACACAATAATTTATTATCAAAACATTAAAAATACTGATGGTTTCTTTTGCAAAATAGATTATTTTGGAATTACTGTAATATCCAAGCCTTATTGGTGTTGCTTCCAAAGATAAACTGCCTTATAGTTTACTCTTTTGATTTTAAAGCTAAAATAAACACGATTTCTAATGATGTTTATAAATGTTGCTATCATCCAAAAAATGGTGGCTTAAAGTATTTCAGTCAGACAAAAAAAAATTATGCATTTAAAAATTTTCTTTATACTTGAGGGGGAATGAAGCAGAGTGATCTTCAAATTCAGTTTACAACAAAGTATACATCCATAAAAAATTTTTTTTACTCTTTTACTCATAAATTGCAGTGTATTAAATAAGATATTCTGAGGAAACTTTTGCTTAGATTTTCAAAAGAGTAAAGTATTAGGCATCCTTTGTTAATTCAGCATCTGTAATTTGTTCAGTATCTTCAAATATTTCAGATTTTCTGGTAAACTCAATGTTATTTTTTCCTGGAGTTTTTTTATTTATTCTGTGAAATAATTAATAATGAGAAAAACAAACAACTTAAACCCCACAAGAATTACCATGCATTTTAGACTTTCTTCAGTACTTTCATTTTCTCTGGTTATTTGCAGAATATCTTGCTATGCATAACTGAAGAAATATTAACAGCTTTATTTTTACACCACAAGTATCTTGGACAAGGAAGTCTTTGCATTTTCTGCCTTTACAGTATATTTCAAGGTTGTTACTCACTTATGTAGCTGTTAGGAGTTAATTGAAAATTATAAAAGGATAATATTAAAATTATCTGTATTTTTTTTGTCAAATTCTATTTTCTTTGGTTTTTTTCAAGGTGAAATAGAATATAAGATTATGGATATGAAAAACAAAAAAGGGCATCTGTGTTTCAGATGGACCACAACTCTTCTGTCATCAAAAACTTATTTATTTCAATGTGGCTATATCTGGAACAATCTGCATATCATTATATTGTTATTCATGTATTTATTGCTTTTAGCAATATTATTATTTCTATTAGTAATATTAGCAAATTTTTCCAGCTATACATAGATTGTAAGAATTCCAGGTAATTTTCATTATGAATCTGCCACGTGCTTTTTGCATCACTTTACCAGTATATCACTTTCCATTTACATTATCTTGAGGTCTTAAAGCAGGTTTTGTATCAGTATCTTTACTTGTATTATGAAACCCTTATTGACTTTATGACACAGAGATCTTTTTAGTCTAGTCTTTAAACAGCTAGATTGACACCCATATGTACATTTTAAACTTAAGCTTGTCTATTTCACAGCATCCTCCTTCCCAGATACTTGAAAGGTGATCTTGCACCTTTTCCTGATACTGTTCCTACCCATTACCTTTTTACAAAAGGTTTTTTCTGAAATTCAGTCATAAACTTCTGCTTTATAATGATGGCCTTGCCCTGGCCAGTGGTTGTTGTACTAAATGACTTCTTGAGATTGTCCTTCAACCTAAATTATTCTATGATTCCATGGAGTTGTCAAACAGTTAATTAAGAAGGAAGAAGAAGATCTCTGCAAATTACTGAATATTTGACCTAATGTGCAAATTGTACTTACTAAGAAATAGAACATTAAAGTCTTGGCTAGACAAAGACCAAGGAAAATAGCATATTAAAGCCTTACAGAAATGAAAAATTATTAGAAAAAAGAAAAAGAAAACCCTACAAACAAAGAACCAACGAGTAAACCAACCTAAAAAAAAMCCCCAAAACAGCCCCAACATCTAGCAACTAGTTAGATCAATGTGCCTTTACAATTGCCTGTAGTAATGTAAGACTTTGGTGCAGAATGTTTACTGATCAACAGATATTCCAGCCCTATATAAGTTGTAGAGCAAAGAGGAGAAGTTGAGCTGATGCACTGAATCTGAAGATCTGTGTACGAGAAATCCTATCCTGTACCACATTGGCAGCAGTGATCCTCCCCAGGAGGATTTCCTCCAGCCCCTGGACTCTCAGATTCAAGCAGAGATCAGAACTCATGAATAGCAACAGGACCCATCTAGGTGCATCTGTTCTCCAGGAATCCATAGGTGAGCCTTAAAAAGCCAGCATAGGCCCCACTCTTCATTCATCAGCAGGCTACTGAGATTACTACGAAGCAAATTCTTTAACATACTAAAAGATCATTCACTCTTTTTTCTTTCAATATTTCATGCTGGCAGCAGGAAAATATATTTTTCCTTCAGAAATTTTGGGGCCAGCTCTAGTCTGCTAATTCAGACTGACTTAGATATAGCAGGCACATAGCAAACTCTTAGGCAGCTTTTAGTATTTCTATGTCATTGACCACATGTCAGATGTTACCAAACAGAAATGTAAGCCCCTCTGAATTCAGCTTTGAACTAAGTTGTTTCTCTCTAGCAGTAAAATGCACCTGCAACATAGTGAAAAACAATAAAGAATCTCAGCCTTTTTTTTTTAATGTAAAAAAAGAAACTATATAATGGCTTTAGGCCTGCTTTGTTGCCTTTTCACCTATGCCTGTGCAGAATTTAGTTGTAAAAAATTGTTTTGTAGAATTCAGAGAGGAGGAAAGATTATCAAGACCAAATAATTTGTGCTACCTAGAACATATAGATTGAGATCTGACTCTTTGCCATTATTCTGTCATTTTCTTACAGGCTTAGTAAATTATGTTCCTTTGCTTTTTCAAAATCTATTAGTTATTGTCTTCTTTTCCAAAAAAGTGTTATCTCCTAAGTAATTCTTGTATATCATCAGAAAACTTTGAATTTCACTTCCTCAAATGTATCCCTAACTATCCGTATATAAGTGGTAGTAACTGTTCTGCTGGCACAGACTAAAACTTTAGGGTCATAATTATTTTTGTTTTTAAAAACCTGTGTTTTATAGCATGCACATAAAATGTTAATCAATAATTTTGTTCTGTGAAATATAATATCAAGAAATTTAATAACAAGAAAACCTGGAAAGTGTTGATCTGAAAAAAAAAAAATTAATGGATTTTAATGGACTTTGATTATTTTGAAATATCAATGTCAAGAATTTTGAATTTAAATTACAGTACAAAAAAAAATCACCCAAAATCAAAAGCCCCACTTTGAAACCCCGGAAATTGTGGCAAAGATTATTTCAGAAATGTTATCTCACTCTTTTCCCCCAAAGGAGATATCATCGAAGCTGGTAACTGACAAATTGAAATCCTAACAGGATTGGATGTTCTTGGCTACAGCTCTCAAAAGCACTTCAGGAAGCAGAACATTTGATCTGTCTGGGCTACATTCTGTTCTGCTCCTTGAAGTTCTGTTTTCAAGTGACCAAATGTGATTGGATATAACATATTTCAAACTTATTTTTTCAGAATAAGGCAATTAGAATTTTTTAACAGCAATTCATTTTCAGAAAATTTCTGATTAATACTATGCATAAGTGGAGCTGTGTTCAAATACACATTTTACTTTTATAACATGTGTGACTGGTAACTATAGTTATGATAGAGCTTAAAACACAAGACAACGAGGCCTGTTAAGTACTTGTGATTCAGGTTATGTATAGAATACATTAAATATCAGTTGTGCAGAATTCATTTGAAATGAATGATGAAATAGCTTATATTTCATTCTTCATTTAAATTAATAATTCAGCTATTTCTTTAGATAGGAGCATAATACATCTTTTCATTTCACATATACTTTAGGCCCATTTGTATCCTTTATGTTTTTTCTTATATTATATAATCAAATTGGTTATGTGTACTGAGAATAATATAATTCTAAACTCTTCTCGTTCACTCGCATGTAAATAACAGAGTTCCTATTTTGCCTTCACTTAAATTAACAATTTTATATCTTTACTGACTCTTATAGTAAGCAACTTTTCAGAAAGCTTGCAGATTTGTTCAAATCAAAAATTACAGAATGTAAATGGTTTACGGTAATACTTTTACACACATTTTTGCTTTGAGTAGGTTTTTGAGGTTACATTTTAGCAATATTTAATTATTCAGGTAAAAGTATTTTAATGGGAAAGTAACATGAACCTAAAGTCCCATCTGCTAAAGGGTATATATTTCCACAAAGCTTAGCCATTTTTAGTAATGCTAGGTGGTTTTGCTCACAGACATCTATAGCAGCTATACAAAATAAGGCTGATTAGGAAAACAATTATTCTCTTATTTTGTATTCTGGCGGATATGATGGGCTAAGGTTGCATGAGGAACTATTAGGGCTTAGCTTTCTAGTGACTGGTATTAGAGCATGGTCAGTTTCTAATGTAGCTGGATTTGGGGCTTGGGTTGGAGTTTGGTGAGAGTTTTGTAATATATATAGCAAATTGAAACAGAAACCTTGCAAACATCAGACTTTTTCTTAACATCTGAATCAGAAATTAATCAAATAAGATTAACCAATTACAAGTTGTAATATGGAGACAGTATTAGAGACGGTTCTAATGAGCAGTGTTGTATTTTTGTAAATCTTTGAATTTGGAGAAATTCAAATACTGTAAAAAGTGACTGATCCATGAACAGCAGATGATATTCAATAGTTTTATTCCTTATTTTGCAGCTATCTCACCTCTCTTTCTTCTTTACAATGCCTTTACACAATGATCACTTTCTTACCTATGACTAAAAAGCTAATCTACGAGTAAAAGATGAGTTCTTAACAGTTACTTGACATGAATTACAACAATTGATAATTAAGAAATGATAATATATTACACTTTTTAATTAATAATTCCAGGTGTTTGCTGCACTGTCTTAGCAAAGAGTTTGTGAACTGAGAATGTCCCTTAAAGCTTCTGGATATGTGTTTCATAGCTTTCATTAATAAGACTCTTTCTTTCTTTTCTTGTCTACAATTGTTCTCATTATTTTGTCTTCATAAGTAGTTGCACTGTAGAAGATTGCTGCTAAAAAGATTGAGAATTCATTTGCAACACACATTCAAAGAACAAGAATAACACAGCATAATTAAAAAATGATTTAGTTTAGGGTTTTTCTTCAAGAAAAGAGAAGCCCTGAGACAGCAAGGCAGCTTTTCCAGCATACATTTAGAAACAATTCTCTAAAGGATCTTCTGGGCTTCAGAACTAAAGCCTGTGTGATTACAGTGTTCACACCTCCCAGGTTTAAAATTGTTGGGTTTTCCTTTATATTGATTTTCCCCTTCTTTCTTCTTGTTGCCAACTCTATTTGTATTAGAGCACTGCTTAGACATATTTAATAACTAGTAGACATTTTTCTAATTTGTGATTCAAATGTTTCCACAGCCAACATGTAATCTCTACTACTGTGTCAGTATTGATTTCTGGCTTAAACAGTATTTTTTATTTGCTGATGTTTCTAACCTTGATCTGTTTTTAGAGAGGTATCATACTCCTTCTCTGTCTTTTTTGCTAGATTGCTTCTGATACAAAGAACTTCATTGCCTAGCTTCTAGCAAAATAGTAGTTCCTTGGCTAATGTAAATATTTATGGGAAGTCCATGCATTTCATATCTACAGCAAGCTGCTTCTAACTCTAGAATTCTGAGTCCTGGTAGTATATTAGAAATACTATGCTAGACTGAGCAAGCCATGTTTTTCCATTTCCTCTTCTAAGATTAGCTCTGTACTCACTTTATCATTGTCATTGCTTTTGTCAGCAGCTTTTGTAGTTAGATGCTATCAGTCTTGAGCACGAGGAAAGAGAATCATATTCAGCATTTTGAAATATAATGGAAGCTGAATCACTGGGGTATTTTATGGAGAAAGGTTTAGCTGAAGTACCTTGGAATTTGTTTTGCATCCACTGATCCACACTGATAACTCATTATAATTCCATGTTCAGTTTGTATACACAGACTTTTGTCCTCAGCTGATCATAGTAAGTAAGCTTGTGGAAAAGTTGTATAGCTAGGAGACACCTCTAGTGAGCAGTTTATTCTGATATAAATATCCAAAATAAAAGTTATCACCTTCTTGAAGTGGATATTCATTTATATATTTACAATAATGGTGGATATCCAGCAGGACTAGTTTTATCTGGGAAGCTAATTTTAAATAACTTAAGTGAAATGCAGTTAGAAAGCTTGATCTTGCATTTTCCGAAATGTAAACATTTACATAATAGATAATTTTAAAATTAGTTACTTCTATGTTTCAGACAGAGCTATGTTTTAGACCAGTGGCAGTAATATCTAACTAGACATTATGTCTGTTTAGAATTATGAAAATTTTGGACATGRAATTTGTATTTTCCAAATTAAAAAAGTCTAGTTTCTCAATGTATGTATATACATATATCAAAGTATATAGACAATATTTCTTATTTGCAAGAACATCTTGAAAGAGACATCAAAAAATTATTATTTTCCTGAGGTTTGTGCTTTCAAGAATTTATTTATTTTAAGAATACTAATAAAATTTATAAACTAGCTGACATCTTCAAATCACTAAATCATGAGTAAAATTAGTTTTCACTTTAGWTAATTGGTGCATTGAACATAAAATTCTCACAAATATATAGAATAATATGAATTTACTATATAAAAATATATATACAGCTACCATAGAATAATATGAATATACTACATATAAGTTCCTCTAAATTGCTAGCAAGCATTTTAAAATAAATTATATCACTATTCAAGAATTTTACTGATAGAACTTCATTGGCATTCAATGCTGAAAGGAAGAGTGGAAGTCTAGTGCGTCAGCRTTTCTTTGAAGCCTGGTAGGCAGTTTGTTGGTTATTGTCACATTATCTACAAACAACTGGGATCCTTATGACTTAGACAATATCTCGAGGTGTTCCTAAAATTTATAAGTGAGAATTCTAACGCTTGGTAATCTAATAATTAAAACTTTTTCAATCATGTTTCAGAGAAAAAATGTTAATGTTTTGTATGTGAGACGTATTTCCCATTAAAATTTCCACAGATACTTGGCTTCTTATTTCTTGCTTTCGCCTGTGTGAAAGGGACACAGTGGTTCCATATTCAGGAACACTGAAAGAAGATGCAGCTGTTAGGAGCAGTTTGCAACACAAATAGGAGGATCATCTCTCTTATAAAGAGTTTGAAAATTAAGCTCCATTCAAATTCTTGATATTCCCAGTCACAGTGTCTTTTTCAGGATCTCCAAGATTTAGACATTGACATTTTGCTCATAGAATATAATCTATTTATGTTTCTATTGCAGTTTTAATATCAAGTTTAAGTTCTCTGACAGTACTTACCTTTCAGTAAGTGATGTAGATTTCTTGACTTATCAGATTTCCCTCCCAAATACCTTGATTTTATCAGAAATAGTGTGGCCAGAGGACAAGGGAAGTGATTCTTTCTCTTTATTTGTCGCTAGTGAGGCCACATCTCGAGTGCTATGATCAGTTCTGGGCCCCTCACTGCAAGAAGGACATTGAGGTGCTGGAATGAGTCCAGAGAAGGGCAAAGAGGTTGGTGAAGATTTTAGAGAAAAAAGTCCTCTGAGGAGCAGCTGAGGGAGCTGGGGTGTTTAGCCTGGAGAAAAGGAGGCTTGAGAGACCTTATTCCTGTACAACTCCTTGAAAGGAGGTTGTAGCCAGGTGGGGGTTGGTCTCTTCTCCCCAGCAACCAGTGACAGGACAAGAGGACGCAGTCTTAACCTGCACCAGGGAGGTTTAGGCTGGATATTCATTAGGAGAATTTCTTCACAGAAGGGGTAATTAGACGTTGGAATGGACTGCCCAGGGAGGTGGTAGAGTCACTCTCCCTAGGGGTGTTATGGAAAGACTGGATGTGGCACTTAATGCTGTGGTCTAATCGACATGGTGGTGTTCAGTCATGGATTGAATTTGATAATCTCAGAGGTCTTTTCCAAACTAAGTGATTCTCTGATTCACTGACTATCTTTTAATAGATATTATAAATGATCAGCAATTTAGCCACTATTTTAATCTCTCTTTTCCTATTAAATTAATTTATGCGTTATAAGTAGATTCTTACTTCTAGGACTCTAACTTATATTGCTCAATCCCTGCTGTTTTCTAGTCTGTACTAAACTACTGCTTTTTAAATGTCTGTCACATTAATTTTAATTTTGTTTTCCATGACAGCTGGATGCTTGCTACAACAAGAATTGACATAATCATTTTAGGTAAAAATGGGAAATAACTTAGTCATGTCATACTATTATAAAGGACCACACGTATATAAAATGAAAAAAACCAAAACTTTGATTACAACTTTTTAAAAGAAATGCCAAAGCAATAATGTAACAAGAGAGTGTCTGGATGTACATGACAGTGTAGTTCAAAGTTCCCATCTCTCTTTCTATGGAAAATATTACCTGAAACATTTCAGTTTTGCTTTTGTTTATTCTATTTTACTGTATTCAATAGAGAATAGGTAGCTTGACAAGTACACTCTCACTTTCAAATTCCTTTCTCCAAATCCAATTATTCAGGCAGACATACTGTTTTAAATTATGTAGGCACACAGGGACTAAGACAAACTCAAGTAATAGATTTTAATTTGTGAACTGATGAGGATTTGAATTTAAGCCTCCAGTGTGTAAAGTGTGTATTTCTGGCATCCCCTATTAATCTTTATGTTGGATAGCAGTATATCATAATCAACATATTCCTATGTGATATTATGATCCAGGTAGTATTTGAAGTGCTGACCATTATATATATATATATATATATATATATTTATATGTATATGTATGTGTATATATATGTATAAAAATAAGTTTTAAAATGTATGTATGTATATATTTCTGAAAAGATGAGAGTTTAAGTTACTAGTTGCTGAAAAATTATTAATGTAATAAATGGATTTTTTTTACACTTGTATAGGGCTAAATATGTTCAGGTTTTTTTCTGCGACAAACACACTTTGGGAATTTTTATACGAAAAGTGAATAGAATAATTTCTTCTTTAATAAAGGATGAGCTAGACATTGGATATGTTTTCTTCAGTAAAGATATCTGAATTTAGTTAAAATCATTAATTCTTTTTATGTCTTTCTCTAAACCTAGTAAGCCCTTTATAATTTCTTTGGTTTTATTTGGTTTTTCTGGTGAAATTAATCGAAAAACTATGATTAATTTGGATCTTTTTTCTTATTGGAGTAGTTGAATTCATTTAAGTCTTGTGATATATGTTTTCTTTCTTGCTTTTAAATGTTTTTTTTTCTTCAATTTGCAGTCTTTCCTGAATATTTTTACATGAAAAATGTAGTCATAAAAGAGTTAGTGAAAACTTAAAAATGGAAAATCATTTCACTCTCTGTCCATATTTTTTGTATAAAATTATTCTGGGTTTTTTCTGTGTTCTGACTTGACTTCCAAAGTCAATACATTTTATGAATGCAATATTAGTAAATATCAGCTTCATTTCTTGTTTTGAAATATACTTATTTGATTTAGTTTTCTGTTTAATTGGGACCAGCTAATCATGTTGTAGACACTTCATAATTCATCTATCTTTCTAATTCTTTTAAATACCAATAGCTTTTATGTGACAGAAACATTTTACCCTTGGTGGTTAATTAAATACACTGAATTTGCATATTACAGGCTGTTTATAGCATCATTTACCTATTATACCAGTTTACTCACTGAAAATCTTAAATTATGTAAGAATTACATTTTGTGAGGAAATATAGCACACTTTCTAGTTCCACACATAACTGAAACCCATCTTGGAGAAAAACAAAGGGAAAAAGTGGAAAAGCATTCAGTCTCCATAGGCAGAAATTTATTGTTGCATATATTTATTCCAGTGCTTTTGAGTAGTGGAAAATACATGGCATAAAACACAGTAACATTCTGTTAAAAATTTCCCAGAGGTCAATATCTTAATTTCTGCATGCTGTTATCTAGTTTAACAGAAGCTTCATCTTCCACATTGTCATGTCACCATTCAATGTATATTAGCAGAATTTTCCATTGCATTTGATGTCAGTCTATGAAGCATTAACATTTAAAATATTTGTATGGATGCAACTTTTTAGTTAATGGACTGTACAGAGAGTATTCTAAATATACTCCACAGAGACTAAAAACTCACTTTATTCTGAAATATGCACATACCAGCAAAAATGGAACCTTCCTCACTGTACTGTGTAAAACAGGCTTGATGTCATCTGCAAAGCAGGAAAATTGAATGTCATTCATTACCAAAGCTCAGCAGGCAGGCAGAAGCAGAAAACACTTTCCCCCTTTTCTTAAGCAAGTAACACATTGTCATAGTGGAAAGATTTTAGTTTGGGCAGAAATTAATGTATGTGATTGCACTGATAGGTGTGTTAATTTAAATTATCGTTCTATCTAACTCTAATGGGTTTCAGAAAATTTGAAAATAAAAAAATATTTTGTTGTGGAAGTAGAGTCCAGAAGCTAGGATTTTCTCTTCATGGACAAGGTTTATCAATCCTGATGGTGTGACAGTGGGTCAGGATAAGGAACTAATAGTGTATTGATTTTGCATTGTACAAATTCTATCTATTTTCTCAGATGTTTAAGGAGACATGTATAGGTCACTGATGGGAGCAGAGGCTGATGTTGTTAATCTTGTATAGAGTTGTGCGGTTGAGGTTTGTGTTTACGTGAGTTTATTAGTATTTTTTTTAAACTGCCATGTTCTCTTTGTAAAGACTAAAGGCTGTGGCACTTTGAACATTGAGCTGTCATTTTGTAATGGCAAATAAATTGAAAAAAACCTAAGAATTATCTTCAGATAATTCCTTGGGTGTTTTCCTTTAGGTAATTTTTAATTGAAGATCGATTAAAAATTATCTAAGCCGTAACTACATTTTGAACAATTAAAGACATAGTGTCTTATTTTATTGCATTGCATGGAGTTTCTGCTAGGAGTTATTTTTTCTATAGATATATTTTGGAATTAGTTTACAGCATCAGTTAAGTTTCCACATAAACTAAGGAATGTTATGATACTGAAAAATACTAGTAACCTAAACAAATATATAGAGATAATTCCAACTTGTCAAGCCATTATAAAAATATTAATATGTCTATGTCACTTCCAAWGACAAGATAAAAGCTTGATGTTCTCCAAAATGCTTCAGATTGAAGTAAAATGGAAGTTTTAATAAAAGCAATGTTCCCTGAAATTTATTTGACAATTATCTTTTTTTTTATGATTCATAATGAAATGAAAAAATTCTTATTTCCCACAAATTGTGAACATGCATTACGTCATTAAAAAAGGTTCAAATTAAATTTATCTTCTCTAGTGTGTTGACCTTGGCTGGAGGCCACATGCCTGACAAGGCCACTCTATCACTTCCCCTTCTTAGCTGGTCAAGRGAAAGAAAATAAAATGGAAAACAACTTGTGCGTTGAGACAAGGCAGTTTAATAAAGCAAAAGAGAAAGATTTAATGTAGAAAAACAAAGAAAAAAGCWGAAGACTTTATTCACTACTTCCCATCAGCAAGCAATGTTCTGCTACTTCCCAAAGAGCAGGACTTCAGCATGAGTAGCAGTTCCTCTGGAAGGCAAAACTTATAAATAATGGATACCCCYCTTTACTTCTCYTTTTCTTTGATTTTTAATGTCAGCAGACATCATATGATGCAGAATACCTCTTTGGTCAGCTTGGGTCAGCYGTCCCAGTCCTGTCCTCTCCCAAGATCTTGCCTACCCRCAGCCCACTGATGGTGGTGGAATGATGGAGAGACAGCACTGATGCTGTGCCAGGACTGCTCAGCAGCGCCCAAAACACCAACCAAAGGTGTGGTTCCRGCATCTTTCTAGCCACCAATGCAGAACACTGCACTGTGAGGGCTACTGTGACAAAAACGAACTCCTTCTCAGACAGACCCAATACATCTCCAAACTAAATTCTATTGTTAGTATTTGAGTATTTTAATAGAATACATAAWTTTTTTTTTTCCTAGTCTGGCATATTAGACATGTAAGTTCTGAAAGACTCTTAATACTCACATTTATTTATTTGTAAATTTGGTATTTTTAAATAAATTTCCTTTCACATTGATTTAAGTTTTGGCTCCACCTTAGGTAGTTATCATAGCTCAAACTTCAATATTCTACTTTTTTATTCAAGAAGTTGCCTATCTGATCTAAATAAAGAACATTTTATCCAATTCTAACTTTATTATTTTAGTAAATGATGATGAAAATGTTAAGCGAGCCTTCAAACATTTATGTGCTTAGTTGCACCTTAATGCATATGTAGAATTCATTACATTTTGGTTGGTTTTTTCTTTTCAAAATGAAACATAAAGATATTTGATGTCCTTATTTTTGCAAGTAATGAGTAATTAACTTCTAGTCACTCTTTAATTACTCTGTATTAAACCCATGTAATCTGAAGATCACTGATGTCCTCTAAACTTTTAGGAATCCAGGTAGTACATTGTTTTAAAGGTGCCAATGATTTAAATTTTATGGAAGACAAAACCTAAACTTTACAGTGCAAAGAAAGAAAATACTAACATGTTAACAGGGATTAGGAAAACAGCAATTATGAATTTTGTATCCTTATTCACTTACCAATCWATACTATGGATTCTGCTTTATTATTTGAAAGCAACACACCTCCTTAGAAAGGTGTGGTAAAAGATTAAAGTTATAAAATGTTATGCATCTGTACATAGTGCTGGCTACACAGAATATAATTACAATTAAATATACATATATGCAGCTGTAGAATGTAGTTGCTTATGACAAAAACCCCCTAAGTCGCATGTCTAAGACATTAAAATAATATGTCAATATAGACCTGAAAATTACAGCAGAAAATAATGGATTTTTAAAGTAACTTTCATTGGCACAAAAAGGGCAGATATTTTGATATTAATMATATCCTTTCCCATGAACATAGACTTTAATTACTAAATTCCCTAAGTTTCCATTTTAAGATGATTTAATGTTCTTCCTTTAAAAGTATTATGACAAYAGCAAGAGATAATTCACACAACTTGTTAGGATTCCCTTGTGCCATATTGTCTTACAATCACAAGCCTCATCAAAAGGTATTTTAATGAAAATTTACTGAAATATTAATTCCTTCCTATATAGCCTATAGTTCAAAGTAATTTGTCTGGGAAGTATATTCCAGTGGAAAAAAAAATCCAATAAACATTCTCCACAGCACACTTCTTTAATACAATAGATATATTTTTCAAACATAAACYGGATACAGTAAAATAAATCTATGCTTTTCATCTTTGAAGTCATGTTTCATTGTGATCAAATAGGAAGAASTTCTAATATTTCTTTTCTAGGTATCATGTTTGGTTACATGATAAAAAAACCCTTCTAAAAAACCCTTCTTGTTTTTATAAAAGTAATATCAGAACTACTGAGGCTATGAGACTCCTGACTGCTTCTAATTCATGCATTCTCCTAGTACTGTATTTTGGGTTTTGAAGCATCTTCAAACTGACTTGAAGAAGTCAGTCCAAACATGTATCAGTCTCTGAATTTTGTCATTTAAACACATTTTATTCACTTCTTTTGATATTGTGATCATTCTGTAAATATTCTAAAAGTATAAACAGTCATAATTTTATGTATTTGTTAACCTGCTCAGTTATGTTTCAGATACCTGCTCAGTTATGTTTCAGATACCCATTGAAACTAAATTAAGTTTAATAAGACATTCAGACATTTTTAACCCTACTAGTTACAGGCACCTTTAATTTGCTTCCTGCAACATTACTGCTTATCCTYTATATTCTATATAAAATTAAATATAACTTATGTCTTTTAGACTAGAATGTCTTTTAGACTACTTTCAATGCAGCCAAAGGGATGAATAGTAATGAATAGTTTCAGGGTGATTGTAATGTCTAACATTACAGTAGGTATCTCAGACCCACACAGCTGCTTGCTTACGAGCCCCAGGGTGATGGTGAAGAGGCTGGAAAGGGGAAGAGACTAGAAAGGGTAAAAGTGAGAAAACTTCTGGGTTAAGATGAAGGCAGATTTATAAGGAAAGCAAAAGCCATGCACACAAGTGGAGCTAAGGAAGGRGTAAATCRCCACTTCCAGGTGGCAGGCMGGTGTTCAGTTGTCCCCACAGAAGCAGGGCTCCATTGCTTCTAACAGTGACTTGGGATGACAAACATCATCAGAGCAAATATCTCCTTGTCACCAAGAGATTTTCTGAAAAATGCCTTCGCCAGGATTTTTCTCCTGAGAAGCTGACAAGCCTCAGAAAAGAAATGTAAACAATGTTATSTAATCGCKTCTCCCTGTGTTTTGCTGCTTTGGAATGTGGCAGGTGCATCTTTGATTGGTTCCATRTGAATTGTTTTTACTTAAYGACAAATCCCAGTCCAGCTGTGTCAGACTCTCTGGTCAGTCACAGGTTTTTATTATTSATTCTTGTCTAGCTTTCTGATGTATCCTTTCTCTTTCTTTAGTATAGTTTTAATATATCATTTATTTTAATATAATATAATATTATAATATAATAAATCAGCCTTCTGAGAACCTGGAGTCAAATTCTCACCTCTCACCTCGTCCTGGGGACCCTCACAGCACCACAACATCTTCTTCCTCTTTCTCCCCCTCTCGCCCCACCCCCACATGATATTTCTGTTCTTCCAGAAATTTACACTTGTCTTAAAAGAGCTAATGTGAATACCAGACAGGAAATAGGGGTTTTCACTGAACAACTGACACTTTCCTTTTAAAATAATTATTAATTCTAAGTAATAATTGGTTTTAAAATATGCAATTATCTATACAGAGAAGATCCAAACTTAATGGAAATAAAATTACTCCACCTGAAACAAAAGCTTGTATTGGACCTCTTACAGGGGTTTTTAGTTTAGGGATGGACACAACTTTACCTCTCTAGAACATCATTAGAGCTCATGGCTGTTGCACCGTCTTTCGAAACCTCCTGGCGCCTTGATCTTTTTTCCCTGAGTCTTTAAATGATATGTTATTGATTGGTTTAGGTTGAGGACAGTTTGGCACATTACAATTGCTCTTAAGGGTTTTTTTTACTATTTTTAGTGTATCTGCAATGCAGTCCTGCATTGTATCTTTTCCTTTTTCAGGCTACCCTTGTTCCTTGATTCCTTGGTTATTTTTTTGTTTTGATTTGGTTGGATTTTGGTTTGTGGGTATTTTTTTTTGGTTGGTTTTTTGTCATGGGTTTGGTACTGTGCATAGTTTCAAAGTTCGTGGTCAATATGAAACTCAGATTCACCTGGATAAGAGATTTTAAAATAGATTTTTGGATGAATATATAGAAAGAAATGCTACTGAACTATAAAGAAAACAATAGGGCCAATAACTRCACATAGAAAACTGGCAAAATTTCTGCTTCCTTTTAGAATCTAATCTAAAGTTTTAATGTTGAAATTATTAGAAATCCTTCYCTAGTTTGGTGGATTGACATATTTCCTTGTGAATTCTTAGCAAAATCTATATTTACAAGAAATATCAATTCAAACTGTCAAATACAAGAGACTA
>JACDOX010000004.1:9689509-9737035 GCA_014549065.1 Cardinalis cardinalis | reverse complement strand
GTGAATATGATAGACTCTTTGTCTTTAAAAAGAAGACAATATGATAGACTTTTTGTCTTTAAAAAGAAGTATAAACAAAGTGACCTAAAAGACCATGTTGGGAGCACTCCGTACATATCAGAATTTGGGGACTAAAGGCAGGAACATCCTGTCTACTCTTCTTATACCTCTGATACAGCTCCAGCATTACTGAGAAGTTGTATAAGATGTAATGATGGTTTCCTAATGGAACTTAAARTGGGACAACAATTCTGAGAAATATAAAACCAGGAGAAACCTTATGCAGCTGCATGCTGTAGCATGCTTCTTCTAATCTAAAAAAGATGTCAGGTCTATGTCGAGTTTTCATCTTTTCAATAAACCTGTTGAGTTTYCTTCTGTTGTGCTGGTAAGGCTGTCCTCTTAATTTTATTTTTTCAAATTTTGCTTTATTATTTTTACAGTGCATGTATATCTATTTCCAACATTAGCTTTATCTTACCTAATATTTATCTTCATGTGTATAAAACATCTATCATATCCCTTTCAGCTTTTATTTACCTAAGTTAAAACTAACAAACTRGCCTCTATTTTCCATTCATAGTTCAATTTTCCATGTCCTTGATCACAGCTGTGAATTCTATGTTAACTTTTCCTGACTTATTTCTTCATTTTTGAGGAAATATGCCAGCTGAGGTCTTGCACAATGACATTATTACTTATCCATTTCTTCTGGAGATGCTACTCTGCACATCCAAAAATTAGAAGTTTTATTTTTTTGCTTCATATTATGTAGTTGGCTCTTAAACATCCTATGACACACAAATCTAACTATTTTGTCTTTCTCTTCTGACATTTTAAGAATTCCTAGTTTATAATACAAATTCATAGTAATAAATTCTTACTAAACCCCTAAGTTACTTGGTGCAATAGAATTTATCAAACATAAGATACGTATGATAGAATTGAGAGAGCACACATCTGCAGTTAACCTACAGGACAAAATAAGACCTTAAAATATCAATTGCTAATATTTTTTCTATCTTTTGTGGGATTTTGTTGTTGATAGATAGATAGATAGATAGATACATACATACATACATACATACTTTTCTCCTTTCTTCATTGCAAGTTTTTGAAATACTTTGATAATAAAGAAAATAGGTTACCTCTGTAATTTGACCACTGAGGGCCCTAGTGACAAAGGGACAAAGGCTGAATGACCATTGTAGGATTTCACAAAAAGTTTTAATTGTGTCATTTCTTGGAATACAGAAACTGCTCCAGGGAGGAGGAGAAGAAGGATGGACAGGAGGGAATGCGGGAATGTCTTGGTTCCAATCCATTTTCCATTCTCAATAAAAACGTTGGGAGCAGAATAATGGTTCACAGRAATTTAATCCCTTTAAAAATAGAAACCAGGGCTTAAAGTGTGAAGATATGGACTATGAAAATAAAATTTGAGGTCACTAAGCTGTAAACCTGAGTAAAATTGAACAACACAGAGTTCATCATCCCAAAAGCCTTAATAAAACCTCCACAATGAGAARGAGCTAACAGTCTTCAGGATTATGAATTTTTCAACACATATTTCAGATAGTGGATTAACCTGTTTGCCCATATCTTAAATAGCTTTTTCTAAGATATTGGTTCTTTTTTTGTGTGCCTACTATTACTATTTGTAACAATGTCTAAATGTAATCTGTAGGATAAAGTTTTTCACCCTTAGAAAAATAACAAATGTATTGACCTGTCAGCATTAAGGATTAATGGTGCATATTGGGCCAGAGAATCCTTTGTGCTTCAGATAAACTCGAAATACAGTTAGCGCTGCCATTGGAGGACTATTATTCTGTAGTTCAGCCTGTCTAAACATGGGGAAAAATGACTTGTCTTTGAGACTTGATTTATTCTGGCATAAAAAACCTTAATCTGGTTACTGGTGGGGTTTTTTTTAACTTTTTTTATCGGGACTTCCTGATCTGAATGACGTTGTTGCTTAACTCCTTTGCMATTATATTTGCCTTAACATCAACATTAGAACCACTGATAAGATTACTTGTGTACCTCATTTGTTCTATCAGTTTGACTTATCCTACAAGATGCCATGTATTCTTATTTTTCACTTCTATCCACATTTTAAGTAGAAGTTAGTAAAAAGTTCATTATCTCAGCATAAAYAAAACAGTATCAGAATATTTTGGATATGTGGGGTTTTTTTCCATTCTCTGTTGGCTGATGTTGAAGGAAAGCAGAAAGTTTATGGAGTTCAGAGGACTAAGCTGTGAGATKTTTGGAGATGAAAAGATTAAGTTTTGTATTTCCGCTTCAGAAACTTTCACTGTTGTTCCTGGGTACGAAGTTAATAYGTTTTCTTTTGGGAAGTAAGAATTTTAGGCTGTGCTGACATCAGACACTTAAATTGCAATACACTTTTTCCAATTCAGCACTACCTGTGCTGAAGTAACAAATCTATTTTCCTCATTAAAATCATACAGTATTCAATCACCTTAAAATCTCTGAGCAGGAGTTGGAAAAAAARTGTGTTCAAAGGCTCTGCATGAATCTATTCTGCATAAATCTTAGCTGAAAATTCCTATTGTCTTCTGWCATTTATGCCTCTCCTTTTCTCCTACCAATAATTCCCTCTGATTTTCATCCAGGAGATATAATGATTTAGCTGTATCTTGTCAAGAACAAACAAGCTGTTACAACAAAAGGGAGTTGAGGAAGCTGTGTCTACATGCTCAACTACCTTTCTAAATTCACCTCCAGGACAGTAAGGGAAGTAGGCAATCAACTGGTCAGAGATTCTTAAAAATAATGTGCAGTATTTTAAAATATCACATCTATCAAGCTACTACTGTATAACTCTGGAKAATTGCCATGGTGCAATACAATRTTAAAAGAAAAAATATATATATCTTAACAATATCTCCATGTGCAAAACATTCTGCAGAGTGGGAGACGATGAACCTTTCAAGTAGATGCACAACATTTCATAGAAATTTTTAATAGAATCTGGAACCCTGTCAGAAAAAGCTTGTAAAAATGCAAAGATATGTATGTCAAGATAGATTTTCTTATTTTTGAAGCTATGAACTTCCATCGTTACCCAGAAAGACAGGTTTGTTTTTACTCATCAAGCTCCTATTCTGAGTGCATAAAGAACTTCAAACAACAAAACAAACCAACAAACAAACAAAMACCCCAGAAAATAACCACATAGCAATGATAGTGGAATGATTGATACCACCACTTGGCAGAAAATGTCAAGACAGTTAAGTGCTCCAACTAAATGCAGAAGAAGAAATTCGTCTATAAGTGTTCTGGGTTTCCAAGATTTTACTTAACTCTTGTTATTTTGTGTCTCTGAATAACAGCATTGCCTCTAACACTTACCTATTTTTGCATTGTGCATTTGAGTACRCATTTCAGAGGAAATAGCTTTTGAAGTTTCATAAATAATTCTCTTTGCAGTGACAGCCTGCATCTTTTGCACCAAAAAATAGGTAAGCTTAGCTGGTTCTAAAACAGATTAAGGTAAGATAAGGTAAGATAAGGTAAGGTAAGGTAAAGTACAGAATGTAAAGCTAAAAAGCTTATTTTTAGTGTTTTCAGTCAAAGATAATTTAAGGTTGCAGTCATAGTACTATTTTAAAACACTGAAATGAAAAAAACAAGTAATTTAAAAGTCTCAAACACGCCACATTTTATGTTTAGGAGAAAAAAAACCCCAGACAATCTTATTGAAATTCAGTATTCCTAAAAGGCAAAGCTTAAATTTTGTATGTTTAAATACTGGTTGAGGTAGAGGTTATTTCATACTACTTTTAAACTCCTTCACACATAAAGATGGGCTTCAAAATGATTCTTTTTCTAAAGGCATCACTGTATACATAGAAGCCATCTAGGAGGTTCATGTTATCCACCTTGCTGAAGAATGCATTTTTATTAGACTCAAAAGCTTCACAAGAGTCTAATTATCTGTTCTCAAACTGTGGTCAGCAATAAGAAACTGTATTATTTCCTGCCTTTCCCATAAAAACCATATAAGATCGGAATTGTAACAAGCAATTGGTGCTGAAAGGTCAGTTAGGAACTATAAAAATTTGGAGTGCTGACAGCAATTTATTGATTGACAAACTCMGTTTGTAAAACCACTATAGTCCTAGTCTTTAGTACCTAGACTAAGTAGCAGAAATTAACAGTAAGTACACGAAAATACTATTCTATTTATCTTTAACTAACACATCTTCTGTAAAAGGAAGGAAATCTATTAGCATAAGTAGATGACCATTATTATCCCAAAATAGATTCAAAGTACRAAGTCATAAAATCTACATGACGCTTGCGTCAAAGGTCTAGGTGGCTTTTTTGGCATCTATTAAAAAAAAAAAACCAAACAGCAAAATTAGCAACTGAGCCTATCTTTTCTACTAAAAGATAGAAAGTCTTTAAAATCTTAGCAATATACATTCATGTTAAGTTTTCTAAACTTCATATTTTAACTGATTAGTTAAATATACTTAATGTTTGTGACTTATTTCATAATTAAGGAAGTTTGAATATGATGTAAAGTCTGGAGATGCAGATGTCATAAGTGCATTGTCAGTGAAGAATTTCAAATACAAAAAAAATAAGCTTTAATATGTATGCAGAAGTTCATAAAAAACTACTTCATTTGTCATGACATYAACATGTATGATTTAACTTCGTTATTTATACTGCTAAGCTGGTAAAATGATAGGACTTTATTTATTTGCTACAGCAGGTTAGAGATTGCTTCAGAATCCCTGGCCTCATGAAATGAAGATGCAGCTAAATTGCTTTGACAGCAAGAGGGTAAAATYTTTGGCTATGACTGCAGTAAAAGCTTTACTAAGCATGGTAGACAAAACTGAACTCCAGCTCTTCTCAAAAAATCCTGGTTCAATGCCATGTACCTTTAAAACTGTTGTGCTTCAGTAAAGTTAATTGCAATTTTCACATAGGCTTGCAAACTTATATAGAAAAAAATTAATCATGTGTAACTATAAAAACATCTATCAGACAAATGTACGTGACATGAGAGAACAGTACCCTTCCTCAAAAACAAAGTGCTTGGGAAAATATGTAGATCAAAGGACTTTGAATAATTTCTCTATAGATAATCTTATAATTGAGCAGCATATATCAGCTTTATCTACTTTTACTGAATACAGCAACTATATTTTCTCATTGTCATGAGCCCCAGGGGTTTTTTTTGTGCATTTCCATTATTCACTGTCTAAGGATGAGAAGTAAGGCGTTGTTTGTGGGCACTCAATATCATAAAAAATAGAGTTCCTGTGTGAAATCCATTAAAAAAAAAAAAAAACAAACAAGAAAACCAATACCAAAAACAAATAAAAAACACAGAAAAATTTTTAAAAGAATTAAAACTAAAACCAAAGCAACTAAAGATATTTCTGATGTGAGAGGGTTAGTATTAGCTTCAGCATGATAAAGATCCCAGTACAGATTAAGCATATAGTTCTGCTATCATTCTGTTCAAACAAGAATGATAAGCCACATTTTTTTTTTGAGCAAAATTAGGTTTTCAAATGAATAATCTGAGTTTTACACTTCGTACAGGGAATATGTACAGATAAAAATMATTTCCCAGGTTCTCTGTGGACAATTAGTTTGATTATTAGATTTGATGTATCTGGACRAAAAGACAGAGGTTTTAATTTCAATTTAAAAATTCTAAAATTTAAWTAAGAATAAAATTTTTCACTATAGAGCTAGCTCTAGGCTCACTCCAAAGTATTTTTTACAGTTCTATGATACACCATGCAGGAGGCACATAAAAATGAGAGCGCTATTATCTCACAGCTAATACTTCCCTCAAAATCTTGGACTCAGAAAACTGTTTGTTTGACATCTCTCCCGATATATTGGTCCTCAAATAGGATGACTAAAAAAAGACAAAATATGTCCCAAAAGCCAAACTCTAAATTCCTTTTTCTCTACTTACAATGTTAAAGGCCATAAATTTGGATTTTAAATCAGGATACTAAAAAATAAAAATACAATGTACACGGCTAGAAATGTTTTGAAACATTTAAATGGAATGTTTGCACTTTAGTGTTTAAAGTCATTGCAAAGACATTTTCATTTAAATTATTTAAGTAGAGTGGGAATGAAGAAACTGAAGCGATTGAAAATGTTGGCAAGTTCTTTAAGYAGCTGAGATAGATGCTGACATCTACAACTACTGGTAGCATGGTTTGATACAGAAGTGCTAATAACTCTGCTTTGATATCTTTGCATGAATTGAATACAGTTTTAAAATTTTGAATGTAAAGTTCAAGATGTGTGTTTTCAGTCAAAGATAATTTAAGTAATAGGACTAAAGTGTAAACTGTGCTTCAAAAATGCATAAATGAAAAAATATCTTGCTTTTACTTTGTTGGTTATCTTGAAGCACCATATATAAAATCCATCAAATACAATTTCTCTTTTTTCTTCTTTAATTACTCATCACGATAAAAAGAAGACTTGTTCTTTCTTCCTCGAAGTTTTGAAGTTTCTATCCTATATCCAATGCTAGAAGCCAAAAAATGTCCAACATTTCATTCTCCTGTGACTCACTTATCACTACAATATTTTAAACAGRAGCTTTTTGAAATATCTGTCCTGTGTGGGTGGCTTGCTCAGGAGATACTCAGGCAAAATATCTCTGTGATTGTGTAAATTTTGATGGGCCATCAAAGATCTGCATCATCTTCAAACCACCCACATCTGCTTTAATTGCTTTGACAGGTTTGTTAAACCAATTAACATCAAGTTTCTACAAACTTTCAGTCTTCTGACTCTACTCCATGCAGTTTGCTGTTGTATTCACATCAGAATTTGTGTTTTACTGTTACAAAAAGAAAAAAATATTTTTTTAAATAATTAACAAGAAAAAATATTTAATTTTTTTCTATGTTCTCCTGCCTTGTATCCATTCAGATAATTAATCATATYATTTAATGGTAATTATTTATGCAGTTCTAATACACATTCTATTAGAAAGAATGTTTAAAAACTAAGATTAACTGCTTTTTTTAAAAAGAGGACTGTTGAGCATCTTATAGAGAATGCCAAGAGAACATTATACCCTTAGCCAGCAATTTGTAGTTTTGAGAAATGTGGGAAAAAATCAGGTGAAAATTTTCATTTTCCTCTGAAGAAAGGAAAATAGAACATGCTTTTATCTAGATGGTTCTTCCTTTATTTGGCTGACAGTTTGGAATGATTTTTTTTGTGAAAATCTTCCTCTTAAATTCTTTGTGTGGTGTAAGCATATGTCACAATGTGCTTGGTCACATACAGAGGGTAGAAGCTGTGGTAATTTAACTGACTTTTGCCTTTTCAAAGCATTATCCTTATTTGAAAAGTAATTTTATTTGACATAAAAAAWTTACCAAGAAAAATATAACTACATTACTATCAATTTGTATTTTTAGAGTAATTTATGTTTGTAAGTTCAAAAGCTGTTCTCTAATACCAACATTAAATTTAACAGATTTTACTGGACTATAAAAAGCAAAAAGGCCTTTGATCCTTATTTTTTCTAGATTGTTTTTGACCACGTTTCTGGTCACTTGTCTTTTTACTTTGTAGCATTTACTTGATGCTCCAGCTATGCTTGCTTTCTTTGCTGATTCCTTGCTGAAGTGTTAATGTTTTGCAGGTATTATTTTGCATTTGTTATCAGTAATTTCTGATGCTTCTCTTCTCACATTACATCTCCCTCAGCATCCTCAGGCAAATAATAAGGATTAAATACTCCAAAATATAAACAAATTAATTTGGGGGATCCAGTAAAAAATAAAAATCCCTTTGAGGTTCACTATAATGGAATCCTTTTACAACTTCAATGCATTTCCCTTGAGAATGCTGGGATGCATGAGATACTGTCTTYTTCCTTCCCCTAGTAACAGAAGCAGAGTATACACTATAATTATGTAGGTGAGAAAAAAGGTTTGTCTGGATCTTTAATTCATAGAATATTTGCACAGTACAAGCAAGATCTTCAGCCTTATTGTCTTTACTGAACGTCACTTGCCATCTGCTGGCTGACTTGCAATTAAAATGCTTTTGAATACAATTTCATTTTTATTATTTATCTTCCTAACTTTAGCCTAATKTAATTTAAAAAAATCAGCATATATTGTCATCTGCTTCTGAATTTTACCTTTATATGCATRTTGAGCAACCAGGTGGACTTCAACTACTGAAAGAAACAAGCAACGTTTCACACATTCCAGATATTATCAACCTGAGTGGTGCATGTCTTCTGATATTAGGAATTGTCATAAATTTAGTAGGTTTTGGACAATCTTCAAAACAAAACAAAACACAGTATATCAGAAGTGAGGAAATRGAATTAAATAATATCTGTATGAACTGTGGAGGAAAATAGGTAGTTTATGAAGTTGTAATGGAGTAAATTAGTGTAAAATATTGATTAAAGAAAAATAAAATATTGGAAAAAGTTCAAATATTTGTTAAAAAGAAGACATCTGACAGACAACATGTAAGGAAATGGGAAATTAAATTGTCAAGTAAAAGAACATTTAAATGGAAATGACTAAATAAGGAGGAGTAGCCTAYGGCTATTTGTCTATTTGTAAAATGGTGGATTCCTCCGTTGTTCTTTGACTAACCTGCCCCTTATCCTGGTGTGCAAGTATTTACCAGCTGTAATGTATTTGTTTACATAGGTACCATTAAAAGCCTGAGGTTATTTCACAGGAGAAAAGTGGTTCTCTCCTAATTTACAAAAGAGCAGGAGACTAAAGAGAAATCTCCTTGTCCTCACATGCTTTTCTAAATTCCTTCTTACTGAGGTCGACAAGCTGTATTCAATTGAAATCAAGATGACTGAAGAGGACACAAAGTAACACAATCTCAGTCCTTAAGATAGATGCAGATACATGTTCAGCTGGACCTCAGGAAAGAAACGTTGGTCAGTTAAAGGCCAGTTGAATTCAYTCATGAGATATTAAGTCTAAAATACTGTTAAATACAAAATTTTGGCCAAATAAACATTAGAAAAGTAGGTTACAATGCTCTGCAGTTTATGTACAGATTGCTAATCTTTGGTATAGGATAATTAACAGCGCATTACTGATGGATTAATACAACAAGTAACAGTATAATAAATTCAATGAATAGTATTTATTCTTCTTAACTGAATCTTTAAGCACAAGCAATTGTGCATAAAATTTGATAGTCAACACTTTGACAAATGGTAGTGGGACAGGACAAAATGATGTAATTACAAATGAAGAATACAGAATTTGAGATTAAATTAATGACTTTTAAGAAATCATGATGGTGAAAACAGTTCACTTAGTCATAAAAATGTAGCTCCTGCTTCTTTTAGGGTACACATAAAGCTCCTAAAAACTACAAAAAATTGATGTATGTGCCTCTAACATATACAATCCTAGACATGACCAATCTATTACTGCCTGAAAGAGCTACAAATAAAGAAGGAGTGGAAGCCAAGTAAAGTTCAAAGCTGCACATGTAATTGATCCTTTTTCATTAAATCAGATGAGGCAGCCACAGTATTTGTTTTTTGATTTTTAATGGAAATGAAAGTATAATTTGTTTTGTTTTGTTTTGTTTTAGAGGACTCAAGTGGCTAAGAAATGTTATCTTGCCCAAAAAAACCACAGGCAAATTGAGACTAGATTTGAAAATCAGTTAGTGGTTGCTCTGACATTAATTTATATATGTCTAAGTACTCACTAAGAAAGTGGACATTTTATTTTAAATTACCTTCCTTTCCAAGACTACTTTGYACACCCATTATGGATTACATGGAGGAACAAAGCCTGGTGGGTATAATTCCATATAAACATTTAAACATTTACTGAACCCCATAAATAGAGGTTCATTCAAAACCCTAATTTATTTTCTGAGAATTATCTGTATAGCAGATCAGCTGCTCAAGGTCAACAACCCCAATGAACACACACACACACACACACACATACACAAAAGCACAAAGAGCAAGTTTAATAGTTGATAAACTACATATAATAGTGAAATAGTGAAATAATATTGAACTACTGAGCTGCACAATGTTGTCAAGCAGTTCAAGCACAACTCTTGTGCTGGAGCAATGTGCAAGCAGCAGTGAAGCTTCTTTTGGCAGGGGGTTGTTAGACTGTCTGAGTATTTAGTCATGAAAAACAGCAAATTAGCAGGGACTGCTGAGGCTGATTCGGCTTTATTGCAGCAGAACTGAGCAGTATACCCACTGTGGCTGATATTTGGTGTCTGAAAACTATTCTCGCTTCTCTTTTTTTTTCATATTTCTCCAGGATGCATTGTTTCTAGCTATACAAAGATTTATACCTGGTTTCAGAGAAAGCTAAGGCATGTAAAATAGGATCAAAAAGTATGTTCTACTTTCCTAGAATTTTTTTATGTTGCATCCCTTAAGTTTCATGGCTGAAGTAATACTGATACTGATATAACTAATGCCTACTTAACAGTAGCACATGACTTTGATGAATGTTGCTAATATGGGGAAACACAGTCATAAAGCTATTTCATATGTTTATTTTATATACTTTGCAGTTTTAAAATTATACATAATTGCATCATTATAATATAAGATCTGTAACCTGTCAATGTTTAATTTCACTTTGATTTCTTCTAGACTCTTCTAAGCACACATTTCCTAGAGTAGTGTATGTAAAATAAATCTTTCTTTAAAAGTACCTTCAGTGGTTTTTTTCTGAATAGCTGAGGTTTGCAGCCTTTTTTGGCAGTTCAAACTACCAAGCAACATCAGGATTATCTGGTACAAACTGTATTTCTCATAACACCTTGAAAAATTGAAGAAGATAATCTCAGAATGAGAAAATAAATGATTTATGATGTAGTAAGAACATTTAGGTGGCATGCTAAGCTGGGACCTTTTTTTTTTAAATAGATCTGTGTTTTGACTGAAAGAATGGGGCCATTTATGTCAACAGGTAATAGTGATTAACTTCCAGCATCTGTAAAGGTAAATTAAAACTATGATTTTTCATGAAGATTCTCCTGATTACTTTTTTAATAAGACGATTAGTAATAACTAAAAATAATAATAAAATATAATAACAACTGCTCTTATATATTTCAACCCTTTATTAGCTGAAAATAAAATTTTTCATTTCACATCTTTGGAATGACAAAGGGTACTGTGGAAATTTATATATCACTAGGGAAAAAAATCAGCCTTTGACAAATTCTTTTATCTTGAAATACTAGAAATGGAAAATTATAAGAATCATATTAGCTAAAACTATGTCATGAACTTAAAAGAGACAATTCTTCCCTACTCTTACCAAAATAAATGTGAAAATCCTTCAGTGTCTTATAGRTTAAGTCTCTCTTATTCTGGAAGGAGTTGTACATTTCTATGTGTTACTGAACCCAGTCCCCTGATAATGTAAGCAACCATATTGTAAATTGATTCACCTTTCTAATAAAATTAGCAATATATTTTTGTCCCACTTAGTCTACTGACTTACTGCTCTCCACCATTGGCAGATTGAATGTTAAAAATATCTGGTTTTCTCCTAAATTTATTTCTGCTGCATTTATATCAATTTGTTCTTGTGCCAACTTTGCACTTTAGCTCTGTAATGTATTTATGAGAAATTATAAACCTGAATAGCCTTCATTTCACTAGGATAAGTAAGTCAATCTGGTTTAGTATTTTTGACTAAATTAAGGTATTTCTATGATAATTCCTTTTCTGCATCTGATTAAATCTATTCAAAACAATGACCCATACTGTATACAGAAAATATTGCCCATATTATATGTTTAAGGAATCTAAGATAGTTTCCTCATGTGATAAAACTTTAAAACAGGCCATTTAGAATCAGAATTCAGAGTACTGTTGACATAGTCTGGAGCTTATTTGTTTCTGTTAATTGCATAGGCTTACTTTTCTTATAATAATGATATTCAAACTGGAAACCTAAAATTAGGTCATAGCAATCCTTCCCAATATTCCAGGTGAAATTTCCCTTGTGTTTTGGCCCAACTCCTTACCTATAGCAAGTACAWGACCTGATCAGCCCCACAAAACTCAATGACTTTTTCATGTCTCCATTATACTGCTAGCTGCTGAATTAATGCAGACAGGATTTTGTTCTCCTTTGCCGTCCCCAACTCAGAATCTCCATGCATAAAAACTTTCACTMTGAGCAATCATGCACTTTATACTAATATAGTTCATCTTCCATCTCCATTTCTGCTCCCTCAGAGTTAGTTCTTCCTGTTCTGATCCTTTCTATGAATGATGTTTTCCATATTTTGAGTTAGAGAAATATTATTAACACTTTGCTACCTTTTGGTTCTTATTAGTGAGATCCCTAGGATAAGAACTTATTCTTATCCTGGTGGCTTCCCTTTGAATACTATTACTCTCAGTCTGGAGCAAAACTCTTTAAAACTGCAGCCCTCATTCTCCAACTTCAGAATAATTAGCTGTGTGGCTCTGTGTTAAATGCTTTGCATCATATCTCTAGAGTTAAAAAAAAAATAACCAGTGCCTTACAACTTTTCTGGGAAAAGCAACATCAGAGGAATGAGCACTATATCTAGAAGTAGGGTGAGTGCTTAATTTTTGACAATAGTATAAGTCATTTATGTGAAATAGCTTCAACAATGCCATCTGATGTGTATATGCAAGTTTATTCCTTGAATTCRGCATTTTTTCTTTTTCTATGAGCATGAATTGACATGTTCCATATAGTAATTTATTTCTTAATCTCAATTTCATATAAATAGGATTAACTAAATCTAGTTCTTGATTAAATGTGATTTCTTGAGAAATAAGTGCAGACAAAGAATTTTTAAGGTTTCAATACAATCTCCCAAATACAGAGTAACTAAATTGTGTTAGGTATGCTTTCTGCATCTGAGATATATAATTCATGAAATTGTTCATACAWAGAATACACTATAACCCATTTGTTACTTTTATGACCTGATCCACACTAATCTMACTGCAAGAACAGTTAATCCAGTTACTTGTCTATTGAGGATTTTAAAATGCAAGAGCGTGTTGCGTATTACTTAATTTAGGACATGGTAAAAGTTCTCATCCATATGAGAAAAGCTGCTGCTTTTATATTATTGACTCTGAGGATATTATATAATTGAAAGAGGTTTAAAAACCAGCATCTCAATTATGGAGCAGTGCCAGTTTTGCTGAGCTGCATGTAGTGTTCAGTGTGACAGTCTGTTAACTGGATCAATCTGTGAGTGACAGTTCTTCAGTAAGTGTAGGGTAAATTAATTTTCAAAAAGAAAAAAGAAAAGAAAATTCTGTTCTTTCCTGCTGTTTCTGATTTAATTGTCCTACAGTTTTAATTTTACATTTTTAGTTTGAATTTATTTTCCTCAAAGTATTTTTATTTATATCTCTTATAATAGGAAATTTTTAAAGTGATATTAAAAATCTAAAGAATTATAAGAAATTTGCTTTAATTTTTAACTCCCAAAGTCCTATTATCAAGGAAATCTAGGCTGGTTTATTCATAAATATACAGCCAGTATGCTTTTGGTAGGACTTTTACCAATGTGATATAATTAGCAGGGGTAGCAAAACTAGCTCTGAGAGCAGATTTTACATGCTCTATTCAATAAATATCTTTTTTCTCTTTTCCCAGTAGATGCAGATTTTTTTTTTTTTTTGGAAGGGAGAGAACAGAATATGTAACCACTTGCAAGAATGTTGCTTCCATGCAAAGATTAAGTGTATAATATGAATTGCAACTCCAAAGCAAGACGGGAGAAAAACATTTTAAAGAATAAAAGTGTTTTAAAGATTTGAAGATCAGACTTCTGAAGATTTGAGAAAATGTTTGTTTTACTCTTGCTAATAGTAAAACTCTGATAAAATTTTCAAAGTTCCTAACATCTTTTTTCAGAATATCCTAGGCAATATTTGSCAAAATATTTCTGTAGACATTTTGATATTGTTTAGTAGTACATTTGCAATCCTGAATGGACCRCAGACCTCACTTTTGAGATTAAAAGTGCTACTTTTTTATCATATAGAACTGTAGCATAGAAGCATAACAAATTCCCATTAGAGATGTTTTAGCAGTGGCAGCACAGAGACTTTTTCTTTTCTTTTTTTTTTTTAGTGGAAATCGAAAATGTTCAGTTTCAATCTCTTTAAGGATCATACGGAGTCAACTCAAATCATGGAGTTGACCAGTCCCTCAATCACCTCCTGAGTAAATGTGAGATTTTCAAAGGGGATTACACTAGGCAATTAATCCTGTGTCATCAATCCTATGTTATCCTAAATAAATCTGCTCCAGAATCCTCATTCTATAATAGGACTAATCTCAATAGGTTGACATATGCCGACAACCTAGGTAGTATCATCAGAGAAGTTCACAGCTGGCTCCAAGTTCTGGATGTCATGTTGTCATATAGCAACAACCTTCTGATTTCTGAGATCAATACATGGGGAACAGGTGACACTTTAAATAGTGAAATACTCATCTCTTTGGGTGAAATTGACTAACTTTAAATCTGAAAATAATTTTCCTCTTMTGAAATCCAGCCTTCTTCCTCTCCAAGAAAGCTTTTAGTGATTTAGAGGCTCTATATGCTAAAATGTGCGGTTGTTTACCCCCATGAAAGCTTCTTCCTTTTCATAATTTCTGAGACTTAGCTTTGAATTTCTTATCAGCTATATATCCTTGTCCTTTCTATTGCAGGCTCTCCTCTTGAACACACTGTCCCATTTATAGAAGCTTTTCCAAAACTGAGCACTCTCCAATGATCTCAATCTAATCTACTACCTGGAAGGTTTTCATGCAAGATGTGAGGGTCTGGGCCAGACAAGTGGACAGTCTACTTTCCTGTCTTCAGTCACACTTTCTTTAACTGAAGACTATCTATCTGTTTTGCATCCCATTTTCAGATTTAAATTCAGAGTTGATTTCTTATGCAGTACAGAAACTTACATGCTTACTTATTTAGAATGGAGTTTAAAATRCAGTGTATAAAGTCAGTAGATCTTATAGAAGAAAATGAAATATTTATATTTTGTTATTACTTCAGGAGATTCTCTATCTTTATTTCAGGCATATGAATTCCAGGACTGTAACTAGGCMTCCAAAGGTGTGGAGTTTCTGATTTTATTTGTGCTTTGGTAAATAAAGACCTTTGTTTTCAAAGCTCTTTATATTGGGAGGCAAATGTTCTGACCCCCAAAAACACTAGTTGATTGACACATTGACATTCTTCTTTCTGATATTTTCCTGAGAGTTTTAATAGCTCCATTTAAAAATTTAAATAGCTCCATTTGAAACTGTACAGAAAACACAGAGGAGTATTATAAAATTATAGCTTCATATATATATATATATATATATCTAAATGTTCCTATCTTTTTAGGAAGACCTTGAAGAGCTAAAAATTACTTTCATAAATCAAGAAATTCCTTGAAAGCTGTGAGATGTAAAGTTTATCATTATTGTCTCAGGCTGGTCCTTGGCTGCATGTCTTTGAAATCTGGGACAACAAAAAGAGCCCTGTTTATGGGCAGTTTCCTAGGTATTTACTATTGACTTCTACTGGAGTCAAGAAACAATTTATACAGATCTACCCAAGGGCTGATGAGTACTGCTCTGCTCTAAATAAAACAACCTTATAGCCAATGAGGTGTAGTAAAAATGAAGTTGTAATTCATAATCCACCAGTGTTTTTATTTGATTATCACAATTGGCTTGTGATTGGTGTAATCTTTGTTCAGCTTTGTTTATACCAAGATTCAAATCATGTTGACATTCTTTGTTAAGAACACACARTTATTCATTATCATATTAAGGCCACTGCCCACATAAAAGGCAGAACACTTTGCTGAAAAGATGATATCAAATATTTAAAATTGTATAAACCAAATATCTGATGTCTATGATATCTTTATCAAGAGTCAGTTTATGGTTAATCTGAAAAATATGATAATCTTGGCCTAATTRTCAACTGAGTAAATTTTATTTTGTCATTACAAAGACTGATAGCAKATGCCAGAGAGTGATGATCATATCCCAGTTAATCAATTTTTTGTGTACATTGTGGAAAAAGGACAACAACCTACAGATTTAGTGGGCCTGGTTACCATGACTTTGTCTTCCAAATCCCATGAAATCCAACGTGGAAGGATCATCATCAACAAACACTGAAACTGGATTATTCCCTGGCACTTGCTTTCTGGATCACTTTTATGAACTAGCATAGAACAGGAAAACACCTGGAGTGTTTTCAAGGAAAAAGTTCAAATCAACAGATGTGTTTCATGCAGGCAAACAAATAAAACTTAACTACGAATGTATAAGCAGAGCTAGGTAAATACATTTCATTTCTMTTGTGTAACTGTGATATTCAGACCATGGAATATATTTGATTTGYTTTTCTGATTAAAAACATGGATATTTAAACTCTTCCTAGTGCAGCTTTACTATGCAAAGTTTGTAAAGAGGTTATTAGTCTTAACAAAGCACACTTAATCWTAGAGTCATAGCATGCTAAGGGTTGGAAAGGTCCTTTGAGATCATCTGGTCCCAGGAGCCCCTGACACAGGCAAGGGACACCTCCTACTGGATCGGGTTGCTCAAGGCCTTATCAACCCAGCCTACAACACTGCCAGAGCTAGGGCATCCACAGCCTCCCTGGGTAACATGTTCCAATATCTTACCAGCCTTACAGTAAAGAATTTTTCCTTAAAATGTAGCATAAATTTTCCCTCTTTCAATTTGTACCYATTCCTCATTGTCCTATCACTGCGGTTTCTGACAAAGAGTCCCTCTCAAGCTTCCCTGCAGCCCCCTCTGGGAATATTACTATCAGGTCTCCATACAACCTTCTCTTCTCCAGATTWAACAGCCCCAATCTTGTCAGTCTGTCTTCATAGGGAATGTGCTGTAGTCCTCTCAACTTCTTGGCCCTCCTGTCAACTTGTTCCAACAGTTCTGTGTCCTTCTTTTGTTGGGGACACCAGAACTGTACACTGTGTTCCAGGTGGGGTCTCACCTGGAAGGGATAAGTGGACAGGGAGAATCACTTCCTTYGACCTGCTGGCCAAGCTATTCTTGACACTGSCCAGGATATGTTTGGCTTTCTATGTACACAGTGCTGGCTCATGTTGAGTTTTTCATCAACCGTCGCATCCAAGACTTTCTCTGATGGCTGCTTCGAACCACCTGTCTGCCCAACACGTGGGTGTTTTTTGGGATTACCATGACCCAGGTACAGGACCTTGCACTTCATTTTGTTGAACTTCATGAGGTTTGCATYAGTCCATCTCTCAAATATATGTCAAAGTCTCTCTAGGTGGCATCCATCCCTTCCCTTCACCTTGTCAACAGCACCACACAGCCTGGTATTGTCAGTGACCTTGTTGAGGGTGCCCTTGATCACACTGTCCATGTTGCCAACAAAGAAGTTGAAGAGTATCAGCCCCAGTAGTGACCCCTTGGACATCACTCACCACTACTCTCTGTGTGGACAATGACCTGTTGGCCACAACTTTTTCGAGCAGCCATCCAGTGAGTTCTCTATTCTTTGTCTTTGTGGACAAAGTGGWCCATCCATCCATGTCTCTCCAATTCAGCAACAAGGATGTTGTGTGGGACGGTGTCAAATGCTTTTCATAAATCCAGGTAGACAAGGGGTTTTTCTCTGCTCTTATTCGCCAATGCTGTATACTCTTCACAGAAGGGCACCAAATTTATCAGGCAAGATTTCTGCTTTGTAAAACCATGTTGGCAATTACCATTCACCTCTTTGTTTTCATGTGTCTCAGCATAAGCTTTCCAGGAAAATCTACTCCATGATCTTGCCTGGCACAGAGGTGAAATTGACTGGTCTGTAATTCTCTGTCTTTCACTTTTTCCTTTTTAAAATGGAGGTCATGTTTCCCTTTTCCAGTCTTTGGAAACTTAACCTGATTGTCATGATTTTTCAAAAATTATGGATTATGGCTTAGCAACTTCATCTTCCAGCTCCCTCAGTACCCTCAGATGAATCTCAACAGGTACCACAGGATGACATTGTCATTTCAAGACTGTTGATCAAATGTAGGAGGATAGACTTTTTACAGAAATATAGATAATAGTAAGTTTGATTTTTTTCTCCTAATACTTCCATGAGCTTAAATGAATCCTTGGAGTAAACAAACATATATTTATTTTACAATGAAAAGCTGGATCTGGACAAGGGAAAATTATTTGCTTTAAATGTTATAATTTGCTTTAAATGTTATAATTGACTAAGGTACACTATAAAATTACACAAAAATGCTCAGAATTTCATGTTCATTTTTTGCAGGCTTTGTTGATCACACTTCAGTGACAGTATTGGTTATATGTCATGGACTGTTYAGGATCATATGTTTTTCTGTAATCAAATTTCTCCTAGGGAAACTACTGTCCTTGAACAGCTGCTCTACCTGTCACACTGAGCAGAGAAAATGTCTATTTTGAGGCGCAGAAGCAGCTGGTTTTCCTTAGTAGGTGCTAAAGTGAAAGTCAGTGTCTAACGAGTTTACACTAAGTTTTGGTCCCTAGTGTCATTCCTATTTAAACAATTCCTTTTCCAGTTACAATCTTTTTCAAAATGAGCATTATTAAAATCTAAATTTCAAATATTCCATCTGTTTTAACTATCTGTGTGGAAAAGTTGTAATTTTCACWGCTGGCTTTAGGGAATGTTCTATATAGACTTCTGGTTTTGTTGTGGTTTCACCCTTGCYGGCAACCAAGCCCCATGCAGTCACTCTTCCTAACCAATGGGATTAGAAGGTGAATGAGAAGGGAAAAACTAGAAAWCTGGTGGGTTGAGATAAAGTCAGTTTAATAGGGGAAACAAAAGCACACAAGCAGAGCAAAACAGTCMGCACGGCCCACGGGCTGGCCGGTGTTCAGCCATCTCCAGGAGGGCAGGGCCCCATCACWGGTAACACCTACATGGGAAGACTAACACCATCAGCCAAAATTACCACTTTCTTCCTTCTTCCCCCACTTTACATACTGAGTTTGATGTCATGTGATATGGAATATCCCTTAGGTCAGTTTGGGTCACCTGTCCTGGCCGTGTCTCCTCCCAAACTCCCATGCACCCCCAACTTCCTCATMAGCATGGCCCTACAAAAAGCAAAAAAGGCTTTGGCTCTGTGTATAGCTCTGCTCAACAGTAACAATCTRTTATCAATCCTGTGTTCTGCAGAGTTCCAAAACACAGAACCATGCTAGCCACTGTTAAGACAATTTATTCTACCCCAGCCKAAATGAGCTGGACAGGAATTCCTGTCAAATACTTTTATGAGAGAATGACTTTTTACTTGCATTAAAAAAAGAGAATCCCAAAGTGATAGTGTGTTCCAGGCCTGTATGTATGAGGCTTACCAGTCAAATAATTTATAAGATAATATGAAGTAAAAAAAAAATAATTCACACCTTTGTTCTTAGATCCAAACACTAAATGAAATMTTTTATATGCTCGTAAAAGCAAATAACTAAAATTTTCTTTTTATTATTCAAAGCAGAATCAAGGATTGCAAGTTTATTCTCATATGTGTAATACATGTTTAGATTGTTTCAAATTATTATTCAATGGCATGCATTCTTTAAAATTGTGGGTTTTTTTCTGAAGAAGYTAATAAAATAAAATTAGCATAGCTAATATTAGCAAATCAGAGAAATAATACCACTACCAGTAAATTAACACTTATTCCAGTCTGGTTCAAGTAGTTTAAAGCTATTTAAAACAAAAGTATGTTACTCACAGTTTTCCTCAATATTTATTTAATTAGATAACTTTTCATGACAATGTTGTTTATGAAATATATGTATAAAAGTTTCTAGATTCTGTCAGTTTATTTATGTTTGTTTCATTGTAAAATTTATTCTTGCTCAGCCATGTGTAAAGAGCTCCCATCTTGATTGTCACCCTTGGCTGCCTGTTTGTCAGCTCCTCACAGAATCTCCCCATGCTTGCACACACTCAGTTCCTTATGCATTGCATCTGATCCTGTGGCCTCTTGTGCAAGGCCCCTACTCTGATCATGTTTCAGGCCTTCTAAGGAAACATTTCTTCCATTCTGTAATCTTGAAGGCACTCAGTCTAATAAAATTACGTTTCTTTGTGATCCTGTTTGAGAATTTAACCTGTAATTTCCCCCATAATTTCTCCATCTCTGTCATTAGAATGTAAATGCCTTCATGGTAAGGACAATCTTACAAGTGCAGAAATGTCTTGTACACTGAGAGMACAACTATAAGCAATGTTTTTGCTATAGAATATGGATATGAACAGAATATGCAACATTTGGGGCATGCTGCGTCTTTTCATTTTGAAGCAACTTATGATTACGTTAGGCAACCAGCTACCCTGGAAAAATGAGAAATTTAGAAGTAGCCTCTGGACAAAATATAACTTAACTGAATGACATTCACTAATAGGCAGGCACTTCAACTTAACATAGTAGGAAAAAGAAAGRTGGATTTGTCAAGAAACACAGGAAATCAATTAAAAAACAAACAAAAAAAAGGTGCCTTGTCTCTCAAGTTTGAGCTTCTTTGTATATAATCAAGCCTGGGGTACGATTGTTAGTTGCTATCCTGCTTTGACTAATTAGGCCATTTTCCTTTCCACATGTAGATTGAAAGAACTCTCTTTTGATAGATAATCTCTTTTGTTTGCCAAAAATGCTTATCGTCTTGTTAGTTTGCTAAGAATACTTTCAAGCACACCCTCTTTYTAACACTGGACTTTCATGAGCTCTATGGTTATAGGAATCAGAAACCTTGTGCCTGAAAGATATKAAAAAGTTTGTTTAAAATCCTCTTTATTCAGTTTAGGTCCATAAAGACAAGTATAAATGAGCAGTTATAAAAATCTATGAAATTTTTGAGCAGACACAAGAGTCTTATCATTGAGTCTGGATTACTCAAAAATTCAGAATTATGCTGAAATCATGGTACATTGAAACCTGTACTCTACTAACAGAAATAATTAAACTCCTGCAAAGATTTTTTGCTTGGATGGGAAAAGATTACAGAGTAATATAAATGATCTGACTTGAAAGAACCCACAAGGATCAATGAGTCCAACACTTAAATGAATGGCTCCTGGGGATTGAACACATGACCTTGACATTACAAGTAGACGCATATTATTAAGACAAGAAACTATAAAATCTCAGGTTTTTTTTTCTTTTTAAATTTTTTGTAATAGRTTTTTGTATTTACCATACAGCAACATATATGAACTCTTCTGATAATTAGTATAATTGAATCTCCTTTTGCCATGCCTTATCACAGTTGCTTCTGCAAATAAGTATCATTACCGCCCAGCCACTAGGAGCTTGTCTCAGGAGAGTTAACACCTTTTTTCAAGTTCATTAACTGTTCTCATGATCATCATCTGAAATGCTTGAATGATCAAATCTCATTTTCCCAAAGCCTATAACTTACCTCTGWAAACTCATCTTTTACAGCGATCTCCTGTATGCGCGAGGTATCATTAGCACTCCTTCAGACATTCATGAGAAAGTGAGTTCTGTAAAGATTATGCTTGCTACACCAGAAGTTTACTCAGTTAAAGGCTGGAATAGACAGTTTTAAAACAGAGCATAAATCTTCCCCCCTCTCTCTGTCTCTCTTTTTTTCCTGTTAAATGCTGAGCTGTTGACAGACCAAGACTGGTGCTACTAGATTTGTCAATGGGGAGACCTGACCAGTAAACATAAAGTCCTAAATATTGCACACTACAAAATGCATTTACCTGAGCAAGATTTTTCTTAAAGATCATTTTTTCTTTCTATTAGTTTTATRCGTATTTTACATCTAAGTTTACAGCTTTTTTCCTCTCCAGACAAAAATCTTCTCTGCTGCAAATCTCCATGTTTACTTTGAGAGTTTTATTCACATAGGCTTTATCTGCGGCCCTCTTTAGCAAATGTAGGAAAAACTAACACTGATATATTCCTGAAGAAATTTACTAGCTGTGCACCAAGTTCCTAATTCTAGGATTTTCTCTTTAAGAACAGGAAGGATAGGGATTCTATATGGTAACAAATGCCTCTAAGTAGCTATTGTGATTGCTCTTACACAGTGTCTGCTCCATGACACAAATAAATTAATCAGAATTTTAAAATAGGTGGTAAGTTTATGTTTGAATATTTGAGTCAAAAAAAGATGTATAGCAAAATAGAATATAATATTCTTTCCTGTAACAAAAATTACTGTCAAACCAATAAGTCTAAATAATTAGATGTTTAATTGAACTAACTTATGAGGAAATATGACTATTTTGAAGTACTTTATCCTGACAGTTAGCTAGTAGCACACTTTTGTGTAATATTCTTTTGTTTTTTCCTGTGATATTTTTAATGGTCTGTTGATTGCCAACTATGATTCTAAAATTATTTATGCAGAAAAATAGAAATCTCTGGGGTTTTTTTCTGCTACTATCACTGAAGAATATGCTGTTTACATTACTTTTGAAACTTAATCTTTAAGAAAAATCCATGGAATTTCAATACTAGGAAAAAATAAGATTGGATATGTGTCATCAAAATATGAACTGCCACAAATATTTCTACACTGTTATTACTGTTATTAATCAAGTTAAAACTTCTTTCTGGCATGACAATGCAGTATTACATCTGTTCATTAAGCCCAAATGAAAAAGCTACTGGGTTATTTGAGTGCATTAAATGTTCAGTCTAAGATAATGAGCATCAGTTTAAGAGTATTTCCAAATGCAACATATGCCTACATATAATTCTACTATAAAGCTTTATTTTAGAGAAGCTGCCTGGCTTAGTTAATGTGCTTCATAGATACCAAGCTCTATGTCTCATATTGGAATRATACTATAAATAGAAAATAACAAAAACTGAATATAAGAACAGTATGTCTTTTTAAAAATGCTCATTGCAAAAATTTGTTACAGAACCACAAAAGACTTCTCACAAGTCTATTTATTTTTGAAATGGAGGAAGGATAAAAAAGACAACAAGAAAAGGGAATATGTAATAATTAATACAGAAGTCAGCAAGATGTCATGTTATGTTTTAGGAGATTTAGGAGATTCATTTCTTTACTATGCTACTAAATTGAATGATTACAGAGGACTGCTTGGTTGGTTTGGGTTTTTTTGTTTGGCTAGGTTTTCTTTTGTTTTGGTATGGGGGTTTTTGGTGTGTTTTCTTCTGTTTGGTTGGCTGATTTGATTTGTGCGCCATTTGAATATTAAATAACCTTACATGTCTTTCAAAGTAATGATAGCTCATTTAMTTCTGAAACAGTTACCTGTTTCTAATGTGCAGAGATAATGCATTGTGCCAAGGCAAGGTAGAGTAAGCTCTGCCAAAAACGAAATGAGAAGCCATGTGAATTGATTCTCTACTCAAATATTCAAAAAGCAAAAACTAATAGGAAATTCTGTCATATAATGAAAAAAATAGTTAAAAATCTAAACCAAAAAATTGATAAATGCATTAAGTTTTGTAAATAAAAATGTAGAAATACATCACATCTCAATTCAACTTTACCCTGATTGTGTAGGGATGAGATGATGGTTAGAACCCAAAGACAATTTTGGGAATGAGCTGGCAGAAAACATATCTATGCATTGTACTGACAGAAGTTTGTAATGATTTTTAATTAATAAAAAATGTAAATTTTGGGAGGGTATTGTTATTTCATTAACAGATGAAAATAAAATATATAGAAAACCAAAAAGTTTTTATTTTTTTTCGTATAATTTTCTCTTTTCTCCTCTTTTAAATGGAAAAGAAGACAAAGGGGCAAAGAAATGGAAAAAACCCAAAAATGAAACAACTATTTGAAAAAGGAAAATACTATGAAATGGTATATTTTAATTTTTTTTTTTACTTTTTTTTCACAAGTTTTCCTCTTTTATGCAAAGAAACCTAGCAAGTTAACAAAGTTTATTGAAGAAAATTCTCGTCCAAATGTGTAAAATAATTGAATTTTTTTGGGTCAACCCTGCTAATAAATCAGGTGAATGTGTGTTGCTAATCATGACTTACCAGAATTTTTTGACTTTTTTTCTAAGTCAGCTTATTTCCATTTCATTCTGGAGTGTATCAGTACTGGCTCTGTAATAAATCAGGTGGTTTCTCTTGCTTCTCTTATCCCGTATATCTACATAATTTCGCTATAAATATGAAATAATTGAATTTAATATACTTCTACTGCTTAAAGGATTAAAATAATTTTCTATTTCGACTACAAGTATGATCATGGAAAAAGGAACTATTTAAGAGGATTACTTGTGTGATGGGATTTATACTAAGAGGCCAGTGTCAGGCCAGAGTTTCAGCCTTAATTCTGTCAGGTCTTAGTTTCACAGTTTTAGGAGTCAAACCATCAAGAGTTTTAAATGTGTCCCTTTTTTAATGGCAAAGTGTTTCCACAAAGGAAGTTGAAAGGCGCATCCCCAAGGCAAGCCCGAAGAATAGAGTAATAGCAAATGTACAACTCAAAAAACAACTGTAAATGGGGGAAATTAGTAAGACGTAGTAAGGAAATTGGGAGGCTTTCAACCACTATATGGTGAGAATGCAGAAATCTTTCAAGAATAATATGTCCCACATGAAAAAATATGAAGAAATAATACTGGGGGAGAGAAAAGGGGGATGACACTGAATGTCTGCAGGTAGATACCTTTTAATAACTTTCTAGAAAAGTCASTAATTTACTGACTCAGCTATAAATATTTTCTGTAACATTTTTTTATTTACAGACTGAGTTTAAGATACATGGTAGTAGCTGTTTTTTCTACATTTGTGCAAGTCAATGGGCTAAAATCTCATTATATCATCATCTATAGCAATAATATGCCTCATGACTAGTGAGTAGAGATTAATAAATGTAATGACACAGAGAAGACACATATTAAGTTAGTAAAACAAAAGAAAACACTTTTCTTACTGTGAGTGTGGTCAAATACTTGGGAGACTTGCCCAGGGAGGCTGTGAAAATCTCCTCCATGTGCATGCATATTCAATATGTGACTGTCTTGCTGGAGCAGGAGTTTTGAACAGCATGATCTCAGGGGGTCCTCAAAACCATTCTGAGATTCTGTGAAAGCCAAATATAGAACTGTAAATTCAAATTACCTTTCTGTCATCAGAACTGGAAATTCTATTACCAACAATTTACAGCTGTAGCTTGATATAAGTATCACCTCCTTGACTGAAATACTTCAACTTTGATTTTTGATTCCCTATCTTAGGTGTCATTTTTATAGCTGGTCTTTTCCACAGGAGCCAAGCCCAGGGGCTACAGATCTTAATTTGCAATGAAATAACTTATCTATTCTAACACTTCAGTCTTCCAGATGACCTAAGAGCCAATAGAAATTCAGCTATAACTCCACAAAATAAAATTGCCTAAATATTCTCAGGAATATTCAGTACTAATTAAAAATCCAAGTTTCCTTCAGAATTTTTCTGTCTGCACTTACACATGACGCATGACAATAGACTATGCAAAGAAGGATTAATAAAATACTGGGCAACTCCTAGACTAGGTGTTCTGAAATGTGACATATTCTAGATTTGTGAAATATATATGCTGGCATTATTTGTGTAATGCAGAAAATTGGTTTTATTTTATATAAAATAACTYGCAAACCCAGTACTTTTTTGAGAGACCAAATAAGAAATATTGTTCAGATATGCAGTTTTTAAGAGACAGTGATGCTTAATTCTGATAAAGGACTATAAGAAGTGAAAACAATTTGGGAAAATTGAATTTCACAGATGGAAAAGTAGAGTAATGCTATTGAAAAATGCAAGATCATGAATTAAATCATACATAAACTAAAAGTAATTGCAAATGCCTCAAACGGATATTCAAATTTCCAAGAATAGCTCATGAATTGTAATGTAATGGAATTCAATAGACAAAATGTTTTAAACAGATCCTGCCTTTTGAATAAGAATGCTTATGCACAAAAGAAGCTGACAAAATACCAGAAAACTTACAAGACACAGAAGTGAGAATAAAACATAATTAGATTGTAAATCCCAATTATGTGAGGTGAATTTCCTTATGAGTTAGTCAATACATATTATACTAATACCTTTTTCATTACATAATTGTAGAAAAGCAATAAATGTGACTTACATATATGTCATAGCTTCTAGAATGCTGATTAAACATGCAGAAAAACTTTGGATAACACTTTACCTACTGTAAATTGAATTAATGTTAGATATTGTTTGCATAATTGTTAATACACGATTCCAAATTTGCTCTATGTTAAACATTGATTTTAAGTCTTCTTAAAAACTCTCTATGCTAAAGGCAGCACCACGACTGATGCTATTACTAACTCAGACTAAAAAACTTTAGGAAAAGAAATTCCAGTGTTTTCATTACAAATGTTGTATAACATTTTTAATGCCAAAATAAGTATTATAAAACTTGAAAACCAAGAAACTTTTCCTCTAGTACTTAAATTATACAGTTTAGATTAAATAGTTTCTTTTAATCACTCTTATCAAGAGGTGGACAATATATCATCTGGTTTCCTTTCGGACTTATAAAATCGATTGGTCAAGCTGAGAAGTTTGTAAGTTTCTACTTCTGTCTCTCTCAGCTTCTGAAAGATGATGCAAATTTTAATTTTTCCCTGTGTTTTGTTGGGGTTTTTTTTGTTTGTTTTGTGTTTTTCAAAATATGCAAAAGTGTGGCTGGACAGCAGAGAATAGAGTTATGTGCATTTCCTGCCTCAGTGGACGGATACAGATATCTCTATGGAAAGAGGAAAAGATGCTGCTTTGTTCAATTGCCTTTCTGAGCTTTGAAGATGCTTTTACAATGCAGGTGGYGAGCAAGAACCTCAGTATCAGAGACTGCCAAGCATGAACAGAGCCAGGGAGGTCTTGGAAAGAAAAGAGGGGAGGTTTCAGTGACTACAGAAAATACAGACTGATTTTTTAAACTTATCTAGAGACAATAGTGTAGTTTTTCAATCCAAAAGACTCTGAAAATTGCTGGATCACAGAAAAGAGTACACCATTCAGTTATATGTGGGTATTAGTGTTGCTGCTTAAAAATACTTTTCTTCTTATCAGATTAACTCTTAACTACTATGTATCCTGTTCTAGCAATCCTAGAATTTCAAAACCATTTCACTCCTGAAAAAAAAAAAAAAAACTGAAAAGCTGGTGTACCTATTTCAAAGCTGCAAGTGGATTGAGGTCAGGACCCATCTGTCAGTGTTTGATTTCACAATTTATGGAAAAATTGTTTTCATCTTTGTCAGGTGTTCTAAGAGTTGTGGAGGGTTTTGTCTGTTTGTTTATGTTTTGTTTGTTTGGTTTGTTTTGTTTATTTGTTTTGTTTTGTTTGTTTGTTTTGTTGGTTTTGTTTCTGTAGTTTGGTTTGGTTTGGTTTGATTTTTATCTCCGAGCTCTGCTGAGTTTTGCCAAAGCCTACTGGGAAAATGAAGTGCTTTTAGCAGGAAGCATTGAACCACTTTCTGATTTGCTCTAAAAATTGCAGTCTGCATGCTTCCCTCAGAGTTAAAAGCTCTCCACCTTTTTAATGAATAATCAGGGCAACAGCAAGGAATCTTTCACAGTTGTGTGAGAAATTAATTTTCTGAGGTTATTATGAGATTCTAAGTAAAATTAATGTATTTTACTGATCTAAAATTTACTGTTGGAGCAGTGCTGTTTTAAGAGAACCTCCCTCAGATTTCAGATACCAATGAAAATTAATTTTGATGCATCAGTATCCTATTACCTCTGAGCCAAGAAGTATTTCAGCTTTGACTGCTAATGCAAGTGCAGTTGAATAAAATCATCACTYGAATGAAAGCAGCATGAGGTCCAAACCAGATCTTTCCAGGCAATTAAATACAAGCATAATCTCATCAGTTTTATAAAACTCTCTGTGCTGTATTGCTTTTCTGCAACTGAAACAGGTGATGACACCTGCTTCTTCCCAAGTAACAAGTCTAAATACTCTTTCAGGAACAAAAAGACATTTATTGCAGCAAAATATAACACATTGTGTTCATTATTTCTGATGAGAATCTGGAGAATAATGTTGATACAATTTTTTTTTCTATACACAGTTTGCTTTTTTCCCACCATCAGCTAAAATCCTCTTTTGAGGATTATTGTAGAGTCTTGGTTACTCCCCAAGAGTCATTTTTTCTGGTGTTTTAGGAGAATTGCATGTTCATTTCTGCATTATACTTGTTAGCTCTTCCATTTTGATATCAAGACTGAAATTCTCTTATACAAGCCACATGACATCTTCTTCAAAATTTAGATTAAAATTCTATTCATCTCAGCTTGATTAATAGAAGGATTTGGTTTAGGTTTTACTTTGCTTTTCTGTGCCATATGTGAAAAAGATTTTCCCCATATACCTGCTGCAGCTTAACTCAGATGGCTAGAATTCAGGTTACTGACAGGGTTGGCCTGATATTCATTGTTAATAGGGATTTCCAAAGATCTAGAAGGATTGACTCATCTGCCTATTTACTCAGATTTTTCAAAATACAATTGGTGAAAATTGTGAGCTTTCTGATTTTCCATTATCCCTGAAAAATAGTTGCCCCATATTCTTTATTTTGTGAATTCCTATAAGAGTTATGGTGGAGGTAACTAAAACCACAGAAAATTATCTATAACTCTTATAAGCAGCATTAAGTACCTCTTTTTTCTTTTTTCTTTTTTCAATTCTTTTAAGAATACAGCTAAGAAGTTAAGTAAAAAGCATTAGCTAAATTGTCTGTGAGTAGTGACAATCCCTCCAAGTCACTGTAAGWGAAGAAGCAGTTGGAGGAGCAATGATGATTTAATTCTTGCAAAGTACTAACCTGCAAAATCCTAGCAACAATAAACCAGTTATTCAATTTCTCTTGTTGCCTAGATATACTGTTGTATATTTAATTTAAAATGTATTAAACTATGAAATTACTTTATTAATTCTATCATTAAACAGAAGCTTCTGTCAAATATATTAGTATATTTCAAGAGGCCTGTTAGGAACATAGATTGTAAATATTGTTATTTATGGTGGGTATGTATTCCCTGAGTGTAAACTTTTGTTAGGTTTATGGCTGGATTTTATGGTCTTAAAGGTCTTTTCCAACCTACATGATTCTATGRTTCTACAATTCTGTTTACACATGGTGTTAAGAATGGCCATTGTATCAGACAAGGCCATATGTAGATACATCACCTGGGCTTCATAGGGATGCCCTTTTACACCTAAGTCTTCCCTGCCCTAGGGCTGCGTTTATCTCTTTCTATTCAAATTCATTATCATGCTGGGTTTAGAGGGTTTTTGGTTGTCTTGAGATCCCTACTGGGTCTTTCTTTGGTCAACCATCCATGCCTGCTTCTCAACCCACAGCTTGTGCTATGCTCTTCTCCAGGAGCCAATACAAGGAGTTTGTCCCAGAAAATTGCTGGCCTGCCTCTGTATGGACTCCTTCTCCAGGAACATCCAGTCCTTTCTCACAGCATGTTCTTGCCAAYAATCCCTTTTGCCTCCATAGTTATTTGGCTGTTGGTTTGGAGACATGCATGTTAGCCCCTTGTCTTCAGAGCTTCTACAGAGGACATGGTAAGGAGACTAGAGTAGCTCTCCCATGATGCTAGACTGATAAGGTTGGAGCTGTTCAGCCTGAAGAAGAGAGGGTTGCATGGACACCTCATAATATCCTTCCAGTATCTGAAGGGGGTCTWTAGGGAAGATGGAGAGGGGATCTTCATCAGGAACTGTAGTGATATGGCAAAGAATAATGGGTTCAAAGAGTAGAAGGTTTAGATTAGATGTTAGAAAGAAAGTCTTTACTTTGAGGGTGATGAGGCACTGGAACAGATTGTCAATAATTATGGGTGCCCCAACCCTGGCAGGGTTCAGTGCCAGGTTGGATGGGGCTTTGAGCAACCTGGTCAAGTGCAAGGTGTCTCTGCCCATGGCAGGGAGGTTGGAACTAGATGATCCTTAAGATGCCTTTCAATCAAAGGCATTCTTTGATTCTCAACCATCTAGGAGTCTCCAATTATCTTATTCTTCCTTTCTATCTAGCCTCAACTAAAGTTGGATACAATGGACTGTAATAGTCAAGACATCCTTGAGTAATATGGCTCCTTAAGCATGAAAAAGTCAAGTTAATACTTTCTCTAACTGAATATTGAATGGAATTAACTTAGCCTATATTATCTGGAGTTGATAAAAATTAATTTTCCTTTCAAGATTTGTGCTATTTTTCAGGGAGATTGGTCTTAATTCCTTTGCTCTAATTAAAGATCAATTATTTTGAATACAATACAATTTAACTCCTTGAATATGTTAAGAAACTGGTTCTATTTTAGTTCACATTCAGTTCACAGATTTGCCTATGTTTTCAAGCAATATGGGGAGATTAGAGAGGACTTTAGAAGTGAAGTCAGGAAGCTGTGAAGCTACCTGATACCACTAAGTTATATTCATGCTATTGTTGATTTAGGGGTTTTCCTGCTGACTTGCCTTACACATATGGATCAACCATCCATACTCACTGGGGTGCATCAGGTACATTCTTCAAGCATTTCCTTCACGTTTGTTTCATTTGAAGATTCACTTATTTTGAGATTGCTGCCTTAAGTAAACTAAACATGCCATGTGGTGGTAATTTTAAGTTAGCTTCAGAAGCATATTTTTCATCGTAACAAAAAGTTTACTGTAAATGCAGCTCTGAAATACCTGCTGTAGGAATTCCAAAACCTCAAAGAAATGGAAACAAAATGATAATCCAGTTTAAATATACATATTGCTTTTATAGACAAGAAAATACAGTAAACYTTTCTGTTGCATTTAGAATCCTTTTGCAGTTTTACTTCGCCCATCATAATTTTCATGCATTATCCYTGAAAATCCTGTTTTTACTTTAAAGATGAGTGTACATGCTTTACTGGYATGACTAAATACTTTCAAAGTTTAAAAATCAAATGAAAGGCAGCATGATGATGGACATGAGAAATGTGTATCCTGTTCTGTCTGTTTTGACTTCATTCTTTATACAACACTAGTCAGACAAACTGTTTGAAGGAATTTAACTGAAGTAAATACTCCATACATATTTCAATGAATGTCAATGTTTTTTATCATAATCCTTGATGGTCACTTCCAGGACCTTGTTCTGTGATTGGGCTATAACTAATAAAGGCTCAAGGTTTCTTTTCCATGGTTGAGGACCTTGTGTTGTCAAATACAGCAGTGTTAAATGACAAGACGTTTAAGACTACTTCTGCCTTCTCTCTTTTAATACAGCTGTAGTGCAATAAACTAAATATGACCTATATAAATTAGTAYGTAGATTAAGAAACAGTAGAAAAGCATTTCACCACAAAAACACCATATTTTCCTTAACAATTTCCATTGTTAATATTTCTGGGTTTTTTTTTTTATCCCCAGTCACCATAAGCATCATGAGTGAATACAACAAAGCTGTGAAATTCAGCAGAGTGATCAGTGGGACAAGAGAGAATGTAATTTTGAGTAGCATGGGATATTGTTTTTTTCTTCTCTAGTTTGTACTGCAACCACTGAGTGTCAATATGATCTAGTATGACACTGTACCATAACTGAACAGTAAGTTCATCATTAGAATGTTTGTTGGTTATGGAGAGTCTACTGGAATTTCTATTACTGCTGTCTTTTTAGAGATTTGTTGTTGATTTTGATGCTATTACTTSCTCTTGGAATGTTTTTCCCCTCTAGTGTTTGCATATGAATCTCTTTTTGCATTGAACCTGTAAAGTTCTGTGATGCTTTTATGTAGTTTATTTACAGGAAATTTCAGATTGTAAGGTCTGCTTCTTGCTTTCCTTCCCACACTCTTAGATATACCAGCTCCTTTTTATCTATTTTCAAGCCCTGACCAATTTTAAAATTTATTTTTAATACAGYATCCTTATATAATTTCTGTTTTTCCCCTGGGCACTTAATAGCATTGCCCAATTTTAAGCATTCTTTTAACAAATTTACTCATTAGTTGTTTCTCTTTTAGAAACTGAAGACAACTGTTGACCTTTTTTCAATTTAATTCTTTCTGCAGGCATTTTGTATTCAAGTACATGGCGGCCACTGCTAAAGATACACACTTAACTAGAATCACATCAAAAGTTGCTTTCCCTTTTGTGTTTTTCAACTTACTGCTCCATGAAACAGTAATAGATTCTACATAGAAATTTAATCTTTATTTAAACTGTTTCATGCTATTTGTCCAAYGTACATTGTAGCTGCAATCTCCCATTACAGATAATTTTCTTTACTCACTCTTTGACCTCTGCAAGTCACACTCATGGTCACATAGGAGCTTCATCATGGTCTTAGAAAGAAAACTACAATAAAGAAAACAGGTTAAAAGAGTATGTATTTATAGATTTATTTAAGGGAAGCCRTGCCACTTGAAACACTTTTTCTAGGATCTGTTTTTTTTTTCTATAACTTCTTCAACTGCCTTTTTTGGCAGATTTTTAGTCCTTATACTGTTTTGTTKGGCATGCAAAACTGTGAGTGAAGTAAATGAGAGCCATGTGGTGTATAACAGGCATAGGGGACTAGTTTTGAGTGATAGGGTTCTGGTGGAATCAGGCCACTAACTACCTTCTGCTCCTAATAGATGCTTCCTGAGGTCTCTAGGTGAGGAAACCYGTCTGTGCAAAGCTGTCATTAAGCTGGAGGAACTCCTGGCCCTTTTCAGGCATACCTATGGAAGGCAYGGGGAGCTCATAGGGGCTGGAGAGGTTTGTGCAGAGACATTATGACATGGGGGTACGGACATCCTCAGAGACTACGGCCAAGGTCAACTTAATGTCCTAGGAGTGTAGAAACAAGTATCACAAGTACTCAGCAAAGGGCAGCAGAAAAAGTTGTGTTACATACTACACCAAAACCCCATCCGTGTATCCTGGAGGAACTGGGACAGACTCCAGACACTTGAGTGTGGGTACAAAGATTGCATATGTATGTGTTGTTTCCATGATCATTTTTCTTACTATCAGAACTGCTAAACAGAATTTTAGGCTGGCTGGTAAGCTGGTTTTGACTGGATTGGAGTTTATTTTCTTCATAGGAGTCAGTATGGAGCTGTGCTTTTGATTTGTGATGAAAACAGTGTTGATAAACAGCGCCTATACAGAGCCAAGGTCTTTTCTGCTCCTCACCTCACAATTACAAGTCTAAGTGTACACAAGGAGTTGGGAGGGATCTCAGCTAGGACAGCTGACCTCAAGTGACCAAAGGGATGTTCCATACCATTCCATACACAATGTAGGGTGTTGTGCTCAGCAGATAAAGCTGAGGGAAGAAGGAAAACAGGGGGCATTTTTAGTGTGACAGTGTTAGTCTTCCCAAGTCACYGCTGTGTGTGATGGTGTTCTGCTGTCCTGGGGATGGCTGTATGCCTGCTTGCCCATGAGAAGGTGTGAATTCCTTGCTTTGCTTTGCTTGTATGCACAGTCTCTGCTTTACCTACTGCGCTGTTTTTATTGCAGCTCACAAGTTTCCTCATTTTTACTCTTCTGACTCTGTCCCTCATCACAACAGGGGGAAATAAGCACGCAGCTGTGTTGGGCTTAGCTGTCAGACAGAGTTAAACCATGGCAGCTAACAGTAAACTRGAGTAAAGTAAGATTCCCTGGCTTAATACTGTTATACCTACCATTAAAGACTAGCCACTAGAAACCCTGATAAGCAAGTTCAACACTGTCTGCATCACTACTCTGTCTATATTTACAGTACAACTATAAGGTTGAAATAAGGGTTGTGTATTTTGAGGTGTTGGCAAATTCACTGTCTAGAATGTTCAATATTGTTTAAACAAATGCCATATGTTTTAAATGTTGTCTAGTAAATAAGGAATCATTTGCAAGTAATTGGCATAAATAATACAGAATTTACTAATGTTTATTAATTTTGTGATGAAAAATAGAAAGGTACAAAGACCACTTGGTATATCATTTAGAATATTAGCRCATATTGCAAAGACAGAGAGTGGAATTAAAGTTTTGCAGGTGTTGTAATTTATGGCTTTTCCTTTATTATATATACCTATTACATCATGCTTAAATTTTACCTTTTTAAACACACACCAAAAATAAAAAAAAAGAAAATATCACAGTACTGGGGAGCAGAAAACATGGGCTGCCATGCAAGGGTGGAGTGCTGGAAGAGGTGAGTGACATCAGTGATATCAGTGACAAGAGGCCCCATCCCATAGCATCCATATGGGAAAGATTGTGTCTGGGAATGGTGCTCAGAGGCAGCCAACAGTCCAGTGGTAACCAGACACACAAACAGCAAGGAGACAGGTGCTAAAGAGAGTAAGTCAAATATTTAGGACAGAGTCAAGGACCAAGTAATCAAGGTAGAAGGGCAAGTACCTGCTCACTTGCAGCATAGCCCAGGTGARTATCAAAGATCAGAACTTGAGCCTAAATGCAGCTCCTGAGGAAGGCAGGGGGCTACCCACAAAGCATCCCCTGCCTCCCCAGCAGCACCCTCTCAGTTACTTCATATCTCTTTGATCCAAGGTTGCAGTCCATCCTACCAAAGCGGCTCAAGCACAGGAAGGAATTTAACAAAGGGGTCATGCAACATGTAGGGGTGGAAAGAGGAGGTTCATTCCTGGCCAAAACATGGTGGCATGATGTTACTAAACATTTCCAGGTTATTCTCTTTTTTGACAGATTTTCTTTTCCTGAGAAGTTGTTAAAGTCAAATATCATCTATGGRTGTTTCTCCAATCTCATTTATAATGAGCTGTATTTTTTGTTATTAGTATGTAATACCAGTTATTAATAGAAAGAACACACAATCCTTAAAATACTCGACAGAAATGCAGATCATTTGGGATTAATTTTTTGTTGAAGTTTTGTATAAATCTACCTGCTTTATTCTCCTCTAGTGCAAAATAGAGCAATGTGCTGCTTTTCACTCAGCCTTATATAAGTTTAAGAGTTAGATTCTGTTCAAGTATCTCTGTGTCCATACAAATCCCAGGCTTGAAATTTTCTTAGACTTCATCAATTGCATGGAGCCACCTCGGCTCATAAATAGGAAGATTTTATTCTTGCCAAAAGCAGGTGTAAGGTATAACAGTTGTCATAATCCCTTTCAAATTTCATCACATGATATCATTTTATCTCATGAGATGGCATCAGCATTTTGCAGTTATTTATTTTCTTTGCTGATGTTYTATATTATAACTGTATTTAATACAGAGCTTTTTACTTTTTATACTCTTAATGCTATAATTTTGTTCCTTTCATGATTTTATTGCTAAAAATCAATCTCTTGGTRTTTATTTTCTATATTCTTTCAGGTTTATTTCATTGCTTTTGTGATATGTTTTTGTTTATTTAATTTTGTTTWATTTTATGTTGTTTATTATTATTAGTTATAGGGCTCCCTTAATAATTTTTATTGAAATATTTTTTATTTTCKTATGCATGAAGACTAATGATTTTGTGAAGAATAAACACTGTTAAAATGCTACCAACCACTTATTTTTTAAATAGTTCTGATTTATCCCACATAAATAGCGTAATGAAGCATATTTTCATTACCAGTAAAAGTGAAATTTTTATATGACACCAGAATGATGCATAATTACATGAATGAAGGACAAAATGTAAGTGGACAAGAGCTCTTCTACATTAGACGTGCAACAGCTTTCTTTTTGAAGTGTCTAAAAGGAAAAATAACCTTTTGTAAAGGCCTATTTTAGTAACACCTGAGAAAATGTCATTATGAAATAGGTRTGAAAAGATGGGCTGCTGAATGTAGGATTTATAAATCTATGCAATAATACAGACCATAGACTTCTATACCTGATAACAGTAACAGACGTAATAGCAGTTATAATGAACATAATAGTTCAAGACTGCTACCTTAAAAGAAAAAGAAAAGCTAAATTAYCCAAACTGCACATTTGATACCCCTTTATGTAATGGTATCTTTGAACATCGTGAGATTATGAAGATAATGGAGYAGTCTCAAAATAGAAAGATTATGAGTATTCAGCAGCAAGAATAGTAGTTTTTTTGCAGATCTGTGTCCTTTCTTTCTTTCTTTCTATGGGGAGTTAATTCCCAGGGGTGAAAATACAGAGGCAGAGAGAGGAAATTAGTATTAACATACTTGCCTRGCTTTGGAGCTATGTGGCTAGAGTACTGAAACCCTTTGAAGGCAAAATTTGGATTCAGTAATTAAATTAAAATGAAAACTATTCTGGGAGAGGGGTCAAAATATAGTTTGTACCCCTTCTRAGTTTAATATTCTTAACTCCAATCTCTTGTTAGTACTGTTAGTTAGTTAGAGTTTACACTTTTCTGATATCTTCAACAGTGCTGGCCCCTCTGCTGCACAAAGGTCATCGGGACAGGTTCACATGTTCAGCATATTATTAATAGGACATAGCTACATTTTAGATATTTTCATCCCAATTTAGATCCAAATAGGAGAGACTGAATATGACCCTTTAATGTTATCCTATAATTGCCATCAGATCATTAAGTTTTTTAAAATTCTTCAACCAAAGCTTTCAGTATCTTTACTTTGTCCTTTGAAAGTCCTTTGATCCTTCAGCCTAGCCAGAGTATGGACCAAAATACACTTGAAGATCTTTGGGGAAAGTGAGGACATTTAAGGAAATCATGCACTGTTGCATCATAATCCACATGTCCTTTTGTGATGAACCAGTGTAGTCTGTTGACCCTGCGTAGATGCCAGGCACCCACCAAAACCATTCCATCACTTTCCTCCACACTGCACAGAGGAGAGAAAATATAATAGAGGGTTTGTGACTTAAGATAAAGACAGAGAATTATCACTTACCAGATACAGCTGTGGGCAAAATAGATTTGAATTAGAGATATTAATTGAATTTATTACTGAAAAATCGGAGCAGAATAACAAGTAAAATAAGGCCTTAAAAATACCTTCCCYGCACCCCTCTGTCTTCCCCAGCTCTACCTCCTACCCCAGCAGTACAGGGAGAGAGGGAATGAGGACTATGGTCAGTTCACCACAGGTTGATTCTGCCGCTGCTCCAGAAGAGGAGTCCTTCCCCTGCTCCAGCATGGGGAGTTTCCAAGGAAGACAGTTCCCTACAAATTTCTCTAATGTGAGTCCATCCAACAGGCAACAGYTCTCTACAAACTGCTGCAGTGAGGGATACTTTTCCATTACTTTCCATCCTTCAGGAATAGGCTGCTGCAGCATGAGTTCCTCCCAAGTCTCAAGTTCTACCATGAAACCTGYCCCAGCATGGGCTCCTTCCTCTGCTGGTCTGCAGATTTCTACCAGGATTCTGCTCCAGCATGGATGTCCTGGATGTCCTACAAGTTCACAGCCTCCTCTCAGGCATCCACTTGCTGTTGTGCGGTTCTCTTCCAAGGGCTGCAGGTGGATCTCTGCATCCCCATGCCCTCCATGGACTTCAGGGGCACAGCTGCCTCACCATGGGCTGCACCAGGGGCTGCAGGGGAATCTCAGCTCTGGCCCCTGATGCACCTCCTACCCTTTCTTTTGCACTGACCTTGGTGTCTGCAGAGCTGTTCCTCTCACGTATTCACACTCTGTTCTTCTCTGGCTTCAGTTGCAACAGCACAATAACTTTTTCTTCTTCTTCTTAAAACTTTTATCTCACAGAACTTACCACCATTTCTGTGATTGGTCCAGTACTGACCAGTCATTTCCATCTTGGARCTGTCTGGCATTGGCTCTGCTGGACATTGAAAAAGCCACTCCTCTAACCCTCCCCCTACCAAAACCAGGCCATGCAAACCCAATAAAACTGCATGTGTGTAGGTGTAGAAAAATATGCATCCACATTATTTTTACATGTGCTGTGCAAAAATGAAAGCAATGGCAACAAATTTCAAACTACAAATGCAATTGTTTATTTACATTGAATGGCTTCTCTTGTAAGATAAGTTTTCTTTAGAATAACGTTCTCATTTGTAAATATCAGTTTAGCGGCCACTATCTTAAAGGGGAAYATAAATATCTGAGAATGTCAGATAAGGATACTGAAAGGAAAAAAGACTAAAAGAGACAAAAAACTTTGTATTTAAGACAAATTAAGGTATTACTAATGCAAAGCTATTGAAAATTTCARAGGTATTTAACATAATATTGGGTTTTCATCATTTTCATTATGACTCCAAGCAGAAGCTTCATAATATTATTTTAGTTTTCTTTCTGTAATCACTCATCTCGATGCAATAAAAATTGCTAGATATATTCAAGGGATAGAAACGGCTAGTCTATAAATTAAATAGTCCTGGAGGACTCTGTAATCTGTTGTCTTTGACAGTAATGCATAAAAGTCTCAAGCATATGATTAAGGACATTTGCTTTTCAAATATATTCTTTGAAAAGTAATGATTTAATGAAGGTTTTTGTTAAATGTATAAGAACAGAAAAGAGTTGAGTAGTGATTGCATGTTTTGTTTTAAAAGCAAAAATTCTCAGGCRTACATCTTTGGAATATCTACTTTTATAATAAATTATTAAATTATTATTAGAAAAAATTATGGTTAAAGTTTATGACTAGAACTTCAATATTCTTGTTTAGTTCCTTGTTTTGCTGCAGATGCCCTATCTTAACTTTATTACCATTAATTTTATCATCAGAGGGAGGGAACGTGAAAAGTATGCCTTCAATCTCTTGTGCACACAAGTTCAATGAAATGCACTAAATAAATATCAAATTTTTAGCAGGAATGAAAATAGGAAAAAACTGACTTTTATTACAGTGTTGGAGTTCTGATTGGCTCACTTGACTTATTCCAATTTCCCATTACTTGTTAGATGTTGTCCTTGATTTGTTGTACATTTTCTGTTTTGTAATGTGGTTTTAGTATTCAGCTGTATTTGGTATGAAAACAGGAATATTTTCCTCTGTTTGAATTCCTAGGGTGCCGTGGAAAATACAAGTGAACCTTCAGGAACAAGTGTTCTGAAGTTATCCTCAGTGATGAAGCATATGTGAAAGGAAACTTCCATTGGTCAGGTGAAATGATGACTATGAAATCAGCATATTGCATGGTAGTGTTATTTCTTCAACTTTGCATTGTCAATGGGCAGGTAATATGTGAGAGACAAATGATAACTGAATGGAGAACAGAACCAAAACCTACTGTAATAAAATGGACACCAAGTGAAAACGTCTGTTCAGACTTTCACTCTGAATGCTGGAATATGAATAAAAGTATTATTGGTGAAATCTCTGAAGAACATAACCTTAGTATCCCTCAGATATGCCCTTTACAGCTTCAATTAGGTGATAGTCTCTTCATCTCCTCTGAGCCATCCTTTCAATCTTACGGAATGAATCTGGTAAATGTCTCCAAGGAAGAATTTATTCACTGCCCTAAAGCTGATTTTCTTCAAGAGCAGTTGATTTTTGTTTGCCAGGTAAGAGGACTGCACCAAGTGGACCCTAACTGGCTTGGTGTTGGAACTCACTACTTTGCAGAACTTCACAAGAGAGGTCCACTGTTGTGCAACATGGGCCTTCGTCTGAACGTTACCGTGAARCAGCAGCTTTGCCAACAGTCTCTGGGTGCACCACTGTGCTCTGGGCATGGAAAATGTCTAAGCCACGTTTGGGAGAAAACATATAATTGCCACTGTTTCTCACAGTATTCAGGAACGTTCTGCCAGAAGTTTGATATATGCTCCACTAAACCTTGCCACAACAATGCCTCCTGCACTGAGAAATCAGAACTTTTGGGAGATTCTTATGAATGCACATGTCCTCCAAAATTTTCAGGTATTTCTTTTCTTCTCTAGGGGTAAACATKATGTAGATCATACACTTTCCTTAACATGTGATAAACCTACAGGAACAACACTAGAAAGACTTTTGTATCATTTGATTGCCCGCGGCTGCTACCATACCTTCAGGATCTCTTTTCCATGGTGTCACTTATGGGAGACTGTGCAGGCATTTGAAGAGAGTTTGTACTTGCAGACATTCATAAATAAATTGTAGAGAAAAACAGAATAAGTTCTTATTCTGCTTCTTTCCTACTTAAGCATGAGAGATAAATAAATGCTTTGTGATTTACAGAAGTAACTGTTTTACTTTTTTTGTTCTGCAGTTCAGGTTATGAGACYAAACAACATAAATCATTTGGAGTAAGGTCCCCCGAAAATAGCTGGTTAATCAAACTGGTAGAAAAGAGTGATTTTGTTGAAATGAATAATGATTTCATTCAACCAGTCAGAACTCCCCTCCATTTTCATTTAAAGACCTTTCAGATTACATTAGTGATTTTTTTATATCGAAATTTAGTTTAACTGAAAGGTCAAACCTTAACTTAGAAGAACAAGCAAAATAAAATACTTAGTACTTTCTTCCAGATTGTTCTGTCCCCTAAAGTTGTTTTCAAAGGCAATTTGCTAAACATACTGTTATAATCAAATAAATATGTCACAAATGAAAAAACAAAAATCAAGTAAWCCTCCTAGGAAATATTGCAGCACTTACCCGAAATTCATCAGAACAAACTGAATTTGGGTTTGGATTACCGTACCAGAGAATACGTCATAGCTGGGTAAACTCTTATCTTAACAGTACTTTTATTTCATGGAGGAAAAAAATGGATTAAGGAAATTATGTGGATGTTGTTCCTGCATTCAGACCAACAGAGTTTGGGTATGTTATAGAAAGTACCAGAAATATTCATTCTCATCAAAAAAGAATCATTGTAGCTCTTTTTGTATTTGTGGAGCAGAATTCCTGAAATGTTCCTCTGTCAGACTGAATTTTTATGGTCTCACAATAGTGATGCTATGATATGAAGCACAGCTGATGGCTTAGGAATGAGTGAGGTTCATAGAATACACTTCATAGAAATGAAGCTTATGCTGCATAAAGATTGCTGTAATTTATTTTTAATTGCTTTTCAAAGTGCATAATAATTTAGTTAGTAATGCATTTGCCAATGGAAGATTATGCAGGTATGAATAAGTCAATGTTGTGAGAATTTTCTTTTTTATAATTATGAACAGTGTAATAAGATAGTGGAAAACRTTGATGGCATGCAGTTTGTTTTGTATTTCCTTTATCGTTACTGGAGGCTGGGTAAAATGCTTTGAAAGTAACARTACCAAAAGAGTCTGGTACTAATTGAACTCAAATTAATGAAAAAAATTTGGAAGCAATTCTGTTAAAAGCAACCATCATGCTTAATGCTATTAACAAGCAATGCTTAAAACATTTTTTTAGCCGATATGGGAAAGTTTTAGGTAATGTCATCAGCTGACAGTATTGGTCTCATAAATAAGATGGATGCAAACAAGAAGAATTAGGAGACTAAATCACCATGTATTATGGGCAGGGCTGCACAAGAGTAGAGGAGGAAAAAGTTCCTCCCATTACATAAAGTCTATTAGAAATTTGAACACTTTTTGAAGTGTGAATAATGTCATGGTAATAATTCAAGAGGCAAGCATAATTAAATGGTGTTTAGACTTGTATGCTATAATAGCATAAACAACTTACAACTGGAATTGTAATTTCCAGAAAGATGCTTATTAAAAAAAATCTCACGTTTTCCACTCCACATAAGGGCATCTTTTGTTCTCAATGCTGAAAGAAACTGTAGGTTAGATTCATGTTAAAAAGAAATAAACACTACAGTTCTAGTAGCTCTTCTGCCTTTAAGGTATATATGAATTTGTCACTTTATGTTAGATGAGGTTAAGCACAGTATGTGAGCACAAAAGTAGATTAATATATTTCTGCCTTTTCTTAGAAGTTCAGTAACTTTGGTGCAAACTAATGAACAATGTTGGCACAACTACCTTTCTATCCATTTGCCTATCAATATTGTAGCTATAAATTTGACATTTATAAAATGTTCACCAAACTCCCTAAATATTTACTAAACTCCAATGTTCCTATTATTCCTTTGACACAGGTAAAAATTGCACAGAAATAGTTGGACAATGCCAGCCATCCACATGTTTCAATGGGAACTGCATCAATGTCACTCCAAACACTTTTCTTTGTGAGTGTGACAAGGGCTTTACAGGTAGGAAACATCTTTTTTTCCTGTCTTACAATAATAATTTTATCTGTTATAGTAATGGTATGAACTTTTGCTTTATTAAAACAGTTATTTTTGATGATTCCTAGTAAATCTGTTTGCTATTCTCCCTTTCCTCTCTTTCTTTCACTATAGAAACATCATGGTCAGAAAAATTCTGAGAAAACTGAAAAAAACCTCACTGTTAAAAAAAAAAATCCATTAGTAAAGTTTTCTGGAACTGGTTTTCCACCTCATCATGGTCCATATCTTTCTAGAACACTTACCTTTGTCCTTTCACACAACTTGTGTGGAAACATCACTTTTGAATTTTTCCCTACAAAAATCTTTTTTATCCTTGGAATTTTGACATAGTGAGGGATGGGAGAAATGAGACAGAAGGATGCAGTAAATACATATCCATAATGACATGAAAATGGTTTAATATTCATAACTACTGGAGCGCAGCCTACTTTCCAATAGCTGGTAAGGATTGAGAAGGAAAAAAGGAGACTATGAGTGTAACTAGCTGCTTTTTTATTCTCCACTTAGCCAAAAGAAAATGGGGAATCCTTTCTTGTTTCTAAGAATAGTTATCTTAGGAGGAGAAGGATTTTAATAATTTTTTTCTGGTTCTGTAGTATAAGAGGACTGATTGACTAACATACAGTATAATTTTACAATTATTTACTAACCAAGTGTGATGGCTTAAGTCTGCATGTCTTCCTATGATCCTGCATAAAGGTGTTCGCTAGCACAAAGGCAATTTGAAGAATAACTATCTAAAAGAATACTACTRCATGAAAAAGACATTTTTTTAGGAAAACAGACATTTTCCTATTGTTGCTCCATTGCAGCTGTATTGTAGTCTCAGCCAAGGCGAGTTATGTAATTATGAATCTTGTAATTTGAATGCTATTTTAATTGTGTGAAATTGGCAGAAAATTCAAAACATTCTTCTGTCTTGATGTTGAACTTGCGCCCAGAAAACAAAACATACAAACAAGATTGTGCACATTACGTTTAAGATTTTGTAAACTTTGTCCTATCTTTTTTCTAAAATGAGTAAAGGCACTAATTCATATGATTTGAATGAAAATATTAAATATGTGTTACTCTATATTGATGGGAAGTAAATGAAATTATGATAAAGTAAAAATGCTCTGAAAGCATTTATCCAAAATAAGTAAAGGTTGCTGGGTCCAACTTGTTATGTTCACAAGGATAGAATGGGTCTATTACACAAGCAATGTCAATTCTCATTTCAATTATATATTTTTCTTTTTTATTAACTGATTTGCTCATTCACTGAGTTCTCAAAACTCTTTACTCTTTACTAAAGGAAGATTTTTAACATAACAGGAAACAGCTAGCATTAGGTTTGTCAGTATTCTTATGATTGAATACTCCAATTCATACCAGAATTTGAACCTTTAGACTTATTAAGGAACATTTAAAGGAAGGGAATATGGGTAAAAGAAAGACGGGGTGGGTGCAGAGAGAAAGGAGGGAAAAATAGGCTGGTGGTGTGTAAGAAGTTGCTGCTTAGTACTCTTGTCTGACTAAGACCTGCACTGAATCACAGTAGTCTATCGATTCTTTTTATTAAGTCTTTTCTTTACTCTCTTTCCATATAATCTCACTCTCTCCCCATCTATGTGTTCTAAGGTTCCAATGCCAGAACTGGAGAGAAAAAGTTCCTGAATTTGGTGTCTGCAATTTGAGTTAGACCACTGATGATAGTGGTCCTAATAACTTTGGTGCCAGCATTTGGAGTAAATGAGGGTCTCAGAATCAGCAAGCTGAAGAGAGACTACAGATTGTAGGAGTGTATATCTGAACAGAGTCAATTTTGTGCCAGCAAAGGGCATCAGACTCTGGACGATGGCAGCCCGCATGCCTAGTGCCAATTGAGAAGGGGAGAGTCCCAGCATCAGCAAATGAAGAGGGGAGCGAGGGTGCCAGGGCCTGTGTGCACTGGCAGGAGCTACTTGGAAGATAAAATGTTTGTATTTTCCTCTAAGCTGGTCTCTGAGTGTGTGTACAGATGTGCACGTGCACATGTGTGTGTGCATGTGCAATTCATTAGCAGCCTTCAGGCAGGACTGCCAAGTGGAGGCACAGGATCTGGGTGTCAATATGAGATGAGCTGAGGTCCCACACTGCTATTGAAAGGGTTCACAAAAATCTTGGTCTTTGTGAATCAGAGGATAAGGGACTGTGTATTGAAGGGGTTCACAAATGTGTCAATGCTTTTGAAATAAACAGTAAGGAGCTGTGTATCTTTACTAGCAAACTTCCATCCTTATCAGTCATAGAACAGGACTAAAATTTGGCTGTTTGTACATATGTTTTTTGTGAGTTCTGGATGGGTGCTGGTAAAGGCCTTATCTGTGGGTAGTCTATGTAGTTGGCTGAATTAGTGTCCTCTGCCTGTGTGCATCTCTGGCATACATGTTCATCTTGGCTGYTGGCTGAGCCTGCAAACGGGAAAGCAGCAGCTGCAGTCATTGGATGGATGGGACTCCCAGGTTTGAATTCACTGAGCTGGGATTTAGCAGCTGGGAAGGAAGTTCTCCAGGCTCCGGAGCAAGTGTCTTTTATACAAAGAGGATTTCTCAATAATTTTGATGGATGTTATGTTTCTGTTCTGAAGATGTATAGAAAATTAATGTGACTCTTTCATAACCTACAGGAAATAACAATATCTTAGCTACTTCTGCAATGGCACTGCTCAGTATGCTTACCCTAGCTAATATTTAGTGCATTAAGAGAAGGAGTTTTCCATTTGAATATGGTTTGTTGAATCTTTGTGGCATTTTGCTCCTTAGATGGGAAGATGGGACTGATTAAAAAAAAACCCTTTGTAGAGCATCTGAGATTTTTTGAGTGTTKTTCACGCATTCCTGTAAGAGAGACTTGAATTTCCTGCCTTCCCCGATGGTTCAATTGACCTCTTTGCAGACAATAATGAGTTCTATCCTCACTTGGCGGACAGGAGATACTATGACAATGAAGTTGTTTTGCTTGGAGCCACTATGCTAGGGCTTCTATCATCCAGGTGCTTTAGTTTAAAACAGTCTCTGCTTGCTTAATTGRTGAATTACAGACTCTTTTGAAAAAAGTCACTAATGGAAAGATACTTTTACACATATATGAAAGATGAAAAGAATTTATTKTTTGCACAATTACTGTTTTAACAGCCTCATAGTTAAATTTGTCTAATACTAACACTCATTGCCCAAATTAAGACCAAAAGGATTCTTTATAGTACCCCTGAAAACATTATATAAAAAGCTTTTCTACTGTCTATGTTTTACTTTGGTATTATGCTCAGCTTTCCAGTGCACCTCTTGGTCAAATCCATCCATCTCCTTCAGTAAGAGGGCACAACAATTGCAGCAAGACATCAGCATTTTGTGGTATTTATTGAGAGGAGTTTTTCATGCAGACTAGAAGTTTCTCACCTATCAATCAAGGGATTATCTTAGTCTACTTATATATATTTTCACTTCAGTCCTAGATAATTTTACTACTAGTATTTACTCTTCCAGACACGATGCAGATCAATTCATCTTAGCTAGTGACAAAGGTATACATGAAAGGATTTCGTCAAAACTGCACCAATGACRTGAATTAGGTTGTCTGACATAAATAGATTTAAGTTTTCTCAAATGTACTCTCCAGGCATGATATCATTACACGCTTCCGTAGTCTATATTTGAAAACTTCATATTAGTTTTGATAAACTTTCCATCACAATCTTTTCTTCCCATATATTAATAGATTTACTTTGAATTATAAGTAATTGTCATATTTATTGAGTATATCAACTCAACAGTGGAATGAGTGAATATTTCATAGCACCTTAAAACTGATGAGTGTAATTACTCTGGGAAAACACCAGGTATTCATGATTCTTGTAGTTTACTTTTCTGCATATGAATAAGTTACTRAAATATTTTTTTCAGGGAAGAAWTTTTTTCACAGCAAGATTATTAGTATTATACTTTACAATAAAATTATAACTGAATAACTTCTCTGGGATTAATTCTATTAAAATAATTTTATTTTTTTAATAAGTTATTGTGCTATTTTAGTATGGAGAAGCAATGTAACTCTTGCCAAATCTTAACTACATTAAATCATTAGAGTAATCATACTGACATTAAATGAATGAATTTGTTCTGAAATTACAGTATCTCCACTAAATTGAGCTCTTATATTCTAACCTATGAGAGATATAAGAATATAGGATTGTATTATCAGGTTGCAAATCAGACTGATAATCTTTCCCATCATCTCCTTACAGACAGAAAGTCTCAGCAGTTTTTAGATATCTGTTCTTTCCTAGGGTTGTTCACAAGTTATTCTTAAATTTCTATTACATTAATTTTTTATAGTTCTTCAACAAAAACAAAGTAATGCTTTTGCATGATTTTGCAAAAGACAGTGAGAAAAGATGTATTATATTTACAGATGATGTCAGCTAATAAATACTGATAATACTGAACACAAGTAGAAATAATCTGTAGAAGATATTAAAGGGACTGAAACTCTGAGGTATGATGGTAGTGAAATACCCAAATAATTGTATCCCTCTGAGTTTCCTGTTTTTCTCCACACTCCTTCTGCCAGTTAAAAAACCACTTTTTTCCACTTGATTAGTTATCTGCTAGTATTATGCTTATCTGAAACACAGAACTCAGCAAGTGTAACTAGTTGTAAGAAAGAAAAAAAACAACTCCTTGCTGTTTGAGTTGTAGATCTTCTAACACATTTCTGATGGTTTTTGGTTGAATGAGGTATTCATCCTCTAATGAAATAATGACATCTAATAACTCTTGTGAGAAGACACTTGGGACATGATACTGAGAAGCTCAAGGCTCTGAAGTAAAGTCCTGATRTGTGTTTCCTCTTCACAGGACACCAAATGTCTTAGTCTTGCTTAAGTAGGGATGCAGGACTTTATCGTGATGTTCTTAGACCCTAAATGAGCAAAAGTCAGCCTGTTCAAAGATACTATTCCATCATCATTAACACACACTTTGAGCAGAATGGCTAAGCCTGTAAACCCATATTGCATGGTTTCCCATGCAAAAAATTGTCAGAAATATTGTGTTTGAACTTGCAAGGCTCTGCAGATTCATCTCATTTAGCACCAGGTTGTTTCTCAGCTAGACACCCAAAAAAGTTAAACGTGACACTGATGTTATAAAAGGCACCAATATATAACTTGTTTTATAGACTTTGGGTCTGTGAGATAAAGTTCAGGAGGTAGTTCAGCTATATCAGCTGCAGGAAGAGTGGGAGAGGAAGGAAAGAAGCGAAGGAAGGAAGGAAGGAAGGAAGGAAGGAAGGAAGGAAGGAAGGAAGGAAGGAAGGAAGGAAGG
>JACDOX010000004.1:9643073-9689419 GCA_014549065.1 Cardinalis cardinalis | reverse complement strand
AGAAAGAAAGAAAGAAAGAAAGAAAGAAAGAAAGAAAGAAAGAAAGAAAGAAAGAAAGAAAGAAAGAAAGAAAGAAAGAAAGAAAGAAAGAAAGAGAAAGAAAGAAAAAGAAAGAAAGAAAAGGAGATAGATTGGGCAATGTCTCAGAGGCCTCACTATGGCATCAAAGCTGATTGCAAGCTAATGGTGCCCATCTGTTCATCAGGTCATTACATTGTTCATTTTGTCATCCTGTAACAAGACTTGTATACAAGAATTGTATAATGAGGTACCTTTTGCAATCCTTGATATTGCTGGGAAAAAGTCCTATTTCTAAAAAACCCACAGTTCCAGTCAGAGAAGTGGCTGATGAATCTCAGCACAAATATCAACTGGTGATGACTACAGTATCATAGTTTCATTAATTATGACTTTGCAGAGTTATACATCTGAACAGTTAATATCCCATTTTAAATTTAATTTGAAAATTACTCCTTAGCAAATGATATCAAGTATGCAAAAAGTCTATTTTYTTATGAAAGAAATAAAATAGATTTAGTATAACTAATAAGGTCAGGCCCATTTACTCTTTTATACTTTAAATACTCTAAAMATCTCATGTTGTTTTTTTTGTGTCTTCTTTTACATTCTGATAATTCAGGCATCTTTTTCTTTTCCAACTTAGAAAATAAATCAGGTATGCTGAAAGAATTATTTCACTTGATATTTATGATATTCTTTGGACTAAAATACATATTTAAATGATATTTTTTGCATAAGTGATTTTAAATAGTTTTACTCATGTGAATTAAAAGAGATCTTGTTGATAAAGGCCTTACTTTATAAAATATTACTGTGAGTCCTCAAAAGCRTRAATTAGAAGAATGTGGCTAATATCRTAACACTCTTTATGACTATACAAYTGACAGTTATACAAAGGTTTTCTGGAAAACAGACTTTCCTGAAGAAACCTTACATTATGTTTACACTAAATTTAGGCCTTGTAAAATATCAGGACCTGTGAAGTGCTAAAATACATAGCAGTATGTAAAAAGAGCACAAAACTGATGGATATTTCAGATGTAGACATAATTATTTAACTTTTTTATTACTGTTCTTAATSTGATCAGAATCAGATTCCATATATGATAAAAAACAGGAAATCAACATTATTAAACCTTTTAAAGCAAGAAGAGTGGGAATAATYGTGCTGCAGATGATGCAACTACAGCTTTTAGTACAGATGAATACAAAAAGCTGTCCAAAGGAGGACCATGGGGATGGTAAGGAGCCTTGAGGGGAAGCCATATGAGCAGGGGTAGAGGTCACTTGGTCTGCTCAGCCTGGAGAAGAGGAGACTGGGGGGCCACCTCATTGCAGTCTACAATTTCCTTATGAGTAGAAGAGGAGGGGCAGGTGTCTCTTCTCTCTTGTGCCCTGTGACAGGTCTTGAGGAAGTGGCCTGAACCTGAGACAGGGGAGGTTTATGTTGGATRTCAGGAAAAGATCCTTCACCCAGAGGCTGGGCATTGGAACAGGCTTCCCAGAGACATGGTCATGCACCAAGCCTGACAGAGTTCAAGAAATGTTTGTACCTCACTCTCAGGTACATGGTGGGATTCCCGGGCTGTCCTTTGCAGGGGCAGGAATTGAACTCAGTGATCCAAATGGYTCCAACTCAGCATATTCTGTGATTATATTATTCTAAGAATCTCATTTGACCAGGAGAAAAGGAAATACCATCTTTACAAAGAGTTTTCATACGTGCAAAAGAAGAGGCTGTTATTTGATATCAWTATTATTTAAGAGGATGTAAAATTAAAAAAAAAATAAAAAGAGGATAAGATGTCCAAAAGTAATCTAGACTCCATCCCCTTTTTCCAGGATGCTTAGCCATATTTATCATCATATAGAGTGCCTAATTCAAGCTTCAGTTCCAGCCAGCTCCAACCCACCGCTACAGATCGTGGCTAAGCCCACAGCAGAGGTAGGGCCACCTTGGGTGAAATGTACTTGAGAAAGGGCAAAATGCTGCACACGTATAGAGGAATAAAGTAAAAATAGTGGGGAACAGCTAAATTACTGTAAAGACCGGTAAAGTAAGGGGGAGGAGGTACTGCAGGCACCAGAGCAGATATTCCCTTGCAGCTGGTGGTGAAAGCTGTYGTGGAGCAGGTATTTCCTTGCAGGGTGTGCAGCAGTCTGGAATAGAATGAAGTGAGGCCTAAGAAAGGGAAGAGGAAAGATGTACTCAGAATGGCATCGAATGCAGGTGTATTAATATTTTTGGTATATCAAGAAAAGACAATGACAGATAAAAAAACCCCGAGATGCTTATAATTTTTTTTCTTTTTTGAGGAAGGTAAAATTAGCTACATGATTTTGAGTCTGCTTATATAAAATATTATGTATATTTKAAACAGGTATAAAAAATGGGTAACAAGACCAATGAGTTAGAAAAGCTTCAGACCAAACACTAAATAAAATTTTCCTTAAGGACAATAGAACAATATTTAGGCATGTAGTAATACGTTGTTGGATTCCAGAGTGATCAGTCTGCTTCTGCAGTTCTGAAGCACAACATCTGCAGAATCAATTCTTTTTTATGTAGTTTTGTATGTACTGTAAAGACACTTCCAGACATGCTGTAAGTTATGGACAGCTCYATGAGCTTGTTACACAATTTTATATCATTAATTGGCCAATTGTSTGCATCACACTCCAGACAGATATGTTTATTTATTTTCAAAGCCTCTGCATTGAACTGTCTACTACCCCTCCCAAAGTCTTCTGCTTACTCAATTTTACATACCTGTGTAGTMTACAATAGCTTACAATGAAAAACACTGATGTTTAAAAGCTTATCACTGCATATGTAACACTTTCTCAACTTATTATATTTAACATCTGAGTCACTATTGAAATTTTTGGTATGTTTTCAACAGTGGTTTTCTTTCAAATTTTAGCAAATTCATAATATGATGTCAGTAGAGACATTAATTTTGATCTTGCTTGGTCTGCTCTAGAATTGTGTATCTCTCCACTGACAACAAAGATATCACAGTAAGCAAGAGAGTAATTTGCATGTTTCAGCTAAATGCCTAAAATGTGATGGAGAAATTCTGAAGTTTCATTTCATTAGCATATAAAAGGGGATTAATCAAATGGTGTAAATAAAWGGGGAAATAGGGAATGAGAAAATGTTTAGACATAGATGCTAGCTAATTGTTAATTTTAGTTTATTGTTTCAGCATCTGCTAGATKCTTCATGAAAGGGAATATCACCAATAGTATATATTAATGAAGTAGAAAGTTCTGTAAAAGGTTCTTTTGGGAAAGAATGCTACTTCTCTTACAACTTTAAAACACACCAGTGTAATAATCTTTATTTAATAATCTATAAATGTTTATATAGATATGTATGTGTATATATATATATATATATATGAAATATGACAAGCAGTAGGAAGCAGCTAGAGCATTTCCATATGACCAGATGCAGCACATGTGTATTTTCTTTTCTTAATAGACCTTTACAGATTCATTATCCAGACTGTTTCATGTAATTCTAATCAATGTAGAACTCAAAGCATTTAAAGCCAAGATTTAATAATAACTTTTTGTATGATTTAAGAATATAGGATGAGACCACAAAAAAGGACATAGTGGAGGAGTGGCAAAAAAAGAAAAAAGAGGGAAATGAGATTTGTTTCTATAAAACTATGTTGAGTGTTTGTGATACTTCACAGGAGATAGGCTCAGAAGGTGGTATCAGTTAATGATAGAAAATGAATAGAAATGAGGATTTAGAGAAAGACATTTTAAGTTTCATGATTACTATTCAAAGAGAGAAAAAATCCCAAAAACAAAAGAAGAGATAAAATAATGAAAAATAAGAGGAATGGAAGTGGTTGAAATAAAATCAGAAATGYTCTTTGCAAACAGGCAAAAGTGAGTGTTCTTAATACTGCTTATGATTGGGAATCTAGGGTAGTCAATGAGGCTGATGAATGAAAGCTGCTGAAATATGGCATCCTTTGTTGACCATAAACCACAGCAAATACCAAGCACAAAAGARCTCTACCTCAGCACAATGCTGGGCCTGAAATGGGAGACATGCCAAAGGCTCCATTAAGTCCATAAAATATATCACCATTCATTTTTATGGAAGTGATTGGATAGTGGGATGATGGATGAATAGACAGGTAGGTAGATAGTACAACAGAGATTGCTCATGGTTTAACGGTCGTTATTCATATTTAGCAATCACAATTGTATTGGTGAAGACAAAGCATACAATGCAATATATTGGGTTAATATTGATGAAAAAATAGAGATGTAATATTTCTTTTTGGTTCTGCCTGTGCTGCCATTTCACTTACAGAGTTATAAATTACACTTACTAAGAGGAAAAAATAAAAGCCACAAGGTGATATGAAAGCTTAGAGAGCATACTGAAATCTCACAAACTCTGACAAAGCAAATATTAAAAACAATAGTCATTCTAGAAAGAAGACAAATTCTGCAAGAAATAATCAAAATTACATAGGCAATGAGGTTACTGCCACATTGAACAGGAGACTGTTTAAAATTCTCAGCATTAAGCAAGTGACAAATTTCTGAAACAAGAAAGTTTGAAATCAAATCCCTAGTTTATGAGCAAAAAAAAAGTTTACTGTTACTCTTTTACAGTGGGTTGACAATAATAGCTTATGAAATTCAAACAGAGAAGGAAAAAACCAGAATAAGATAGAATACTGTGAAATTGAAAAAAAAAATATAAGATATCACTCTTACATTAATTCTAGCTGCAACTCCAGTCATTGTTGTATGTCACTGTGCAAGCAAAAATATATATTCTTCAAAGATTTTATGACTGAAATAATGTCAGCTGAATTCCAGGAAACCATATCTTAACCTCCTAAGTCACTCATCAGGACATCATAGGAGACAAGAATACAGCTCAGGTAGGTGTTTTGACACGAATTCCTGCTTATTCACTGGAAAACTGTAGCCTCACTGGAATTTTGTGTGCATAAATGAGTTGTGTGATAGACATCACATTGATGTATCACATTATAATATGTAGGATATAGCAACAAAAAACAATCAAACTCAGATTTCATGAAAAGGAGCTTATTGATTAGACCTACACTAGCAAAAATATTATGCACAAAATAGAAATCATAGTACCTGACTGTTTATGTTTTTATAAAAATTTGTGTTACAATGTTCAACTATTCTATATCCCCAGATTTTACTGCATCTTTTAATAGGAAAATGTATAAGCTTCACCTTACATAATATTAAGAACTTCCATTGAAAACCCTGTAGCAATCAAATAACATATTCATCTATAAGTGTTCCAAATATTGTGATTTATAGGTCTGTATCAGGCACCCACATAGAAAGGTGATTACACTTGGAAATTAACACCTACTGGTGAGCACTGGTTGTTAGGAAAGTGAGGCGTGCAAATATGCACGAGAGATGATCAACAGTGACAACAAGAATGGCTGCAACTTGAGTAGAGAAGTTAAAGCTGTAGTAACGAAATTTTCTAAGTTTACCAGTTAGAATGTTCCATCAAGAAAAAGGAGAATTAGATACATTTTACAGGAAGACTTGGGTGATCTGGAAGACTAAAGAAATAAATGTGTTAAATGTTATACWTGTAATGAGTTAAAAAAAAACCCCAGAATCTCTTAAAACCATAAACTGTTTGAAAGACTGCCTGCCTTCAACCTTCATATCCCCAGTTAGCCAATCCCTGGTTTTGAGTATGAAGTCAACCAGAACATCTCATTTCCCATCTATGACTTGGGTCAGGAGGTTGTCATTAACACTCCTTAAGGACGTCTTGGATTGCTTATGCCCTGCTACATGTTCCTTGAACAGATATCAATGTAGTTGAGGTCAAAGTCCTGTGAACACAAGACTGCTTCTATCCTTCCAAAGAAGGCACCACCCACTTGTTCTTYCAGCTCTGCCAGTGCCAGATATAATATCAGCCACACACTTGTCACCTCTACCCTTCTGCTTTTCATYCTTACATATAAGCTCTCAGTCAGCTTATCATCCATATCCAGTGGACCTCCACATTTCTGCTTTTTACTCACATAGAGAGCAACTTCTCATCCTTGTCTGCCCTGCTGGTCCTGAAGGGGCTGTTTCATTGAAGCATCAATGAAACAAGCCATCAAACCAAGTCTCTGTGATACCAACTAGTTTAGTCTTACAATAGTACAAAGACCTCCAGTTTCTCATGTTATTTTAGTGTACAGAGGTACCTGAAATAAAACACTTTGGTGTGCTGATTTCCAAAAACAATCTCTTTTTTTTCCATAATAGTGTTTTGTAGGCACTCCCTTGCTTTCATGCAAATGCTGGAGGTGGTCTTGCTTAAGCCATGTTTGTTGGTTTTGTGTTCCCTTTCTTTCACATCACTTCAGACTCTAGTCAACCTTATCTGTCACTCCCTTACAGACTGCTGGTAACCCTCTCTCTCCTCTATTGGTTTCTAGTTTTAAGTCCAAATCAATCATCATTCTGAAAATAATACATTTGCCCTGCCTGTTCAAAAGGATCCCATGACTTCCAAACTGTATCTTCAATGTGAAAGTGAATTTACAATGTAGTATTTTCAAGAGGTTATTGGGCTCTGCAGTTCAAGCCTTTTAGCTCATGTATTGCTTTTTAGTTCATGTGTTCCGGTGGAGCAAATTTAATCTGTTTGTATCAATAGAAGGCTGTTACATTCCTGCACAAGTAGCAACTAAACTCATTCTGGCTTGATTTATTAAGTTCAGGATCGCCAATGCAAATTTTTGCCACCAAGTAAGCATTATATTTTCAGTATCATAGAATGATAAAATATTCTGAGTTAAAAGTTATCCATCAGGATCACCAAGTCCAACCCTTGACCCTCCAGAGGACCCACCAAGACTCACACCATGTGTCTCAGAGCAGCGTCCAAACACTGCTTGAACTCTGCCAGGCTTGGTGCTKTGACCACTTTGGGGAATGTTCCAGTGCCCAACCACCCTCTGGGTGAGGAACCTTTCCTTGATGTTCAACCTACACCTCCCCTGACACAGCTTCGTGTCATTTCCTCAAGTCCTGTCACTSGTCACAAGAATGAAGAGATCAATGCCTGCCCCTCCACTTCCCCACATGAGGATGGTGAAGATCACAATGAGGTCTCCCCTGAGTCTCCTCCAGGCTGAACTATATGCTTTATATAGCACAATGTGCTCCTGTTAATACCATATAATATTTGCAATTCAGCTCACTCAATAGCAGTCTCAAGGCAGACTAAATGGAAAAATGAGATATGAAGCAGCAGTGTTAATTGCAGCTAAAATGATTGGAAAGAAAGAAATACTGAAAAAGAAGACTAAATCATACAATTAAAGAAAACTGTAATAGAGTGCTGTAGAGGAAACTAAGAATTTTCTWAGAACTTGTTGATTCTTATGAATAAATTAAGAATTATTTAAGAAGCTAATAATATTTAATAAAGAAGCACAAAATGAATTAATATCCCTAGGTAAAACATAAAATAAAGAAATTAATAATAACAGAATGTTTGCATGGTAATATACTTGCTAAGCTAACCATAAGATGTAAAAGGCAATGGTGTCACTGCTGACTTGTCCACAGCAGTAAAATCAATAAATTAGTATTTCCTGGCAGGAGAAAGTTGCAATGAAGCAAGTTATACAGTTAAAGGCCTTTACACCAAGTTACCTATCATCTATGTGAGATTAAACAGCTGAACAGCAGATGATGACAAGGTAAATATTTTCYTAATGTAAACATGTAAAAACATTTCACTTGACTTCATCCCCACAAATTAATATYGTGCTGTCTTCACATAATAGGTCAGATTAAAAAAATAACTTTAAATCACATCATCARCATCCAGGTGGAAATGGTAGTAGTTATATTTGCTTAGCTAAATTATTTGTAGCCTATATGTTACTAGGCTTTTCCAGAAGAATATTTTAAGAATATATCTYTAAAATAAAAATGGGACCAGTGCACAAACACTTTGTTCCACAAAAAATTGGACAGTTTTGTCTACACATCACTACCACTGCAAYTCCTATAAATCTGTAAGTCTTACTCATTCTTTCTCAGCTCCCCCTCACTCCAAAGCTCTGTAGTGCCAGATTTCCTTCAGAGTAGTCTAAATCTCAAACTRTTTCCTGTGTTTCCAGACATATTTTTACAGAGCCATTACTAATTAAATATGGGAAAATTCAGTTTTATGGCTTCTTTATAAAAAAAAAATCTCATTTTTTGAAGACGACATAATTTGTAGCCACTGTAAATTATCATGCTATTTTTTAGCCAATTAGTAAAAGAAATGTCATAAAAATATTTTGAACTTTTTTTGAATTGCAGTCTCTTTTTTCAATAAATTTTTGCTTGAAGGCTTTAGAAATATCAACATAGGTTCTCTCACACAACACATCACTCTTAGCCTTTAGGTTTATACACTGTGGTGGTACTGTTGCTATTCTACTTCAGATTCGTCTTTAGCATGTCCATGYAATGCTTCATCAGCCTTCTTTTCAGCCATGTATGTACATATTATTTGGTCAGCGAAAATAGGTTGCAGCAGTCTATTACCTGACATAGAAACACCTGGATAAGTGTATTTGTTCTTAAAAAAAAATCTATGTTGTATTTCTCAGTAATCATAATTATATTCTGTCACTTTATATCAGCAAAATAATTCATACAGACTCATACAGAAAACACTGAGATGCTTATTCTGATGACTGCAAGCTTCTTAACTTCCACACATTACATAAAACTGTTTTTTAAAATATGAGTAGAACATACTTGAATTCAAAACAATGAATGATGAATTTTTAATGACCCAATACAGTGCTCAAATTCATCTCTTTGTTATCCGTGTATATTTTATCAGTTATATTATCAGCCTAGCTGAATTTTYAGACAGATTTCTGTTATTCAGTAGCAAGGCACAGAACTAAATGACTTTTCAGCATCTTCTAGCTCTTCAGTACTCTGAAGATGGATGAGGACCTTAATTTCYCCAGTTTTGATGTTGAAGCTTAATCACTTCTTGTTTTGATCGAAAGAGTTGATGATATATGGCATATATCCTAATATGTACATAATGAGTGGAAAAGAACAGTCTATAGCCCAGCAATTATATAAATTTTGATTTAGCAAAAAGTCTCTCTCTTATGTATGCTGAAAAATACAGATTCCTTTCTGCTGACATATACAGATTCCTAAGTACAATGTACAGGTTTTASTATCAAACAAGTTATTTCATTGTAACTTTTTATCCCTGAAAGACGTAAAGCCTGCATTAAACAAGGATGTGTCTCACCCAATATGAATTAAAAAATATATTTGTAAACTTGCCTGTATAATGGGTTTTTTTCTGAAGCATCCAGGGAATCTGATAGCTGATATTACTGAGTGGTTTGTGTTGATGTATGTTATTTTAAAATTTCCTTTATTGTAAAAATCATGACATCTTTGATCAKGGTTACAGTTTAACCCCAGTAGGCAGGAAAGCCCTACCCAGCCTCACTCACTCTCCACCAGTGAGAAGGGGGAGAGAATCAAATGGGTAAAAATGAGAAAACTCATGGGTTGAGATAAAAACCAATTTAATAGCTAAAGATAAYCCAGTCCACACATGAACAGCAAATTGAGGAATTCATTCACCATTTCCTGTGGGCAGGTTCAGCCATCACCAGGAAAGTAGGGCTCCATCTCATGCAATTGTTACTTGGGAAGACAAATACCATCATTCCATCTATCCTCCTTTTCTTCCTACTTTTCCCAGCTTTTTGTTGCTAAGCATGATGCAATCTGGTGTGGAATATCACTTTGGTCTGTTGTGGTCAGCTATCCTGGCCATGTTCCTTCCCAATTCCTTTTGCACCCCCAGCCTGAACATTGTTAGAGTGGGGCAAGGAGCAGAAAAGGCCCCWGATGCTGTGTGTAAGCACTGGTCAGCAATAACTAAAACATGCCAGAACAGTTTTTATCACAAATCTAAAACACAACACCATACTAACTACTATGAATAAAATTGGCTTGATCCCAGCCAAAACCAGTAAAATCAGAAACTGAACAGAGTAGCTAGAAATTTATTAGGATCAGCACTGTCAAGCATAATTCTCCTAATAATATTTTTATCCCTGGGAGAATTAGTATGGTCATTATCATGCCTGAGGAGTCATTTTTCTATTTGAAGAGATGAACATTATCTTTCAAGTGAAAAAATGTTCTTTATATGAACTTTGTCAGAAGCACAGTCTTTCTCWGTCAGTAATGTCTCCTATATTTCTGTATTTTGGTGGGAACACTGCAAGTTTCTGTTGAATGACTCTATTGCAGCTGTTAAGTAGTTTTAAGCATATCACAAAGGTGGTACTGCTGCTATCTGCTTCTTGATGAGTAGCTTAAGTTTCATTTAGCGTTTTGTCAGAAATGATAGATGAATGATTTAATGGTCCTGAATTGTTCACCTTGCACCAGGATTTAGGATTTCTTTTCCATCAGTTGAGAGAATTTGATCATCTCCATTAAATTGTTGTGCAATAGCACCATCACAGGGWCATGTATAATTTGAAGCCACTGAAAGATGTTTGATGTGATACCATTTTGCATTTTGTTGACATTTATACTTTCCTTCATTAGCATTTTTTAACATTTTAGCATTTATGGTAAGTAGTTTGTTTATTTGCCAGTTTTTACATTTCACTCTAGCTGTGTTTTACATTTATACTTTAAGAGTGTTCTGATGAAATTCTTTTTTAAAGAACTCAAACACATCTCACATTTGCCTTTGACAATGCAAAGAACATCCTCTGAAGTAGTGTATGCTGCTGCCTGACTTACATGCTGACTGAAAAAAAATCAAAGAAATGTAATATTAAATTAATACCAGTATTATCTACTTCATCCCTCTTCTCCACTGCTGGATACCCATAACACTCCCTATAAGAAAAAAAAATTATTCTATTAGGCTGCAACAAGATAACCAGTATTTGATTTCTAGTCATTGTCCCTCACTTTTTTTTCGTAGCACTTCCTAACATGAAAGTATTTTCTAGTAGGTGCTAGTCTGTTAGGACCCCAAGAAGAATGGCACTCAGGTTCTGTAAAGCCTTAAGCTAAATGATAATTTCAAATTATATCTATAATGACTAGCAAAATTATAATATTAGTAAAAAAAATTAAAGTAATATGCACAATCTTATCTGTATAGATTTTGGTAATTCCAAATTGTGTAATATTGAACAGTCCTCAACACACCATGCAGACCTCCATGCTGACTCAGTCTATGGATTGGGTTACTCGATTTTGGTCATTCATGCTATCATAGGATTTTCTTGGAGGGAAAATCATGAAATCTTTCTTGTATTTGGAAGCTGCCATCACATTATTCCAAAACTACTTTTTTTTCCTTAAATTGAACTGAAATTTATTCAAATTGTCTTTGTGAAACCTGCTCATTAAAATTTTGATGCTRCTTCTTTTAAGCAGGAGTTTCTGTAATGATTCCCTTTCTATTTTACATTGTTTTTTTCAACTGAACAAGTAATCTGAGATAGAACTAGAATATATTTTCTTCAACTATTTATGAAAAGCAATGTCAAATGCCATATAATAATAAATGTGATATAAATGTCATTAAAATACTTGTTGTTTTCCATATGCATAGACTGGTTTGGCAAGATTTGTAGCTTACAACTTGTGTTGCCTATTTTTGCATTGCTTGGTATCKTTATTATCTTCCAGGTATTTGCAAATAGCTTGATAACTTGACATTWTCCATTTGATCTTTTAAAAATCTAAACATTAGGAATGACTTCCATTAATTTCTTATTCTCTGCTCTTCTGATTAATTGAATCTGAACCTTTTAATGTGTTATGATTGGTATTTAAGCTATAATKGTTGGGCATCCTGTGACATGTAGAAACCGATAGGTTGATATCTGCACTCAAACTTCATGTTATATAGGTAATTCTGACATCTGCAACTTCTACACTACCTCTCAATGATCTAGCTAGAAAACTGCTATGCCTAAATTATGTATGAAGGTATATTTTTTCCTTCTCAGATGATTAAAGTACTACAGTAATGATGATCAGTGTTCTGAAACTCAGTAGTTTACTATTTTTATTTTCTGTCCTAGAGCTATGCTTATCTAGGTCCTTTCTTTATATAAGAACTCAAGGTTTGCCATTTCATGCAGTCAACTTTGTGATCCTATAYAGCTTTCTGACCTCATATTTCTTTCCTCATAGTGAGTATATTACCTTTAATAGCAGTAAAATAACCAGCTGCCTCTCTGTAACCTGTAGCTGGCCTACCAGTTACTTAGGTACAAAAAGGATTTGTCAGTAATCATGTAGTGTTTGTTTTCTTCCTCCAGTCTGGTAACCCAAAGCCTTCCTGTTAAGGTGGCCAAATACTTCAAACTCTACCTACAGCATTGGCATGTTACTTTTTCTACTTTTCTGCACTGCTTGACTTAATATAGTCAAGAATAAAAGGAAGAGTGTAGAAAATACATGGAAAATTATGTGATCATAGTAAGAATAAATTGCATATTCCCATTTCAGTTTTCCTATCTCTGGCTTTTACTTATCTATTCACGTGCTAGATGGGAGAAACATTCAAGGCCAAGTTGGACAGGGCTCTGAACAACCTSATCTCGTTGAAAGTGTCCCAGCTCTTTTCAGGGGTGGTTTGACAAGAGGACATTTAAAAGTCCCTTCCAACCCAAACCAGTCTATGATTTGATGGCCTCAAATTAGTATCTATGCCTAAAAAAAAAAGTAGAGGAGAATGCATTTCACAAATTACAGAAAATATATATTTTTTTAATTATAGGGAAAGTATTTTGATTTAAATGACAAAAAAATGTTTTTTGAATGACAAAAAATTACTGATTCACATTTTTGATTGTTAAGCTCTAAATGCATAGAACTAATTTCCAAATACTGTTTAGTCAGTGTTTGCATAGATGAGTATTATCTAATTGCAGACTCTGCACATTGSACTGGATTACACCCTATTTTTCTGTAGTATTTTGAAACTCATCCCCAGCAAAAGCTGTCCCCAACAAATTTAAATAATTTGTAATTACAGACTCTCATTTGTGTCAGACTCATTTTCCAGTGTGACCAACATAATTTTATGGATTTAGTTCAGTGATCATTTACAAAAAATTGAAAACCTCAAGTCAAACAGCATTCTGTAAATGAATAYATATTTTGAAATGCAAGAAATGCGTTTTGAATGTACTGAATTGCAGCTCCAAGATAACCATGGATTTACTGGACAAGAGGAACAAAAGGCTAAAACATTTATGTAATTTTATGAATAAAAACAAAAATAGTCAAACCACATCTACTCACTGTGTACTCATGCTTTCAATGTAGTTTTTTTTTTTCTTTGTGATTCATTATTTGGCACAAATTAAACTGGATTTAATTATACACATTTATTAAACATTGTCCTTTTAAAACAATTGAATTCCTCACAGATGTGTCAAATCTACCAATAGTATTAGATCACTCTGTGTTTCTAAATAAAGATAGCTCTGAATACGTTTTAACAACAAGGCAAAATGTCATGACCTATAAGATACACGCATTGTGCAGTAAGTTTTTGTGAAATTAATATAATCTTCCCCACAATAAGTGGACATAGCTCTGTTTTGATAAAATTAAATGTGATTTCCCAAAACTGTTGTTTTTCATGGAGTGAATTCTTTCTGGCTGATGATATGCATGACTTTCCCTCATCATTTACAGCCTGTCAAACTTCTGGGGTAGTTTAGAGAGTCTCCTATTTCTTGTATCTTCACTGCTTCACTGAGTTTGGGTATGTAGCCTGTGTGTATGTAGTGTGTCAAAAAATAAATAAGCTGATGTCCTTGGAGTATGTTACTTTAATTAGAAGTGAATAAATATCATTTAATTCCATTATCTCAGTCACATCACTCAAGATAGGCAGGAAACACATCAAACTGGGTAGGCTTGAGCCTAAATATGTCAACTGTATGTTAGATAATTATAGAATATCAAAATCATTACAGAGTGTGGGTGCCTTGATGATTAGGTGGTATTTGTTCTGAGGGTATTTTATCACAATTTGGATAGAGATAACTTATTTTCCAATGTCCTCTCRCCAATCTGGAAGCTTTCATGAGCTCTAGGGTGCAGTGCCTGCTTCCTCTCCATACTCACAGTCTTCCCTGCTTAGATTTGTCACTGCCATGACCTGCATGTGAAAGACTTGATCACTGCACCCTTAGGTGTTCCATGACAGCAAGTTGATGTAGAACACAGGCATGCACTCTTCACTTGATTTGTCCAAAAGAAATCTATTTCACTGCAGGAATAAAGAGCTTAATAAGTGCTCAGTACAAAAAGCTGCAGTTTCACAGTTTCTTACTGTTATTATTGCCCTTTAAAGCCAGTAGGTAGTCTTTACTCAATTAATTTCATAGAATATCACTTAGTAGGCACCATTTTATCAACACTTGACAACTAAAGCATGTTTTGCTTATATCAGTGGGTTTTTTGTTGCTATTGKTTTATAAAAAGAAAACATAACTAGAATTGTTCCTGAAACCATTTTTATTCAAAACACAGAAAGCCTTTATAACTGTGTTAAACTATTTTATAATACAGAAACTTCAGAGGGTGCCTATTAGCACAAGAATTCATACATGGAGTTCATACTACAGTTCATTCCTGTAGAGAAATTATGTGCTGTATGGATATTTTTTTTTAATTATGGAGATCATTGCAAATACAAAGAAGTTAGAAATCTAAAGCAAATGTCATACAGTTCCTCTTGAGGTTAATTCATTCTAAATATTTTTGTTTTCTTCAATGGATATCCTTGCAAAAGGCAAATTTGTAATAGTTGTAAGGCAGTACATTGAGTAGACTGAAGAACTCTAGAGTCTGAAGAAAMACAAACTATGTACATTGTTTATTGATTTAAATTATATTGTACACTTGCAATTCTATTTGATACAGTCTAAGTTTCTTTTTGTAATTATGTTAGTGGGAAAAATTACTAAATGAAAATTTTCCTATATTTGAACATTTCTTGTTGGTTTTATGAACTCTAGAGAGTTACTTCTTTGGTTTGCTGCTGGCATCTGTTATTTTTCTCTTACTTAAGCACTTACTGTTTACTGATCAACTTGTGGTAGTTTGTTTGAATTAAAAGCCAGATTGAACATGAGCAGTAATTTGAATTTCCTTTTGGCACTAAGTATGGCTACAAAAGCATATCAATCTATAGTCAAGAGAACCACATTCCTTCCTCATCTCATTTTATTACTATGACTTATTTCTTCCCCCTGGCTTTACAGCTTTCTCCCAAGCTAATGGGTTCTCAGCTCTGAGATACCTGATAACTTGTCTTGTCATTAATCATGCTGAAGTTAACAGATAGTACACCTTTCAGCACTATCTTTTCTTTAACTTTGTCCATATAGTAATGAATCAAGGTCATGAAAATATAGAATTGTGTCTTTTGAAACAAAGTCACTTAACTTTTTATATGAGGCAGTCTTTCATTAAAAAAAAATCTTTTTATATCCTTTTAAAAGAACAGAAGACTGGTTGAAGTTTKTATGTTCAAAAAGCTAATTGCATATACAACCAGAAAGACCAGCATTTCTGCAAATGAAAGAAACTACATTTATTTTTTCTAGAAATATATGGTGCTAAGAAACACTATGTAATTAAAAACTGCAATACATTTGGATCTTTTACCATGCTATTTCCATTTAGAATTGAATGCTTTGGCAATTAATATGTGGACAAATTATTGGTCTACATATTCATGATTGTACATTTTATTTCTGTACAGTAGTTTATGTCAGGAACTCCAAAAAAAGAATTTTTAATAGTTTGCAAATGGCTTTTAACTCATGGCTAATTTGGAATCCATGCTGGACACTGATGGTCTTGCCTGCAAAAGAGACAAAGTTCAAAGCAGGGCAGATAATGATATTTGATTGATTATTTAGTTTATGCTTCAAAATAATTCCACTAGTTCTGAACAAGCCATTAATACAGAGCTTTTATCAYTCTTCAGGGAGAAAAAGACCCTGGCAATTTTGACACATTTCTAAGAGTTGAGTTCTTGTTTTAATTTTTCTTCATAATGATTTATACACATAATAGGACAGTGTTCTGAGCATGTAAATCCCTTGAAAGCCTTCCAGCACACTGATCATGCTCACAAAAAAGCAACCGTAACTTTGAACCTTGAGCCCAAAAACCAAAACCTATCACATGTATTAACATTCTAAATGTTTCAGGATGTTGTCTACCTAGTCAAAACAATCACAATTTATTCAATGTTCATAAGTATAAGCCCATAATCAATACCTGTAAATGCATAAATAGTTTTCACTGTTTGTATATTTGATTGTGGTACTGCATCAATAACTACAGCACTTTTACATCTTTGCTTAAGAGAATCTCTTAAAATCAGCCTCTACACAAATGCCCAAACACCTCTCTTCTGAGAATAAGAGATTTAGAGAGATAAGAAGAACATTCTTTAAAAAAAAATCTTCCATGTGTTTATTTATAGAAATAATATCAATTATAAATATATCTCATGTTTAGAGAAATGCAAGATCAGCAGTAGCTTCTTAATTTTTTGTAGCACTCAAAGTATGCAAATATTGAATTTTTTTTAAATGACACTATGCAACAGGGCAGTCACAGGCCAGGCTGGAGAGCAGACTATAAATGAGCCAGAGTTATCGACACCAGCAGCATAATTTTAAAATAATAAAAYGAGTACTATGTAATTGTGGCACCCATCCACCAGGGCACCTAAAAAATGTGGGTAACAAATAATTACTCTTGTTTTTCCATCTCAGTTAACATGCCCTTTTATTAAAAAATAAGACCAAAGATTTTTTCTTCCAGAATCAAAACTGAGCAGACATGGGGTAGAAGCCTTAACATGGCAGTGTAGCAAAGAGGCGAAAAAGGCAATATACAGCAGCTTATGAAAAAGACTACTTGAGAGGAGTAAGCATCAGATAGACGTGAGTCAGTAGTGTTGGAGGGAACTTTCTAGGAACTAGGATGATTGAACTGTTTGCCAAGAAATCAAACCCAGAAACAGGGCATCCAAGTGGAATGGAGGGAAGSAAAGAATTGAAAGGGTAAAAGTGTAAAATCTCATGGGATGAGATAAAGACAGTTCAGTAGCAAAATAAAAAAGCCATGCGCACAGGAAAAGCAAAACAAGTAATTCATTCACTAGTGGCCACCAGGGGGCAGATGTTCTGCTGTTTTGAGGGAAGCAGGGCTCCGTCATATGTTACAGTTACTTGGGACAACAAATGCAGAAAGTAGAAATGTCCCTCCACTAGTACCTTCTTCCCCATAGTTCTTCTTGCTGAGTACAGTGCCAGACGATCTGGGATATCCCTTGGGTGGCTTGGGGTCAGCTGTTTCCTCTGTGTCCCCCGCCAACTTCTCCTGCACATCCAGCCACTTCACTGGTGGGGGGTGGTATCAGCTCTCAGGCCACATAGAGCAACACACAACTTTCCCAGGCATTATCCTGGGGAAAGGCTGTGAGAAGATCAGAAAAAAGAATGAGAAACAATTCTTATTGTCWGTTGTTGTGAACATGTGCAGTATGTTATGGAGATTTGTTTACAAAAGGGTGATTTCTTAATTGGCCAATGGTGATGGTGTTTAGATTGAAGGACTAATTGGGTCCACCTGTAYTGTGACTGTTGGTAAGGGCAATGGGTTTCTTAATAAGTATTGTATAATAAAGTGATTGATCAACCTTCTGAGAATCACRGASTCAATGCTAATTATTACCTCTTCAGGGATACCTAGCTACAGCACTGGGGCACTGTGTGAATCACGGAATCATAGAATGGTTTGGGTTGGAAGAGACTTTAGAGATCATCTAGTTCCAATCCTCCTGCCATGGGCAGGGAAAACTCCTGTCAGACCMGGTTGCTCAAAACCCCATCCAGCCTGGCTTAGAACACTTCCAGGAATGGGATAGCCACAATTTCTCTGCACGGCCTGAAAAGGCCTTGACACTGTGAGCACTGCTTAGCTATAACTATAATCTTCATGTGTTATCAACACTGTTTTTAGCACAAATCCTTAACACAGCCTCATACATACAATTATTAAGAAAAATTACTCTATCCTATAAAAAATAAGAATTAAAAATAAACAATATATTTATAAATGAGCAAAAAAGCAAGGACATGAAGACAGAAAAAATGACAAATTTGAAAATATGTCAGAATGATGCCCCCCCCAGCTTTTTGGCTTATTGGATAATGTGGGCTTTGAGGATGGATGAAACTTGCAAGGCTTTATCTTGTAAATCAGTGTTCTGCATAAAATGACAACTGAACATTTTTCCATAGCAGAATGGATAAAATCAAGAAGATACAGTTTTGGATAACAAGACAATAGGTTGATGGATAATCTGAAGTGCTTTCTAAAGAGGATACCATAAATTCTTCAGTGTATTTACACCAGATTGCCTTTTTGTCTTGCCAGTTAGAGGGTAAATTCACTACTGATTAGCTGGCTGGCAGCTTCTTCCACCTGTGAGACACTGTAAAGCTTGGGTAGTGCAGTGAATAYGAGATTTTTGCCATTAAATGTAGAAGGCTTCAGGCTCTGTACTGACCCAGCAGTGCAGACTCACCTTGATCTGAGCTAAGTTTCATAACTGCTGCCTCCCCTGCCCCAGCTTCATCTCTGGAGATGGCCCCTGAGGAGGAGGGCACACTTCCATCCTTCAGTCTTTGCCAGGCAAACAATAACTCTTCATGCTTGAGGGATAAGGCTTCAGCTGGGAAAAGAAAGTAGTCTGTAATTAGAAAAATGTATTTAAAATAAAAATAATAATGTAAAATAAAAATAAACCAAACCAAACAAACAGCAAATACAACAAAATACACACACAAGTAAACTCTAGACTTGAGACATAGGAGGAAGAAATGCCTTCTATAAACATCACAGTTGTAATCCAGAAGTCTACATCATATGGAGCTTTGAGTTCCCTATGCCATTTTGTTACTTTCTTTAGTTCTTTGTTTTATATCCATACTACTTTTATCACTTGATATCCCAGCTCATCCTCAGCCTAAACACCAAGGAAAAKATAACATTAGYTGTAAAATAGCAAGTGAGACAATAAGCAGTATTTAGAAACTTTCTTTCCTTTTGGTTYCATTTTCAAAGGCAGTGTCTTTGGAGATGTAGCTCTAGTCCTGCAGCATGAGATACAGTGATACTGTAATGTAGCACTTAAATAGCTCAAGAATTCATTTAGCTAATTTTTACAGTTCTCAGTCAATTTCTAAAACTCATGCAATGAAAAATAACATAGCAGCTCCAACAGAGCTGGCCTGACTGATAATACTGAATGTTGAGTAAGACTGAATTCACTAATTCAGATTGCAATTGGKTTTTTTTCAGTCTGAATCATAGAGTCGTAGAATGGTTTGTGTTGGAAGGGACTTGAAAGAGCATCTATTTCCAAGCCCCGTAACATGGGCAGGGACACTGTCTGCTGGATCAGGTTGTTCAAAGCCCCATCCAACCTGGCTTAGGAAAATTCCAGGGATGAAGCATCATGACTATTCTGGGCAACCCATATCAGTGCATCACCATCTTCCCAGTAAGGAATTTCATCCTAATATCTAATCTTAACCTCTAGTCTGAAATGTGAGTAGCTTTAAAATCAGATAGGCAGCTATAAGCAAAATATTTGGGAAGAAATGTCCATTCTCTAGTGCTACCAGATTCTTGGGGTTTTTTTTCTAAATTCTCAAATATTTAATTCTGCTGTTTTTTAAAGGTTTTTGTGACCAAAAAAAAAAAAAAAGGGAAGTTAAAAATTAAGACAGATGGCATTCCTTTATACTGCTCATTCACACACTTTAAAAAAAATTTTAACATATATTATCTTATACTGACATTTTATACCTAATAACAAAATGATCTAACAAGTACTKAACCTTTTCACTTGGAACTCTCTCTTCACCTGTCATACAAACTTCCTTAAGAATTAAAGTGAAGTTCCTTGCATAATGACATGTCACCAGAAGTTTGTGCTTTGGGAAATATTTCTAGGCACAAAGTCACAAGACTGATAACACCACTATTGAGTATACTGATCTTTCTCTCCAGGGTAGTGATTAATTACCATTGATGGAGAAAGGATATTAGAATTCATGGCACAGATTTCTTTACTCTTTAGRATTGGCACAGAAAGATGAACATGTTTAAAATCTCAAAATACAGGGTTTAGTACAAGATATTAAGTAATATAAATAAAAACCAAATTAACTTATTTAATGTTAGACTTGCAGTTCCTCATCACATCTGGATTTACAAATTACTCAATATTTCTTGCAGTTTTATCTTTGAAATGTAACACTTCAGAGTCCTGGCTCAAAATCTTATCCTATGGCAGGGGCCATTAACGCCTGTCTCTACGTAAAGGGAGATGTACCAATTTTGGTTGGGGTGGAGTTCATTTTATTCATAGTGGCTAGTATGTGGATTTGTATGGATTTGTGCTGGAAACAGTGCTGATAACACAAAGGATTTTCTCTTTCTGCTGAGCAGAGCTTGCWCAGCATCAAGGCCTTTTCTACTTCAAACACCACCCTACCAGCAAGGAGGCTGGGAGTGCCCAAGGAAGTTGGGAAGGAAACAATGGAGTATCCTACACTGGAACAGGTTTCCCAGAGGGATTACAGGCTTCTTTTTAAGTGACTTAGAAGACTAGGATAGATAAACCCATGACTAACCTGGTCTGACTTCATAGTTCATTTTGCTTCAAGCACGAGTTTGGACTAAAGACTTCCTAGCGCCCCTGTGCTTACACTCTATGATGTCTGTGGTGAAATTATCTTAAACTAAGTGTGAATAACAATATCACAAACCATTTTTAGTTTCTAGATAGAAATAAACCCAAAAGTTAAACACATGGCAAATCTGTGTCATTAAGAGCAATCTACAGTTGTATAACATGAGATTTGTACAATGATGCTTTGCAATGTCTTCATTTTTCATGGAAATTATTACTACAGAGGAAAAGAGATATGTTTGATTCTGGACTCTGGACAAAAGGACAAGATCCTTATCCTTATCTGTGAAAGGAACAAGAATCTTAACCACATTATGCATTTTAGAGCTGCTATATAATTTCTCTAAACACTAGAAAACAAAGCCATATTTACTCATGTCTTATCTACTTATCCACTTTCTTGCTCAGTAAATATGTAAATAGTTAACTTATACTTTTTGGAATACATTTCTAAAAGGCAGCACAGCAAACACTTGCAGCTTTAGTTAATAATAGCCGACACTGAATATATAGTGGACCTTTTACATTTACAAATTATGGCATTTTACAGTGAGGACTTTATTGAGAAAATGCAGCCTGTTCACTGAAGTGAGCAGTGGTCCTGAAACCTTGGGGTCGCTGTGCTACAGGATCTGTGATGCTAYCACAGTACGCTCCAAGCAAGTCAACCTCATATCAAAGATCACTTTCCCGAGACCAGACCTCACATGGCTTGTCTTCCCACTCTAAATAGTGTCTCAACTCCAAATTCCTCTTCCGTACTTCAGAATGCCCTTATATCCATACCTACCCAGAGGCAACATCTGTAACAATGTACCCATTTCTGTCTGTTATCATAGCTGCAGTCTTCTATTCTTTGATGTGAATGAGCACAAAGAAAGCAAGTAGCTCTAACATCCATATGCAAGAAGGTAAGCAAAGAGCTTTCTAAAAATATTTAATAAAAATTTTTGAAGGAAGAAAATCTCCATGGCAGGTAATCAATTCAAAATTATGTGAGTACGGTAGTCACTATAATATTTTTAATAATTAATAAAAATACAAAGGACCATAGGACTTACAGTCTATAATAGCACGATATGATTTATTTCAAGGTCTGGAAATGATGGTTTCACAAAATATGTCTTCAAAATGGCTGAATGTTTATTTGATGTCCTACCATGGGTCAACAGAACACAACACCTAATCCACTTAGTTAATGAATGAAGTTTAAACACTAGAAAACATAAAAGATTGCATGTAATTCTTTTTTTTTCTCTTTGAAAATCTATTTCCATGAGGGATAATGTTATTGATATAGAATCAATATTGCTTCAAACATATAAGTAAAATAATGTCTGTCTTCATTTAAAAGGAATTCCATGCTGTGCATCCATGATTTCTAGACTACTAAGTAGACAAAAGCCAAATTTATCTTACAAGCAGACAATGATTATCAGTGAATTATGACAGAGTCACTATTTCAAAAGGTTTTCAAATCTTTGATAACTCCTTTGTTTTTTCTTGCTGATAGATTTAAAACTCTTTATTATTAAAAAAAAAACAAACAAAAAACCAAAAAATGTATTTGCTACACTGTTCAGACTTAGTATCAATAAAAGCAAACTTAGATAATTTAAATCTAGGGCATTTTTCAAAATGAATCAAAATTACAGATGCAGATAAAACCCCCATATATGAAAATGGAACATTGCATAATCATTGYCCATTTTAATTTATTATTAAGTAGATGTGTGAATAAAATCCCTAAATAGATAGGAATACCTCATATTTGTAGTTACTTTTCTTCCAAGATATGTGACTTTTTTCCAAACAGATCACTTCAAAATATATTTTACCACTTTGGCAGTAAGAACAACAGACTCAATAAACCTATTTTTATCAATTAGCCTTTGGAGATTGCTAGAATGGGAATGCTTTTGAAGATGAATCTGTTGTAAAAGTCTATTATCTGATTAGCTTGAATCCATTTGTTTTGCAAACTTTGACTGTCTGCATGTTATGAAACATCAGATGTCTAGAGTTTAGTATCTAACCTGAAATACTTGTTTAGTTTACCATATTTAGTTAGAAGAAAGGCAAACATCCCATGAACAATCAGTCCTAGATATGTTTTTTGGATGGAATGAGCCATCTTCTGAAAGTGTCCAGTTTAAACTGTTGGTTCTAACAGGGGTTAGAGGAAACATCTAGTTTTTAAATTTCTGACTTAGGTCATGTGAGCTTTCTTTTTTATATATTATTGAGCACAAATCTCCAAAATAGGGAGAGAAACACAGTCTTCTGTAGAATTTTCACTTACTACTGGAGGGATCTTCTCATTAATCCAGCAAGTGTCTCCTACATTAAATTATTTTTTTTTTTACTTTCCACCAGATTTGGGTTTGTTGTATTGCTGCCATTATCTTGCTTCGTATCATTATGTATCATTATRCATTGACATTTAAAGGCAGGATTTTGGAGAAAATGATATAAATATAAAGCCAAACAATTATGGTATAATTGGAATCTTAAGATTCATCTGTGCAGGAAAGATGTCAATAATAACACTTGTAAACCTCTTATATATACATGCTTCTTAATTTCCGACCCCATTCTAGATGCTGTGCTCAGCCTTTTACTGTCATTGGCACTCAGGTTATGGTGGGTGTTTCTGTGAGCATCTGTAGTACTTCATCAGGAAGAATATGACATTTGTGCTGATGGTTTTACCTTTGTTACTCTAGGATCCACTCAGGATAAAATGCGTATGTTTGCTAACATCATTGTATACCTTTCTTTTTCTTCATTGGGCTGTAGTTCCAAATTACACCTATCTGAATTTGCAATCTGTGGTGGGGTTTATGGATGTTAGATACTGTTCTTTTTGTTGCCCCTAAGACCATTTTTGGTCACCTAGAGGTCTACATTTCTTTGACTGTTCGCTGGTGAGTTGTTTACAGCTGTGGGATCTCCAGGGCCTAGAGTGTACCTTGCCTCCAAATATTCCATACCTGTACTGCCATACACTGCATGCTGTGTCTGCAATTTTCAAGGCCTCTTTTACAATACCAGGGCTCCATTCCTTGAAATTACAATGTTAGAGCCATAAACCCATGTTGGTATTACCAGCGTTTGGGAATGACTAATCTTTTTTCTGAGAGACTCTCAGACTCTAGTCTTCATTTAACATTTGTGCCTTGGAATTTATTCCAGCTCTATGCACATTGTACCTCTACAGCGCTTCCAGAACTGGCAGGTGCTTGCACTACTCAGCCTGATATGCAGGGATTTGAACACACCCATTTGTCCCATTAAATAATGTTGATGGATGTCAAGAAATAGAAATATACCCAAGGTCATTGGACACTAAAAGTTACAGTTCTGAGAAATTTTGAATGTTCAAAGCTTGGTTTACTTGCAAACAGTATTATACTGTGTTGATTCTCATTATCTAATAATGTTACAAGCTGAACAAGAAGCAGATCCTTTCCTTTTCATCACARTTCTAATAGGATGTACAGATGTACAAACTTATTTAATCTTAATAATACTTATTTTGTTTTTCTGATTTTCTTCCATATGTACTCCTAGGGATTTTTTTTTCTTCTCAAGAATAACGGTTTACAATAAATTAATGCATACTATAGAACATAAATCTGGATTATGAGATTATGTGATGTGGTCACTTGACAACATACCCTACACTTTATCCATTTGACCAGCCTGCATTTTAGACATTAACCCAACTGAACCCTCTTGAGACCTTTTGACAATTGATTTGCTTAAAATTTTGTAGCTAGGATAAAAAACAATCAGTATCAAAACACTCAAGACAAAACACCAACAGCCTATTTTCCTCCCCAACAACATACATGTTATAAACTATTTTTATTTAAACATGTATCCTCAACATTTTTTTCTCTCCCTCCTAGGATACAAATGATATCAAAACAGGTCTATTGGTAACTACTCATCCCATCCTTCTGCTGCTGTGATGTGCTTCTCTAATCCTGAGATTCAAGCCTTCTTTTGGTCTCACTTTCTATATCACATGGTGTGTCCTGCTTCTCTTCAAAATATTCAATCTCTGTGCTGTCCCAGACTTCCCCTTATTTAGCACATGTCCCTGTATTCTGCAGTTGCCCAAGGGCACACCTTCCCAGAATATATTCCTATAATTTACATTTCTTTTCAACCCTTACCTTGGTTATTGAATTTCAAGTGGCTATATCTCCTGAAGATCCATTTCCCAGGTCTTTAGTAGCTGTCTCAAGCCTACAGTCATGGTTCTGAATATTGTTAAGCAATTTAGTAGGAATTCATCTCAGCCAAAATCCTCTTTCATTGTAACAGAAGTATCTTGTCATTTAGACTTGTGATTTCTGAGGATGAAACAAAAGTAAATGTATATATCTTGAATAGACTCCTTTGTCAAAGACTTGAAAAATCAATTCTCTTTTGATAAGACTATTCCCTATGTCAATTTCTTTCTTCTTAGTAATTGTATACCTGCTTCCACACTACTACAGATTATAAAAAGAAGATACATAATCTTTAACAATAATTAGCTGTGAAACTATGGAGACAAATTAATCAAAGGCTTCAGTTATTCCCAGGCATCAAACTGATTTTGAAAATAATTTTGTTAAAGGAATAAAAATTCATACAAATTAGTGAATTCCAAAGGAGGAAATTAAAGGGTTTAAACAACTGTATATTCCCATCTGAAAATTTGAAAATAGTGAAAGTTTTTCAATATTTTTAAATTCAGTATTTGCAGCTGTGTATAATATGCTATTGCTGTGAGCTGCATTTGCCCATAGCTGTAAATTGTTTATTTAGAGGTGATGTATGAACATGGCTTGGCACATGTTTATACAAGCTTTTTTTGTCTTCTCGCACAGTTTTGACTGCAAACAAGAGAAAAGACCTAGCCACRCATCATATAATTTGTTATGGAGGAAAGTGTTAGGATATTCTCATGAAACTACATGATTTTTCAGCCCATACATCTTTTGCCATCACTCAGTTGGCTGTGGTAACACTGAGGAGAGAGGAGAAAATTGATCACCTGTCATCTGTTCTAAAAAGTATATTAGCAGAGAAATAAAAGAATACCAACTTTCTGGTGGCTGATTTGTTTAATTCTCTTCTTCCTAGATTCACTTAACTAACTGAACTGCTCACTGTCAATATATAAATTTTTGCATCTTTAATTTATCCTAGTGTCAGAGGAATTCTTGAAAATACTACTGCCAATAGGATGGTGTCCTGGTTTAGGGCCAGTTTGGTAGAGAATTTCCAAAGGAGAGCCCTTCCAGAAAGCAAACCGACAGGGCCCCTCCCCCCAACCAGTTTGGGAAGAATTCCTCAGAGAGAAATGGAAAGAACCTGTTTATTTGACTGGCACAGCACCCCCCAGCACACATAATGAACAATACCAGACGACACCACTCGGAAAAAGATGAAAAATTCAGAAAGTCTCTCTTGGGGATGGTCGTTCTGTTCTCAGTCCCTCCAGCACCGGGGCAGCTGCTGCAGCCACAAGATGCAAACTCTCGGTGTTCCCAGGTCCCAGTCCGGAGCAGGTTCGGAATGGTCGAAAAAAAAAAAAAGGAAAGAAGAAACAGTCCAGGAAGAAATTTGGACTGTTTAGCTAAACTAGCTAATGAGCAGAAGCCAAAGCAAGCAGAAGCAAAGCAAGCAAGAGCGAGAGAGAGAGAGCAAAGTGAAAAGCAAAATCCTGATAAGAAAACCAAAACAGAACTTTCACTCTTCAGAATCAGTCTTAAAGGTACAGAACATATTATCCAACATTAACAGAACACATGAATGGGGATACAAGCACCTTAATGTCACCCTAGGACAGATAGGTAATGGCAATTATCACCATCATCGTCAATAGCAAAAAAACCTCTGACTAGTCTTAGAATTCTTAAAGGTTCACATTTACTATGACATAATCATGATTGCAGAACATTGATGTGTATAGTACAATCGTGTTACAGCCAATTTTTAAAGCCTCTTTATGGAACTTCAATTGCAGGCCAGTTTCTTTATTTGGCTCTCAATAGGTATTAGCCTAAAACTTTTGTTGTCCAAATATCTAAATTTTACTCTTCATTTGCTGACTTCTACTCCTAAAGAAAGAAAGAGAAGAATTTGATAAATCTGCCTAATGTATATATTGATGCCTTATGTCTAGATCCATCTAACATGTTATATAGGATTTTTTCTGATTTACACTAGATTATGTGAGGTTCCATTGAGATAAATCATTAATAATTACAATTATGACTTCCCAAAAATATGAGAGGCATGTCATTTTGCATAACTGAATTAAGAATAATGCAAAATATATAACCTATATCACTTTGCCAAAGAAAAGTGTGTCAAGAAGGCACTCAGAATAAATTATTATGCAAAGTAAACCTGTTAGCACAGATTTAACTATAGTTTTTTAAAAATATATGGTTGACATATGTATCCTACTTTCTAAAATTTTTATTTATTGACCTATTTTAGTTTGGAATCACATAAACTTTTCAATTTTAATGAAGAAAAAGGCTGTCCTGCTTAGCATATTTACTTGTTCTGTTTTCATTTAGGATTTTAATCAGAAGTGTGTTTCCCATTCATACTTTTAGAAACCATGTTGAGAAACTTCATGCACAATGCAAGCCCATGAATCCCAGGTGATCTCATCTCTAAGAGGTGTAATTTCTCAGAATTCAAAAAAATTGAGCTTCTCACAGTGATATGTGAGCCATCAGGAACAGTATAGACAAGGAGTATAGACAAGGTCGTATCACTTGATGAGCAGTTGAGGAATTGAATTAATACTTTCTGAAGAAACTTGCCTCAGAGAAAACACTGTTTAATCACTACATTTTTGAAACTGCCTTTCCAAAAAATGCTTGGAAAGAAATCATGTCATTTTTACTGTAGTAAAACCCATGAAGTATAAGTGAATTCATTGCTAATGGACATACGCAGATATTCTTYTGTGTGGTGAACACCCTCAGCTGGCTGCAAAGACAAAGGCCATTTTAAAACTGGGCATTTAGTGATTGGGCAGCATTGGTGTTCTTGACAAAAGTCATAACTGTCAATCTGAATATTATAGCTCTTATCCTGATGCCCCTTGCAACATTTTGAACMCCCCTTTCTGCAACAGACTGAGGCACTAAGAAGTGATTTTAAGTGAAGAGTGGTATATGATCTCTTACACCTTGGGTGATGGCCTGCTCTTGCCCGGGGAATAACAGCCTTCCAGAAGCAAGGGCAGCCTATGCACACTTCCTTAGCAGCAGCCAGGGTGGCATCTGCTCATGATCTGACCAGTTCTCTTAGCTTACACTATTTTTGAACAGTGTGGTTAGCCAAGAYAAGAGGTAAAACTGAAAGTTTTTAAGGACTCTTGATGAGTTTTTCCAGCAGTACTATAATTTTTTCTCTAATAGGCTTCCCTCTGATGGAAGCTAATGTTCTTCTCATTCATTTACTTCTAAAATGTCCATTTTCAAGCATGCTGATTGGAGCTTTTCTATAAAGAACATCAGTAAACTTTGCTGTTTCCTTTTTTGTCTAAAATTAGGATTATAGCCCTTATAATCTTTCAGAGATTTTTACTCCATGAAAGACCTACTGAAACTTCATCTACATGAAAAACAAGGTATCATTCATCAGTTTTGATTAGAAATGCATATGAAGATGCAAATACTGTATTTAAAAGAATTTGAAGACTAATTATTTTAGTACAGTAATAGAAATATTGATATATTTCAGGGGCCAGATGTATAAGACAAGAACTTGTGATTCAGTGATATTTTTAAACAGAAAAAATAAAATCATTCTACAGAGAAAAATTTTAAAAACACTTTTCAGTTTTACATTTAAAAGGAAGGATATCTGATGAAGCTCATGAAGGTGAAAACAAGAAGTGGACTGGACTAAACTAATTTTAATATTTTTTTTTAAATGAAACTAAAAAGATAGGAATTATTTAATAGTAGAAATCTTTTCACAACTGAATAAACTGAAATCTGATGGTCATCAGATTAAAAGAGTTGTTTACTAATTAGTTGTTCGTTTGCATAATACATATCAGTGGCATGTGTAAGGACATTGTGCAGGTTTCTATAATTCTAGATAGAAGCTGAACATATTAAAATATTAATGGTAGTTTAAACAATTAAATTTCAATACTGTCTTCAGACTCAGCCTTTATTCAGTCTACTGCCTATTTTGTATCTTGGTCATTGATTGTCTTAAGTGGCAGTCACTTGCTTCAATTATGCTGAAAATAAATCTCTCTTCCAAATAAATCTCTCTCCCACTACATACTTATTTTTTTATTTTAACCCTGAAATCTTATTGCTCTATTCTGAGACAAGTACAAATAATTGACAATAACACATGCTGTTTTCTGAACCAGTCTACTCTGCCTTATGTATAACTGCTCTAGAAAATATTGACTTTTCATTAGAGGAACAACAAAATGAGAGTACTTACATCATATTAAAGTGTAGTGTGCTTCTATGATTTTAACATATTTTGCTGCTCAGGAAGAGAAATGTTTCCATAAATGTGAAGTCCAGAAATACTGCAATTGAAATAGAAACTACTTATTTTAATCCGTAAACGCAGATATTTATGTAAGTATCACTATGTGATATCTTAACAAATTGAGTTATGTTTATCAATGGCATCAGGAATGTCCTTTGTCTTTAAATGGGTTATCACTATAACATGACAATGAAACCATAGAAAGGAAGGCTAGGTGGGATAYAGTCTAATTTAACAAGAACAAGCTGGGGTTTGTGGTGGTGTTCGCTGGGGTCCCAGGACACGGGAAGAGATGAGAATCTTGACTCCATGTTTCAGAAGGCTGATTTATWATTTTATKATATATATTATATTAAAAGAAAATGATATATTAAAACTATACTAAAAKAATAGAGGAAAGGATTTCATCAGAAGGCTAGCAAGGAATAGAAAGGAATGATAAYAAAACCTTGTGACTGACCAGAGAGTCCAAGACAGCTGGACTGTGGTTGGCCATTAATTAAAAACAACCACATGAGACCAATCAAAGATGCACCTGTTACATTCCACAGCMGCAGATAATCATTGTTAATATTTTGTTTCTGAGGCCTCTCAGCTTCTCAGGAGAAAAAATCCTAACAAAAGGATTTTTCATAAAATATGTCTGTGACAGGGGTTAGTTTTGTTTTGGTGAAAGATTTTATTCTTTTCATGTGTAAAAACAACCGAGGATGCGGGAAATAAGGTTCAGTTCCTTAAACTAAAATTCATTAGCTTTCATTTTGGTCTATCAGATAATCTTTACTCATTTGTTCCTGCTTTTTAATCTTCCAGAATTTTTATTTTATTGAAGTAAAACAAACAGGAATTCATTATATTGAAAGACAAAGGTGAACTGGTCTTACTGATGATACTTTTAATTTCTTGGAAATTCCTCTTTAATCAGAGAATTCAACCAAAATGATAACTTTTTTTTTTTCCACTCTGAAGTTTCAGGAATCAACCATCTCCCATTAGAACATGGTTTCTGCATTTATCTTCCTGAGAATTTCAATAAGCTTTGAGTAGATGATCATTCATCAGTGAGTACTAATGGGACTTCAGTATTTTCAGCAAATGTCTCTTTCTGGGTCTCACTGAGGGAAAAATTACTTCCGTTGAAATTGTTGGCAACAGAAATGCACAGCATCTAGGGCAYGTACTATGCGTATACCATGTTTTTATTGATATCAAAGTAAAATTGAAGGTTATATATCAAATCTGTGCAGTTAAGACAATTTTCCTTGCCGTTTTTTTTTTTTCAATTTTAGTCTCAGGTCTTCAGAAGACGTACAAAAATTACAAATATGCATACACTAGTTGGACTGATCTGTTGATCCTAGCTGCATTGTTTAAATATTGTCCTTTTTCTGGGGCTTGCATTAGGCATCAGATTACAAAGATCTATTTTTGTCCTATTCCCTCTTTACCGTACTTCTAACCACAACATTCAAGAAGTCAGTAAGTGTTAACATGGGTATCAATTTCAGTATTTATTTAAACATATTGCAACAAGAGCTGCTGATAATGACAAAACCTGTACATTTTAGTAAAAGAATTTAGAAATAATTTCTGATTTTCACAACTTTTGAAAAGCTTTGTGTTGGAACTCAGCACATCACTTCGGATGTTCAGAGTTACCGAGAGAACCCTTGGGGGGCTCAGAGGTGCTGGAATGTTACCAAAAGCACCTGGTGGCTTGACTTTGACCCTTTTAGGGATGTGCCACCTGTGTGTGGGGACATGGGAATCACTCGGGTTTGAATGGTGTAGGGATGAAATATTTACAGGGTGAAATGTAGATTTTAGGGTTTTGGTACAGGARGGTAATGGAGACAAGATGGAGGAATCAGGGCCTGCCTCGTGGTTCTTCTTTCTTCTTCTTGTCATCCGTCTTCTGTGGTGACGTTGGCACTTGGGGATTGGTTCAYGGCGAAGGTGCACTTACTAACAAGGGTGAAAGGTACTGGGGATAAAAGGGAAATATGTTTTACGTAGTTTTTACTAAAAAAAGACACAACTGCCCCGTGGGTGGGCAGAGTGCCCTTGACTGCCTTGCTGGTCAGATCCCGGCTGGGCAGAGAGAAAAACTCTGYAGATAAAATAAACAAGTCCGAAGACCAAATAACTGAAGAGTCCAGTCTCATCCTTTGAAGCGCGGGCTGCCCCAGAACCATGCTACGCATGTCTGGCAGAGACAAATAGACTGGACAGGTTTGTATACATCTTGAGTCAAAGWAGATAAACAGTTTAGAGGACCAGTCGATCATCTTTTCTGACCAAAGCTTATTATATTAGATATGTCTTCTTCTATACAGTTGTCTTGCATAAAGCTAAAGAAGTATTTTTTGAAACACATTGATGTGAAGACAGCAGATCTAGAATTCAGTTATTTCATGGCAGTCAGATAAAGAGATCTCTGGTAAAAATGTGTGAGGTTTTTCTCACACCATCTCATTCTGCTTCTCTTTTCAGTCATTTGCTTTTCTTACACTCTGAATCAATGATCCCTTTAGTGCTTAATATTTTCCCCATCCAAGAGCTGTAATCAAGTCACCTTTTAATCTTATTTAGAAAATAGATTGAGTGTGACATCAGATTTGGGAATGATAGAATAAAAATCTCAAACCACTCATTCTCCAGAATTCCACTTATTGACTTGATTTGTCAAACTCATCAGGCATGGGTGTTCAGGTGAAAGAAAGTTGCTCTTGTTTTTCACATAAGATGCTGAACACAGTAAATTATAAAGTAGAGGAATATAAAAGATATAATTATTTTCAATGAGTAAGGAAAAATTCCAGCTCAAGACTGAATTCTTTGTAAAAACATTGGTAGATGTGACTTGTGTTTTAGACCATGAGTTAGTATCTTCATTTAAATTAATATCCCTTCATCTAGTTARATAATTGGCTACCAATTTCCACTATATGCGCCATTCTTTCCAAAATTAACAAAAAAAAGAAAAATTCTCCCTTTGCAAGGAAATGCCAAGGAGAAAAGAGTAATAAGCAAATATCTTTTCCTTTTTTTTTTTGCTATCCTTGAAACCTGCAGTTTTCSTTTACATATTTCTCATGATGTGATTGACAGTGTTTCCCTATCCACTCTCAGGCTTTTCTTCCTTCCTCTTCAAGCTATTTTAGTCTTCTCTTAAAAGAATGTTGCACTATCACTTTTTTTTTTAGCAGAACAATACTGTTTCCCTAGTTTTGCTACAGATGACCATAACATTTCCAAAGGCCTCTCTTTCATCTGGTTTTCCCCACTGGTCTTCATTGTTCTGTCCTTCTTTGTTCATTTAGTCTTTCTTTGTTTTAATAATCCCATTGAGAGCCATTTTTTAACAAGAGGTTAAGAAATTCTTGGTAATGGTAGCACAAAAAACCATGGAGGATTGAATGGATTCAGGGGTAGAAACAATGGCAGGAAAACCTCATTATTCCATTCACCTAGTGAGATTTCACTTTCTGGCTTTCCTTTGGGTAAAGCAAATGAGGTCACTGTTTTGCTCATTTTCCTTCTTCTGATTGTTACTGTGAATAGGACAGGAGCACCCATTATTGTCAAATGTGGCTAATAATGGAGAAAAAAAAAAGGTGAGCCTTGATATATAACCTCTTCTATGAGTATTGCTGGGGTACAATGTTGCACTGAAGTAGAACAGGACAGCTAGCCAGTAAATTGAATAACAAGAGAGAATTGACCAATGCCCCTCACTTCATGTTGCAAATATTCTCTTATATATGCGCTAATACCAATTAATGACCTTTTTCTGAGGAACAGCTTCCTTAGCTTGCTCTATTAGCAAGCCCTAACAACTGGAATTTGCAATGTACTGTAATTTGGTTACTATGGTGATGAGAGATAGCAAAAAATTTTGAAAGATTCTTTGAGTGTCCCCTGATGCTAAAGGCAAGTGAATAATCTGTCATAAAAGATAGATCCAATTCATTTTGCCTTATTGGAATAACTATTTCTACTGAACTGAATGAAAAAAAGGGAAATGTTTTGACCCTGTCACATCAGCTGTTCTCGTATATAATGGAGACAGAGTGTGATATTTCATTCCTCTGGTAAATGTCGCTCCACATATTTTCTGTTGCTTTAGATAGCAATTCTATTCATAATTCAATTATTGGAAGTTCACATACTTAATAGATTTAAGTGGTTTGTAATTAATTATTTATGTTTATCCTGTAGTTTACTATTTAGTAAAAGTATTTTGTTTACCATTTCAAAATTAYACATCTTTTGTGTAAATATAAACATGTAYATCTATAAATATATATCTATATCTTAAATATATGTCTATTTTTGAGTCAGCRGATTCAAATTACTGACAAAATGTTGAATCAATACATATTACTACTTCAAAARGAATTTATTACAAAGCTATATTATTGCTACAACAAATTGCTAAAAATTTCTTCTGATGTAATTTGTAAGTATGTATTAGGGAGGTGGTTTGAATCAGTGCACTAAAGTAAAACATATGTAAAAAGCATATTTGATACATCATTTTCCAGAAGTAAATGGAGATAAATTCTTAGATGCTATAATTCTGCTTTATCTTTGATGTCACAGGATTAAAAAGAGCTAATCATCAAAAAATGCTTAGGCAGTTCATAAATGTTAAGGTATGCAGACATATCAGGTAAATCCTGCCTAGGGTTACAAGAATTTAGGAGAACATGGGAAGATACTGGACAGAACGTGAGAAACTGCTGAGTTCAACAAGTAACAGGATAAGTGGCTGAATGTTGCACAGACCACCATGAGTAAGGGCTGAATTTCACAGATAGTGAAGGAAGAATTTTGCAAGAGACATGGAAATTTCAAATAATTAAAGAGGGTGAGTTGGGGAAATTTTACAGATTATTTTCTTGCAAGGCCAACAGAGACTGAGTAACAGTCTATTTTCTTTTCTACTTCTGTGTTAACACCTCTCATAGTGGGGAGTGATAGATATTTGAACTAGACTAGCCAGAAACTAGAATGACATCTAAATCTGGAACAACTCAAGCTCTGAGCCAGCAATTCAGCAAGAGGTTCAGGATCTGGATATGGAAATCAGACAGACTTAAAATCTATGCTGATTCTTGAGGCATCTACTAATGAGGCTTTATCTTTATATTTAGAAAATGAAGGAGTGTGTATGTTCATTGTTGAAGCTCAATACTAAGCAGCCATAAATAAGGAAAAAGTTTGAGCCATCATTGCTGCTTATGCTCATTTGTTCATGTTCATCTAAGGAAAAAGACACAGTTCATGATGATTCAYATGGCCGGCAGATTTGTAGTGTGTATATGTGTGTGATTGTGTGTTTGCTTACTGAAAGCACATTCAGGTTCAGTACTGGTTGGATCTGCAAACAGGAACGAGAAGAACCCTCCTGGTCTGGGAATCCRCTGGATTCAGCTTCCATTAATAATAACTGCTGTGAGATGTTCAGTGACTATTCATCATCTCACGAGACCATGGCTCCAGTCACATCCTTCCTTTGCTACAGATAGGATTAGTTGCTCCCAGAGATTCCTACACTGTTAATTGAGCAAAACAAACAAAGCATTTGGGGCTATGGTAAATTCTTTGCTTTTTAGATGTTGGATAGCTCACAGATGTCCCAGGCWGTAATTGGAGCTTTACAGTGTAAAAAAGATTAGAGACACACAATAAAAGACTCTCAATCTCTCAACAAGAACAACAACAACAGCAGCAACAGCAACAAAGAGAAATAAAATGGAAACACGACATATTAAAAAATAATGTCAAAGAGCATGCCAAGCATCACTCCAACACTCTCTATTTTTWTATGTTTATTTCTTTTAGGTCCATTTTGTGAGGAACCTGGTGATCCTTGTGCCTCTCAGCCATGCCTGAATGGAGGTATATGCCAGTATAACCAGTCTGTATATGTTTGCAAYTGCCCTTCTGGCTTTCTTGGTCACAACTGTGAAATTGACATCAATGAATGTTCTTCAAGGCCATGTCAGAACAGAGGTACATGTATCGATTTGCCAAATGTAAGTATAAGTGTTAGAGATTCCTATTTGAACAGAGAATCATAGAATTACAGCATTGCATCATAGAATGATTTGGGCTGGAAGGAACATTTAAATATGATCTATTTCCAACATCTCTGCAGTGGGCAGAGACTTCTTACTCTAGATCAGGATGCTGGAAGTTGCATCCAATCTGACCTTGAGTACTTCAAGGGATGGGGCATTTACAACTTTCCTCCCATCTCACTAATTTAGCAAAAATGATGATGTGTGGGGTGATGTGGGAGGTCTCAGAGAAGTCAAGGTAAATGGTAYCAGTTGCTCTTCCCTTATCCATCAATGCAGTTACTAGATCATTGAAAGACACCATTAGTGAGACATAATTTACCTTTGGTGAAGACATATTGTCTGTTTCTAATCACCTTGCTGTCATCCAAATGCTTTGACATACCTTACAGGAGGATCTGTTCCGTGAAAGTGTCAAAACAATTCCAATGTGAATTTTCAAACTAGCTTTGCATGCTTCATGAGGAAACATAMCATTTTCTCAATGTGTCCTGTTAATAGTATTTTTATGATAAAAACCCCCAAACTCCCCATTTCACATCAGTTGCATGGTGATCACTTAAGGAACTACCCATGTTATTTTTTTTCCCTCTCCCTAATAAAATTATCTGCCACAAACATGAAGCATCATGTGACCTTTATTTTATTTTCTTGTTCTTGCTTTCCATGCAGCATAAATTTTTAAATTCCTTTTTTTCTTTCCCTTTTCTTTTCATAAAATAGAATAAATTCATTCAAAACTCACGGAGTTTTAATGCTAAAGTCATRCCTGGTAGTATGTCAAAATAAACTGTTGATGTCCTTTCACTAGCATGTCTATTGCAAATAGCAGGGATTGAACARAATCAAAACAGTGAAAGAAGAGTTCAAAAGCTTAGTTATCATAGAGCAGTGATACATATTCATACAGAGGAAAAAGAGACATCTAAATTACTGAATAAATGGATAGATTTCTAAGTAATGCAACCTGTCCAAATATTTTGTCTACTMGGTATACTAGCACAAACTATTTTGTGCAATAGGAAAACAGTTGTAGTAGTTTGTTTCAYATGTACAGAAATGTCTCAGTGGGAGTTGAAGTTTCCTGATTATATCTTTAAGACCAGTTTTAAAGAAGCACCTAAGCACTTCCAATTTCATTAAAGGAACAAACCCCTTTACTTTTTCCTTTACTTTCAGACTTCAAAAGGCCTAAGAAGAGCATAGGAAAATATGGGTGGGACTGTCAGCCCTAAGAAATATTTTGTTTTGTAAAATAACTTACTTTTCTTACTGTTCAAATTAGAGATTGCAGTAACTGACAGTCTTTAGCTGTTAAAGAGAAGCATAGACTGTGCTTTATATAAAAGGAGAAAATGGATACTCATAATTTTCTTTCCTCCTCTAGTTAGTGATGGTTTGGGTTTTGATGTGCTTTGTGTACTGTTAGTGTCTAATCGATGCAAACATTACATTGAAACAAAACCAGAAATTAGGAAAAACCCCCAAATTAGTTATAAAACTCCTTCTTGATTCACTTATGAGACACTGTAATTTTGAAGCTGGTATAKTTCCATCTAGCAAACTCAAGTATGGTATAATCTGTGCTGGAAGGCCTGGTCTTCTTGTCCTGAATTAATTTTGTCACCTATCTGAGACTAGAACTGTTGTGTCTTTGTAGACCACTTTGTACAATGAAAAGTCGTCTTACTTAGGGTCTCTCTAGTAACKGATGTAAACACCATAAACATTAAATTTTGTACTGCCTTGGTTACAACAAATAATTATTTCTAAATTCCCTTTCTTTTATAGGATGTRGCATGTATCTGTATGCCAATATTTACTGGCAAGTTTTGTGAGAGAATACTGAATCCATGTGAATTATTGCCTTGCCTAAATAATGCAACTTGCATAGCTCAACAGCAAAATTATAACTGCCGGTAAGATTGGATATTCCTTTATTTCAATGCTTTGTTGGTTCACTTCATGATATCACACAGATTGCAGAAAGAAAAGACACCATCATTCACAGAGAGCACAGAAAACTATAAACTTATGTTTTAAAAATATATATATTTATCTTTTGTGCTTTACTCTGTTCGGCTTCTTGTAAATTCTGGGAGCAATACAAAAAGATTTAAAGCATTTAAGGGCTATAATTTTTTTCAYTATTAATACTATTAAAAATATATAAATTTTAAAACACTGATGACAATTGAGACAGTTATACTACCTGTGTCACTCCCTTCCAGGGTACATGAAGTTTATGTTGTTTCTGACAAGATAAGGGAACCTATTTAATTTATAGTTCACAGACACGCATTAGTAGACTTCAAATTGATCCTTCAAGCAGCATATGAAAAACTGTTCAATTCAGAAAGATCACACTAAAAATTATCCTTTTGAAAATACCAGAAGTGACCCAATGTATAATTTAATTTCATTTTTAAAAAGATTTTTAGAATTTTTTTTCTATGTCAGTAAGGAGTACAATTTATCCTGTTCCCCTTTGTTTGGCTTTTCTCTTGCTGCCTGAGTAAATTCTGATAAGTATTACTGAGGTAAACATTTTTCAAATTTTAAGATATTCATAAAAGCAGAAAATTGAAAGCTGTGATACAAAAAAGCCTGACAACATATTATGAATCAACTTAGAAACTTCAAAAAAATATAAAAGTATAGAACACAGATTACAGTGCATCAGCAGAGATTCAATTTAGAAGACTTAGAATAAAAATATAAGTAGAACTGCTTACACTTTTCCCAAAAAAGAAAATCCAAACAATTTCCTTCTTATTCACTCCTAAATACAGAAATACATACAAACACACATATGCAAGCTCATATACAAGTAGATCTTCCCATATAGATATGTAAAGCATTGAACAACAGCAATCATTAATTTTCCAATTCTTTAAACTGGAATATAAGCTAATAATTTATTATTATATAGCCAGTCTTCCCACAATATGTGTGTATTAGTATGAAATGTGTTGAAGTTTACATTTAAAATATGCATAACATGAAAAATTAATATCCAGATGTACATTACCTTTATTAACAGAAACCAAACCAAAAAAGAAGTCATAAAATATTATCCTGGCCCTGTTATTCATATTGAATATTTTATAATTCCACAAAGTATTTGTAGAAATGGTCTGTACCAGGAACCTCATTGTACCATGGAAATTGTTTAATAAAAATATCTATGGGAAACGTTGTGGTTGAACTATGTTTCTTTTGATAATATTATGTGAGAATAAGCATGGAAGTCATTATTTAGATCAATATAACAGAACATAAAAATGGGCAATTAAGAACCCACTTTACATTGGGGTGGGTTATAAGCTCATTAACACTTMGAATGTTCTAAAAGGGAAACAGACAACCTAGAAAAGAACACTGTGAATAGTKTTCAATCCACAGTCAACCGTAGCAGTCAATTTGCCCACCAGACATTCTTGATGAAGGAAGAGAACTCCAGAAAGTGACTCATCTCTTCCACAGAGAAATATCCAGAACAGGTGACTTGACACATCTTACACAAGTTTGCAGTTTTCTTTTTCCAAAGGTAGAGGGCTACAGTACAATGACAGAATATTAAAACGCAATAAATATACAATACCGTCAGAGACTCATAGAACAGCCAAGATACTAGAAGCATCTTCTGGTCCAACCTTTCATGGGAAAGGGAATTGAGATGAGATTATCTAGTACCCTGTCCAATTGCTTGTTGAAAATATCTGGTGTTCTGCCTTAGTTTTGCTATTCAGTCCCCAAAGACTTCAATTATTGATTAAAATAATTTTTATGATTATATTTTTAAYAAATTAAAAATATTGTTCTCTTTATTTTTGTGAAATTAAAATTTGTTTTCCACCACTTAACCTGAAATAGTTAATAGAAGTATTTATGCCTCTTTATTTAAAAGGAGGCATTTAGTTGAGAGAAAGCATTTTTAAGTAGTATGAAYTGCATATTTTATACAAGGAGATCACATTCAGTAGCTGTGTTTGTGAGAGCTGCAATCTTGCCAGAGTGCTGAAATGCAAAGGAGGTGTTGACAGATAGAGAAGTCCAACAGTTAGCAGGCTTCACTGTTTTAAGAATACAAAATTTTCTTTTTAAAATCATATTCTGCCTTACCTACTTGACTAGCAGAGTAGACAGTAATTAGACGGTTTCAGTTTTCTATACTCACAGGCTTGGACACTTTCTGCCTGTGATTCATGTTTTAATTCACTTCACCCAAAGGTAATMTAACATTAATTACATTGCTTTAATTTGAGGGATTTGTAGCTGCTCATCAACATTTTAAGTGCAGATTTGATTCATTTTTGGTAATCATTGTCAAATACTGTACGTTATATCTCTGTCTAGCCACTCCACAATAAACTGCATGTGTTTCATACTACATTTGGTGCAATACTACATGTCATACTGCAACATGATCCACTTCTATAGCATTTTAACATCATAAAAAAACGTAATGGTGTTTAGGTCAGATGCACATACAAGTTAAAATAATAGCTGAATTGAACTTTTTACTTCATTAATTTCTATTTTGTTTCCCCCTATGCTATGTTGTTCTCCTTTATGCCCAAACTACATTCTTATATCCTACACAATACCAGCTTCTTCTCAACATATCCTTCCTTCTTTGGAAAAGCAGTTTTCCATTCTAAACATATAAAGAAACAGGAACAATTTAATTTTCCCCACTTCAGTTATGATGTATGACTATCCTGTATTCTAATTCCATCCTTTCAGTCTTGATATCACACACAACTTTTTGCTAAGAATCTAATAGTCACATTTTTTCCTAAATGTCAAAATTTAAGGTGAATTCAAATAGGCAGTGAACGAGCATATCCATCAAAATAAACTATGATTGTTTGCTTTCTACCTTCTTCTATTATCCGTGTACTTTATGATAATAAAAAGTCACAAAAATGTGAAAGGGTGTTCTGAGAAAATATGTTTTGTTGGTGCTGTCTTTGGAACCTTACTGTCAACGTTTTTTCCTGTTAGCTTACATTTCCCTTTCCTTACATTAGTATGTTTATTGCAAAACAACCAAAAAATCCCCAGAACCAGAAAAAATGAGAAATATAAAAATTAGAAGAAGCCACTTCTAAAATTGTCTTTCTAGATTATCTAGTCAATGAAATAATAATAGATTAAAGCAAAAAATCTAGGAACTCTCTCACTTCAGATCATCGGTAAAAACAAATCAGTAAAACAAACATTGTAATTGAGTTGCTCTTACTTGGTTTTAGATGTTATTTAAAAAAATAAGAAAATATACAAAATRTTTTAATTATTATTTACATTCCTTCATATTTAATTTTTCTTACTAAAAGCTCCAAAAAACYCCTACAATACATGAACTAGAATTTTATTAAGAATAGAGTTTGCAAGAATTCTGAAGTGAAGTGCTTGAAATGGCAGAAATATGATCAAATGTAGTATMTTTTTAAAGAGGAAGGTGAGGATTATGTGGTTCGTTGCAATTTTCTTAGAATGTGGTTGTGTCTATACCAGCCTCAAAGCATATATCCATTTACAGAAGGTTTTTCCAGACTCATTTACCTCTGCCCACATGGTCYTATGCATGAATTGTGGTTGGTTTCCAGAGATTTCTGATTAAATCCAACCAGTTTAACACTTCACTAAGGTTAGTAAACTACTTAAGCCTCTGGAAATGCTAAATGTGTCTGGGCATTCCTTAGACTCAGAGACACAGATAGACATCTTGAACTGATTTGGAAAGTCTGGTTAACTCAGTTGCTTTCTATTGAATGTTGCTGCCCAAGAGGTTGCTGTGGAAAATATATCTCTAACTTTAGTATATTGCATCACTGTGAGAAGCCCCATGAATTTTGAAACCAGGAATTGGATAGGTTTTTTTCTAAATGATAAAACATAAGCAACATATCTGGATGTCATATCTATTAGGATCAAGAACATAGGAAATCCAGAAGCAATTTTATATAATCTTCATAATTTCCTGATTCTGGACTGAATAATTTGAAAAAAACCCTACTTCTTAGAAAGAGCTAAAGAAATTTCCATCTATTACTTTTGAATTCTTTCACAAACACAAATTTTCAGCTAACTGGCCATCTCCTTTCTCTTCTTAAATCTTTTTCTTCCATGATACCAGAAATGGCCTTTAGACAGGGGAGCATGCTGTGTCTGTAAGAATGTAGTGAGAGTGTTTTCAAGGATTATCTATCTATCAAGACATAAGTATTCAAATATTTTTCTACATTGATCCAATATTGATTTTAAATATCCATTTGAATCTCATCTCTTTTATTTGTGTATTTGAGATTTTTTTTTAGCATGGGAGGGCTACATCAGGAAAGGATTTTCTCCTACTAATAGTAAGTGTTGACATGAAGCAAAAGAAATTTCTGCAGTTCCATTTACATACATGACTTATCCATCACTCCATTGGCATCACATGGAACTAACAAACAGTCACAAAAATTGAATGCTATTCTTTTTCTTTAAAGAAAATACTGAACTACAATTAAGCAAACAGGTAAACAACTATGCATTGTTTTCTCCAGATGTTATTTACATAATTAAACATGTCATTATTTACTATTTATACTATTCTTTATTCATTAATGACGATTGGTGTTTATTCCTCACTTATCACATTTTTATTTTTATATTAAAACATCTCTCTGATGCTTAAATTGACCTATCCTCTCTAACAGTTTTCCAAAATCTTGTTACATTGTCAAAAGTTTATTAAATATTACCTCATTATAGATTTTTTTTCTGGAAGATTATATRAAATATTGGTGTGAAAATATTTTAATCAATTAAAGAAATTATTTATTAAAAAGATAATTTTTTCAGAATCATACAAGGGATTTTTAATTTCTTGAAAACATATTCTGTTTCTTTAAATAACATAAGAGATTTGTTTTGTTACTGCAAGAACATAATTTAATAGAATTATGGAACATAATTAAATACAATTAACTTTTAAAATGCAAGTTCTCTAAAATACACTGGTGTATTTGCAGCTGCATGCCAGGATTCACTGGGAAGAACTGTGAGGAAGTAATTGACTACTGCAGGCTGCTCAGCGTCAACTGTCTGAATGAAGGATTGTGTCTTAATGTAATTGGAGGATTCACTGTAAGTAATTTAATACATGTTAAACTAATTCAGTGTTCCAAACTATAAAAGCTTCAGACAAGTAAACTTGAAATGCATTCATTACTCTAAGGGACAAGAGGGGCACAATATTATAGGTTTTATTTACTTTAATCGATAACACAAGGACAATTCTCTTGGGTAATATGGACTTTTTTATTACTTTTTTACTGAGATTATGTTTAATACTATATCAAATAAGATATCTGAAGGGTACTTTTATTGTAAAAAGAATATATAACTAATCGTGGTCGAGTGTCATTTCCCACAAAGATGATAATCACAGCTGTGTTGCAGCCTTTAAAAATACATTGCTTGATTTAAGAGCATCTGTTGCCATTATTTTAACCAGAATCAAATTACTTATCTACACATGAACATGTTTAAAATTAGTACAAGTTTAAAACTTTGATGATGAGAGTGTAGTGTAGTGTGGTGACATTCATTCCAACTGGGAATTTGGGGAAAAAAATATTAAGTTTTCTTGTTTTAACTCTCTAAATTGCCCCTGAAAATGTTAAGCAAGGTGCAGAATCTGGCCCTTGTCCTTGTTAAACTCGGTATGGTTGGTGMTTGCCTGGCCCTCTCATCTGCCAAGGTCTCTCTGTAGGGCCTCTCTGTCCTTGAGGGAGTTTAAAGCTCCTCTCAGTTTAGTGTCACCAGCAAACTTATATTGTATTCCTTCATGCTCTTTGTCCAAATCATTTATAAAGATGCTGAAGAGCACAGGACTGGGGATGGAGCCCTGTGGAACCCCACTAGTGATAGGTCACTAGACTGGTGCCACACCATTCATTAAAASCTTTTGTACCTGACCTGTGAGCCAGTTGCCCATCCATCTTGTAACCTGGTTATTAATATTTTGTCCAGGAGGGTCCTCTGAGAGGCAGTATTGAAAGCATTGCTGAAAAGATTGCATTCACTCAGTTTYCTAGCTAAACTAAGTGGGTTTCCTTTGATAGAAGGAAATAAGGTTTGACAGGCAGGAAGCTTGTGCTGGCTGTTACCTGTGAGTGAGACACTCCAGGTGCTTTCAGATACTTCTCAGAATAATATTTTCCATGGTTTTACAAGCACTGAAGATAGTCTGGCAGGCCTGTAGTTTCTGGGGTCTCCTTCTCCTGTGTATGCAGATAACCACAGAAAATGGTAGAGTAGCTAATAATACACAAATATGATAAGCATTCCCAGGTGGACTGCACTACTTTAGGAAATCGTGTGTTCTATGAGAGGCAAATTCAATGCTGTATRCATAGAAAAAAGAACATGAATTATCCAGTACTGAGTGTTCCTGACAGTCAGTGACAAAGAAGGCAACTTTTAGCTCAAAGTGAATTTTAAAATGTGACACCATACAGTTAATGAAGAGAGAAAGACAATCCCTGTAGTCAAAAATAAGCACTCGTATATATAGAAGCATTTTTCAGTAGTCATACTTCTTTGACTGTCAGTGAAAGGTCATAATAGGCAGCTATATCATCTAAACTATTTTAAAAGTTTGTAAATGAGGAAACCTCTATTAAAAATGAAATTTATGAAATAAAATAAAGAAATAATTTAAAATTATAGTCTCAAAGGTACATACAGGTTTGCAATTCTAAAACAGTTGGTGGTCAGTTTTTCAGTTTTTCTCAGAAGAAAAAGAAAAGGAACAATTGTATTTAAAATATTCAGCTGTTCCTAGCAAAAAATTTTGAAGCAAAAATAGCAAAAAAGGGATAAAATTATTGTGCATGGCTCTGAGCAGCTGCTTCTTCTATGTACTATTGATTATAGCAGGAGCATTTTCAAAAGCTTTTTAGGTTATATGGTCCAATGCTGTGTTTCAGCAGTTTCCCATCAGATCTGTGCCAGGTCACATCTGTCCTGTCCTTGTGAATAACTTCACCAGACATTAAATTTCATGAGGATCTACTATCGTGGGATCCAAACCCCATAATTCCCACAGAAGGCTGAAGGACTTTTTGTGGATTGATTCTAGTAGTCAATGCAGCACACGCATTTCACTGATATTAAAAGGTTAGGAAAAGGATTGTATTTTCCAAAGTTGCCATGAATAGTGAAAACATAAATCCCCCATTTTATTTGGGCTCTGAAGAAGATCAAAGATATGATATTCACCTTGGTGGTTTCTAAAGCACAAAAAGACAACACTGCAGTTTTGACTCAGTTTGAGAAATATGATTATCATTTGGACATATAATTTTAACAGGTGACAAACACAATTCTTGAACATGAACAGATCTTCCTCTCTCAAAAAGTACTGATATTAAAAATTCTACTACTTACTATTGATTTATCAATGTTTGCAAGAAGTCTGCTATTGAATTCCTCCTGATTTGCAGCTGCAATATTGGAACTGCTTCTAAGAATAAATACAGTAATTGTAAAAGTTCTAAAGAAAATATAATATAGCACTTTTTTTTATATCCATACCATAGGAAAATTTTTAATTAATGTACTGGTTTGTCAATTTTATAATAAATAACCCCACCTACTTTGAGGACAGGGGGCATTGTTTTAAGAAAAGGAATAAATTAAAACACTTTGAGCATAAATCATACTTATACAGTTACTGATGTGTGAACCAATTTCAGAATTCAGCAGATTTTTATTCAATAAAACTACTTAACTACATTATTTTGACAATAAYCTGCTTCTTAAAAATATTTTTAAACATCTGCCCATAGATACACTTTTCAATAGATTTTTCTATTCTCATCACAGCTTTTCYTTTTGCTAAACGGATTTTATAAGTGAAAAGTCACTGTTCTTGTTTTGCAGCTGATAGTATTTTCTCATTGCTTTTAATCTGATTGTCTTAAACAATTTATGGCTGTTTTCCTTATCTTTACCTAAAGACAGGAAAAATATGAGCAATACCCAAAAGGCAAGTGGCAGAGAAAAAAGAGCTGTTGTTTGTTTCATGCTAACCATACTGCTGCCAGATGCTAACCACCTCAGGGTATGGAGTGGCTTGAGTAGGGTTCACCCAGTGATTTAGTATGGCTCCAGTGCACCTCAGGCACACAACTGGGCAGTGAAAGCAGATAAAGTGAGTACACAAACAAGAAATCACCTGTGAATGTAAAGCTTTCCTCTAGGTCCCAAGGGTAGACTGAGTACCTTACTATTTATCCACAGCAAGTAGTTTAGATCATGGCAACAAGTATTATCTCTCCTTAAGATCCTCTGTTTCCTCCTGAATCATTAGCATTAAACTGAAAAAAACTCAAAACCAACCAAACAAATTAWACATACTGAAAAAATATATTCAAATAATCCAGTGCAAATTCTGAGGATAATGGAATTCTAGTTTACTGGAGTTTACAAGCCTGGAAAGGAGCACAGTTTTGAAAACATAGTAGTGGGAAAGTTGAGATGTGAAAATGGTCAAGTCTTTGGCATACTAGCTGTSTTTACTTTCCAGGGAGAAACCATTGAATTGCATAAAAGTGACAGAATTTACAGGTCAGYTATGATTACCTACAGAAGTGCATTTGATGCACAAGGAAGTGCAGCTCTACAGTGGTTGCTACACACTCTCCCATTCGTGATCTGCCATACACTTCCTGTGGAAGGGCAGGCAAATTAAAATGTTTTTCACTTCTTGTAGAGTGCAAAAATGCTCATTCATGATG